>JABFDZ020000001.1:35004648-35015955 GCA_019775955.2 Pollimyrus isidori
GCATGCCCTGTGTGTGTGTGTGTGCTTTGGGTGTATGTTCTTTTTGTGTGTGTTTAGGGTGTTTGTGCTGTGTGTGTGTGTTTAGTGTGTATGTGCTGTGTGTGTGTGTGTTTTGGCTGTATGTGCTGTGTGTGTGTGTGTGTTTTGGGTGTATGTGCTGTGCGTGTGTGTGTTTTGGGTGTATGTGCTGTTGGTGTGTGTGTGCCTGTCGCTTGCCCACTGTGGATTCCACTACTTATGGAGTGTATAAATGGGGTGAGCTGCTGCTTCGCCATCTTGATCAGTTACGGAAAAGAGGGTCGTGACCTACTGGGCTGGTGCACAACACCCGAACCATAAACCTGTATGACGCACAGGTCACTGTCTCTGGGCTGGGGGCATGTGGGGGGTTTTAGATTCTTTGGCTGCCTGTTCAAAGTTACAGGCTTCATCTTATAATACTCAGGTCATGTGATCAGGCTTTGTTTGAGTGCCCAGAAACCCCCGTGTTTCCCTGTCAGTTTCACATTTCATCCTGGATTCTTCCAGCTGCCATGTGGGTCAGTTTAGCTATTTTTTGCATTCTATCACATTTCTCCAGCTATCGGCAGCTCTCACGCTACATTTTAAGAGGCTCCGCAGCACAAGGAGCACTGAGACGGTTCCAGGATGGACGAGGAACGCCATTGGAGATTCGCTGCATTGGCCCCCTGACATCACTGCCAGCACCAGGATCAGGTTTGGGAGCCTGAGACAGGCCAGCTCACGCTATGATGACCTCCAAGCAGCATCTATCACATTTATGGGGGATTTCTCCGCTTGATTCATTATTGATTGACATGTGGAGATGATTCTTTCCTCCAACCAGGACACTCTCCCTGACAGCACCATTCCCAGCTGATTGGCCCTCGGAGTGCCCCCTCCCCCATCACTCGCCGATTTCAAATCACGTCATTGGCTAAATGTCTGTTCCAAGTTCTGCCATGCAGTGTAGGCGCTGTGGCTTTATTCACTCCCCCATCTAGCTTCAGTGACCTGCTTGCTACTGCAGCTTCTCCAGATAATGGCGTAACAGCTCTTTCCCCAGGGGTGGATTCCACCGTCCTGCCGCTTGTTTCTGAGCTCTCCGTGCATCTCTGCTGCATTTTTGTCCACAGCGCCCCCTGTCTTTGCCCCACAAAACTACAACCACTTCGCACATCCTCTTTGTCATACACATACGCTCGCATATCACACCCCCACTCCCAGAGGGACCCAAATTCAGGTCACAAGTCTTATGATTTTCAACACTCTGCTTCTGACACTATATGACAGATCAGCCTGGTTTCCAAGGTTACGTGTGAGTGGGTAAGCAGGTGGGACATGGAGAACCCTGCTCTACATGGTTCATTGAGAACCCTGCTCTACATGGTTTATGGAGAACCCTGCTCCACGTGGTTCACGGAAAATTCTGCTCCACATGTTTCACGGAGAACCCTGCTCCACGTGGTTCACGGAGAACCCTGCTCCATGTGATTCACGGAGAACCCTGCTCCACGTGATTCACGGAGAACCCTGCTCCACATGGTTCATGGAGAACCCTGCTCCAGATGGTTCAAGGAGAACCCTGCTCCACATGGTTCATGTAGAACCCTGCTCCCACATGGTTCATGTAGAACCCTGCTCCACATGGTTCATGTCATGACTCATAGTGAAGCAGTCTGGTGGTAAGTGGTAACAGAAGCTATTCCTGCCTCTGTTGTATATTACAAGAAAATGTTCAAATTCAGTTGTATAAAGTCAGTGCTTTTGAAGTGTATTATTACCCTCTGTAGTCTGCATAATCTTAATGACTCCGGGAAATGGCTATATCAGTGCTAGATTTCACAAGCACAATTCCTGGAGACTCGGTTGACTGTCAAAACCCAAGTCGATGCAGATGAAGAAACTGGTACGAAGGGAATGATGGAAATAGGTGAAACATTAACACTTCTGGCAGAGCGGCCCGCCTCAGCGGGGGGCCGACAGATTAGCTCACCGGCAGGTGTGCCGTGTTACTGCTGAGGTTATGGCTGCATCCTGCAGCTCCGTCCGCAGACTCTGGAGCCCGGATGCCGATGTGTTCACCTCAGGGTCCGTACGGTGCCGTTACTGGCTGAGATTACGAGGGCGGCTGGGAGGAGCGGAGGAAACGGCTCATGTTTGAATGCATCGGAGGAAACAAACTTTCCAGGAGTAAAGCAGAGTCGTCGCTTTCGAGTCCACAGGTTTCTCTCCGTCCCGTTTCATTGGCTCCGTCTGTCAAGGCTCCCGCTCCACCTACCACCCCTTACTTCCGCAATGTTTGAACTCTCGCCGTCAGCCAAGGACGCCCACCCTGTTCAGCATCAGCACCATGTAGGGCTGTGTTGCTGGATCATCTGTAGCCACAGGCATTGCCGAGTCGAAGACCGTGATTCTGCATAAACACGAATCACTAAATTATTGAGTCAGGCACTCAAATTGAACTTGCATGGTGTGAACTATCCCAGGGAAAGTTACAAGACTGAGCCTTGATTTGCTTTGGGAAGCAATAAAGATTTGAATGGGTGACAAGAGGTGAAAACTCAATGTGTGACCATGATGTTCAGGCCAATATGCTTGAATTAATTTTAATTAAATGTGTAGCTCTGAACAGCAAAGCCTGATCTGAACTGCGGTGGTGTTTTCTGGAGAATGGCCTTTAATAAGAAGCTGTTTGTATGAAGAAGTGATCTTTGCTGAACAATCGTTCCGCAGATTAATGGGTCTTATTTAGGTCTGGTGTGGGTCTTTGATGAAGAGCGTCTCCACCTGCTTCCCAGGGCATCGCCAGGGATGCGTGTGTGAGAGAGAGACGCCCCCCTCTGCGGGCCTGGAAGCAGGGGCCCCGGCCTGGGGCGAGCCCAGGCAAAGACAGGAGTGTAACAAAGGCTTTCCCCCTGGGGATCGCTGCCTCACGCAGGCTTCTCTCAATGGGAACTCAGATAGGTGTGTCTTTCTCTGCAGAGTCTTGCCTCAGGGCAGACAACTGGAGCTGAAGATGTACCAGACGCGACGCTAACATCAGGCGCAGACTGACACTCAAACAGAGGATGGCGTCTGGGTGCGTGGATGTGTCACAACTTAATTTTATGTCTTCATTAGCTGGATAACTCTTTGATTCCGACAGACCACCGATCTAACGGAGTGAGCCAAGGTGACGGTACCCAAAGACCGTCCTGGCGTTGGATCCGCTCCTCCGTGCGGATTATATACGGCATGGATCCGCATTTCTGTCTGCATGCCCGTCTGACGGTATCTCAGCATTCCAACGGCACAGGGAACCCGTCGGATAAAACGAGGACAGGAGGAACTGAAATGACTCGGTGGTGTGAAGTTTATCCCTTTTTTAACAGGAAGAGGGCAGGCCGCAGCCAGTCATACGGGGGGCCAGAGTGGCAGGCCGCCTCCCTCTGCAGGGCCCAGTGAAGTGTGAGTGTGAAATCCTTCCGGACGCGAGCCAGTCTGACGTGCCAGATAAATGGCCGCGCAGGGATGACTCAGCAGCAGCTGCAGGTGCCCATATTAACTCGTCTAACAATGATGTACGACGTCTAAGGCGTAGCGGAGGTGGTACACGCCTCCCGTCGCCAGCATTAGCTTTAGCTCTGCTGCTCCCGCCCCCCTGTCGTCCAGACTCCCCCCCAGCTCTGCAAGCTTCTAGCCTTGGGCCTTCTCAGTAGGCCTTGTCAGTGCGGACAAATATCTGTGTTTGAATGCCGCCGTCCTCCCCACTGCGCTGAACACAACCAATGAAGGCAGGCGCTCTCTCAGACCAGAGAGCAGGCCTTTGTTTGTTAGTCACCATCAATGAAACATACTGTATGGGCCGTGGTTATTGGACTTCAGAGGCAGCATTTAACTGAGCTCGGTGAGCATTGTGTACTTGCGACATGAGTCGGAGACTGTTTATCAAAGGTTATTAAGTAGCGTGTGATTGTTAGTCAGGCCTCCACACAAAAGGATTAGGCGCTGTGATGGAGCCACATCTCATCAAGGGGGCCACCTGCCACACGGTTTGTACTTCCTGGGAGAGACTCCAGGCTCGAACATCCCTCAGCTAGATGGTAACGACTGCATACTTATCATGGAAAACAAAATGGCACCAGACTGCAGCCTGTGGACAATGTCCGTATGGGCCTGCGAGATGAGTAACCCTGGGCAGAGTGATGATCGTACTCCATAATTACTGATAACTCATTACTCCTGACCTTGTGTGCTGAGCTCATTTTTCTGTCAGCTAAGGGAGCCACTCTCTCATGTGGACCATGCATCGCTCAATTACATATCGACTGATGCATGAACGGGCTATTGATGGAAGAGGAGAGCAGGGTTGCTGCTATCCGTCCCTGACCATCGTGTTGCAGTGGCTTCAGTTGCTTGCACCGGGTGTAAATGCAGTCGTAAACATTCCATTATTTGTAGTTACGGCTGTGAAAACAGCCTCTCGCTAATTGAGTTTTGGGGGTTTCAAGACGCCCTTAGGAGGCATCTGGAGAGTTAGATACGTCGTGTTTGCCCACCACCCACTAAAATGTCCATAAGTCCATTTGCTCCCTCTTTGTGATTTATGGGTCTCGGAGCATCATCCCCAGAACCTCCTCCTCAGAAAGCTCTTGAGTGTTGGAGCCGGAAGCAAGTCCTCCCCCTTGCTGGAGGTTCCTCTCTGGTGCTGCCAGCTCCCGCTCCTCGGCGAAGCCCTCAGCTCCAAGGCCCAGACACAGATGCCGCTCCCATCACTTCACACCCCCAACCTGTCGTGCTCCATGGTCCACTACAGTGTGAGAGCATGTGGGCCATTAAAGTAGCAGTGGTAGGTCTTATGGTCACAGACCATTAACCAGGCCATTCCCCCATGTGGTTCATGAGAAACGTTTATTGAGATTCCACTCCGCTCTGAGCACTGAGTTGAAGGATGATGGTCTCGGCATGTCTCTCAGCCCAGAACAGAACCGATTTCTATCGCAGAACAGCCTGATATGGATATCAGGAGATCCAGAGCTCAGAAATGGCGTCTGGGAGAGCGTTCGGTCAACATCCAAAGCGTCCAAGCTTTCGTTCACTTCCAGCCACGCAGATCTCTTGTGGTCGTCATAAGATATGACAACATAGCAGCAGAAATATGAAGGCGGATCCTGCCCGTGCGCCATTATTTCACCATCACCTGTGTTTTTTCTCCCGCAAAGTGGAAAACTACCCGTTAGCCAAACGCGTTGTTGGTCGGAGGCCGTCGCGTCTCCCAGTGTGTCCGCTGTACAAAGAGGAGCTCCGAGCTTCACACCGTTTTGGGAAAGAGAAATCCGTGCGCCGTCCACTGCAATCACAAGTGACTGCTAGATGGATGAGACCACGCTGCTGCTCCTTAAATATTTATATCTGCAGCTGAGATGTGGCACTGGGAAGAATTGCATCGAATGAGGATAAATAGAGAGGGCGGCAGCCTTGAAGAGGAAATTCTTTTTTCTGGCCGGCTTAGCTTGTGGAATAATTCAGGTTTCCAGCATGTCGACCCCTTGAGTCACCCCTTCCAGAGTCTCCGCCCACTCCGCTTTTTCCAAACACCATATATAACGCATTGACTCACAAAGTTTATTTTGTTTACAGCCGTGCTGCTTTGCTGTCCGGAAAGAAAGGGTAACCGGTTTAGGTTCTTCGCATGAATTCTGTTTCCAGGCCTCTCTGAGGACGCCGGGCCCTTTGATGTTTATCTGCGGCCTGGCACCGTCCGCGATACGCCCTCCAGAGTTCCTGCTCTCGCCCTGCTCTGTTTCAGCTTCACTGGTCCTCCAGAAGCGTTTGGCCTTTCTTCCCCGTGCATCAATGTCCTTTTTATGTACTTCCGTCGGCCCTTTAGAGAGGGGTCCAGTTTAGGGGAGGCGTGATAGTGCCAGTGGCCTTTCCTGGATCCGGGTGAATAGGCGTGGACTTGAAGTCTCCAAAACCCAAACCATGGCTTTTTCTCTGCTTAAGGGTGCGGAAGCTGTTACCCCCAAACAAAGTGTACATTAGCACAGTGGATTGTGCTAATGCAGGCTAACTTATCTCGCTGTATTAACAGAGGTTCTAACATCATCGTTTATTTTTTCCGCCCCCCCTTTTCTGGGTCCCCCACAGATGGAGCTACTCCCGGTGCCCATGTTAGCTGTAAACCGACAGATTAGTGACCCCCACTGGAGGGAGACTCATGTTTTTCCTCAGATTAGATGATCTGAAGACCATCACAGATGGAGGAGGTCAGGCCGGGGACAGTTCCTGGGGACTGGCGTAGGGACGGGAGTTTAACGTTCCAACAGGCGGCATGAAGATTATCCCGGATGAGTTCGCTGCTCCTGCCTTGGCCACCAGACGTGTTGTTGCCTCCTGGTGCCATACACTGTTCTCTCACAAACAAAACGGGAAATATATTTTAGAGTAGGGAGTGGAAGAAGCCCGACTGTCTGCCGCGTGATCAAATCTCAAGCCCAGGAGAAAGAAAGGTACGGAGTGGAGGCACAAAGGACAGAGGCGAGAGACTGTCGGGCGTGCGATAAATCCATTCGCAAAAGATGAACAATTCTCCTAAACCCTCTCCCTTTAACAGGCGGACTTAGCACGAAAGAATAAAGAGGCCGCAGTCTCCGCTAATAAGCGGAATAGCAAAAGATAACAAAAAGCAGAGCTCTTCAAAACATTATTCAGGCCTACTGTAGATTACATCAATATCCGGTCTTTATTTCATCCTCTCGGTAGGTATCTCCGAGGGATACCCTCAAGGGGCCACCCCACCTTGTACTGAAAACAAACAGGGCGGACGGGTGCCAATGTAAACCACAGTGCCTCTCTGATGATCTCCTGCAGACACGTGCTGCTTTCCCGCATCCTGTGAGCTGCCCACCTGGACGTCCCCAAAATGAATTCTGACCTGTATAGATACTTCCTGGTGGGGGAGAGGAGGGGGTCTTCATTCAGTCCTCTACACCTGTGAAAAGGAGACCGCTGTATCATCTGCCGTTTCAGAGTCACGTTGATGTCCGGAAAGAATGGGGGAAGACAGCCTGAGGACGCAGCACCTCTGGTAGTTATGCAGGCAGGGAGAAGTCCGTGTGGCTCAGTCTGCTCTTATGATGGTATTAGTATAGCTACGCTTTTATTATCATAATAAGCCGAAAGTCACATAAACCCATCTTTGTGTCCTAGACGGCACTATAACTGATAGACCCTGATTTGTCAATTTGACAGTTGCTAGTTTTAGAAACACACAAAAGTTTGGATAACATTTCCCATTGTGCGGAACTTCCTCTCAAAGACTAGAAAGGAGGCCTCTCCGGAATTGTTCTCCAAGTGGGTACATCCTTCTCTCTCAGCCATTCAAAGCCCGGTAGGTTGGAACTGTCTCCAGGCAGTTGTCATGGAAACAGGAATCGGGGAGCCACCGTTTCCAGCTCTCGTACAAATGTGTATGTCAATGAGGGTACGGCAGCCAAGAAAGGACACAAGGGGTTTTATTGATGAGACAATGTAACGCCGCGAATGGATAAAGCTAAAAGGCTAGTGAGAGGAACAGTCTCAGTCACGAGGGCTGTGTCATATTTCAGGGTTTATTGTAGTTGCTGAATGTACATTGGATGAAATGCGGTAATATTAACACAGTTTGATCTCACCAAACTGCCGTTTGAGGAACCATTTGCTGTACAGGTGTCAGCAGTCTGTCCATGTGAGGTTTCCTCGTGCTTGAGCGGCGATTCCCTGGGGTTCCCCTACATCCCCACTCACCTCCACAGCTAGATATCTATCTACCGTCCTAAGCCTGTGAGAAGAAGACAACTCCTGCGTGCAGTCTCCGCCGACAGTCTCTGCCGACGGCCTCCGAGCAGCAGCTGCAGCAGACGCACATGTGCAGTAAGGAGTTCAGAGTCGCCACCGCAGGCATCCTCCCACTGAAATAACATTTCTGCTGCGTCCATAGGCTCATAACAATAGTTAAAAAATAAATGCATCATCCTGTTCTTTGGCTTGTGCATTATTCATGGGAAACCACGGTTCTTTAGGGGGAAGGCCGTGTCAGGGTGAAATATGGCCAGAAGCCCATGGCTGACTAGGGCCTTGGCCCCTCACAGACACTGAAAGGTCCAAAAACAGAATGATATCTATGCCTTGATGTCTAAAACGCATACTGGTGACCTCTTATCCATTATATTCCTATATTCCCAACACATATACTGAACAGATTCACGGGAGGCCTGAAGCTCAAGGCTGGGGTACGGCCAGTCTGATGCCAGTCTGTCAGAGGGCACAAACGTATGCTCATACCCACTAAGGGTGAATTGGAGGGGTCAGTTTGCCCAGCTGCATGTGTGACTAGCCTCACTGTCTCCGCACACGCTGAGTGTGGGTGTGATTCAAAAATATATATTCATGGATTAATAATCATTGTCAAAATGGTTGCTGCAAAACATCTCAGTAACAATGACCCCTAAGGCTTATTTGAATGCTAAATAGTATTCAACAGTATTCCATGTCCTATAGCCGTTCCTTCACCCATTCTCCGTAATGGTTCCTCCGGCACAGGGTGGCAGTGGACCTGGGCTCTGTCCCAGGAAGCTTAGGGCACCAGGCAGGGGGCCACTCTGGGTGGGATCCCAGGACCAGTTCATGTAAAAAGGCACATATACTCACACATCTCATGTACAATCTATCTAATATTTATAAGTTTATCAGTAATTCTTTGTTGAGCATGTAGGTCAGAGTGCAGTGTGACAGGGTGTGACACACACACATACACACACACAGACACACACACATACACACACACAGACACACACACACACAGACACACAGACACACACACACACACACAGATACACACACACAGACACACACCCGCCCACATGCCACAGAACACACTCTCATTAAGGAACAATTACCAGCATGGGTATTTTGCATATATAATCAACCTCAGAGTTCGCTGACATGTCAGAAAACGTGGCACAAATGCCAGAGTTGTCTGTCAAAGGCTCCGGAGTAACACTCTGTGAATAGAGAAACAGACAGAAAGGCAAACAGATAAATATGGCTGTGTGCGGCGGTGGCATGCGGCATTGTTGTCATTAACGCCTGGAATTCAATGGCACTATTATGTCACAGTCAGGATGACAGCGGTAGGGGGGGGGCGGGGGGGGGTGACTCTTTCGGCTCCGACGTCGGTCCCCCCCGTGTCATGAGCAGCAGGGCCCCGGAGTCACTTAAACAGATATTTAGGAGCAGCAGTGGGAGGCGTGAGCCAAAGCCGGAGCACCTCCTGCTCGAGGGAGGTGCAGGTGAATGAAAGTGCTCTCCTTGAATTTTTCTCTGCAGCAGGTCCAGTCCTCCCAGCGGGTCCCGCGAAGCCGGCCCAGTGTCACAGTGTCTTACTGCAGGGCAGGCTCCCTGTTTACAGCTCCGTAGGCTGCTGCTGAAAGACAACACAAGGTTGAGGTCCCCGCAAGTCCTTTACACTAAACATGTGTGCACTATTCTCACCTAAGCGCACGATAGGTGGTCCAGAGCCCCACATTCCAAAACTTATCTGTCTGCCCCGGTATCAAGACGAAGGACATAATTATACTCCCACATTGATGTTGGGAATAAACGCAAAGTTTTGCATACCATGTTTACCCAGCATGCTCTGCTGCCCGTGAAGTACTTGGCGGAGGTTTCGCGGGTGAGTGTGGGAGTGAGAGGCACACATTGTTAGGATACCGCCATCGGGCCTGAGGAAGACACGTACATCACGTAAACCATCAGGGAATCAGTCCTCAGTGGGTTAGAACATTGAAGCCCAACAGACGTTCAGTAATATAGCACCAGAAACACACTGTTCCACCGACGACTTAATGTTGAGTTACATGTCAGCTTTCAGGACTGGTCTCAGACACACACTATTGATCTTTTAACTGAGCTTATCAGAGGATGATCCCGCACTAGTCTGAGAGGAGTGTCTGGGTAACGCTATAAAAAAGCTTCCATGCAGTAATTCCCCTTCAGGCTATCGTGAGTCTGTAGAAACTCACACGCCTCTGGGTCTGTCACTGCGAGGTCACACCAAGACCACAAGGGACAGGAGTCCAGGAACATGACCGCATGGTGGAGGAGCGTGGATGGAGTTTTGCGAGGAACACCACAACCCACAAAGTCAATGATCAAAAGGCAAAAACCAGCTCTTTCGCGGGGCTTGCTGTGGCCTGCCCTGTCCCTCAGAATTTTCCGCAATTCCACTTCATTCTAATACTTGTCTCTCATTGCCATTACAGGAAGGATAAAGACAAGGGTATTATCTGAAAACGGTCTCTCGCTGATATAACTCATTCTTCAATCCCATCAGTGCCTTTGAAATATCGCTGTTTCAATGACCCTAACATCACCCTAAACATGCTCGTCCTGAAGACTCTTCAGAGAGTCGTGATTCAATTTGTTTCCTCAGAAATTAGAGCCAGGAGCTTTCTACCGTCATATTGCTGTCTGTCATTTGGAGAGGGAACAGACATCTTAGTTTTTCATTTGTAATATGGCTGTAAGTATAATGTGATTGTATTTATTGCTAGGGGTGTAAAGGTACCCTATTGCAACTTAAACCTATCGTACAGAACAGATGGGAGTGTTAGTTCCCAGGGGATGCAGACATCCCTGTGTATACGGGTGACAACAAGTTTTGGAGTTACAGAGCAGAGTCAGCCAGCATCCAGTGGCCCTGAAATAGCTAAGGCTAAGGGCCTTCCTCCAAGGCCCAGTGGTAGAGCAATGACTCTGCCAGCCACCATATTTGAACCCATAGCCTTCAGGACATTCTGGACCTTTTTGTATTTTGGCTAATGTTACCAAACACAAGGCTGCCAGCCAAGAAAATTAACTGTGCATATACGGGCAGCAACAGTGTTAGAGTGCCCTCTGGTGGATCTATATTTATACTGCAGAACACTGCACTGAGACTGTTCCTTATCCATCTGTTCACACATCAGATTCTGCTGTAGGGAAGAGATTCAGAGAGTATTATACACACGGCGCAGATGGGAAGAAGGGCAGGTGACCTTAGGTCTTACCCAGGAACGGGTCTCGGAAAGCAGCACCAAGCGCATGCCAGCACACTGCGGACCAGATGGGAAGAAGGGCAGGTAACCTTAGGTCTTACCCAGGAACGGGTCTCGGAAAGCAGGACCAAGCGCATGCCAGCACACTGCGGACCAGATGGGAAGAAGGACAGGTGACCTTAGGTCTTACCCAGGAACGGGTCTCGGAAAGCAGGACCAAGCGCATGGCAGCACACTGGGGACCAGA
>JABFDZ020000001.1:35338124-35350844 GCA_019775955.2 Pollimyrus isidori
CTCTTTTCGTCCCCTCTCTCCTTCCCCTCTCTCTTTCCCCTCTCTCCTTCCCCTCTCTTTGTCCCCTCTCTCCTTCCCTTCTTCAGCCAACAGCAGCCTTTGTGCTCGGGTCCCGCCGCTGGCTGTCATACTCGGTTAACTCTCACAGTCGGGGGTGTCAGACCACGCTGAAAAGGCCCCCGCTGCACACGCTATATCTGTGTGTCGTCGTGAAAAATGTCAAGAAGTAAAAAACACGACATTAAAAAAACATTAAAATGAAATAATGCGGTTTGGGAGAGGAGGTGCAGGCCGTATAAAAGCTGGCCAAGGTTGGCGCGCAGGCGGGCATCTCAGCGGGGCCCTGGGCATGACCCAGCCGCTCACACGCACCCGCTCTCTGCCGCGGCCCGCGTGCGTGACCCCGGCTCATTTTCACTTTACGCGCTTTTCTATATAAAACACAGGCCGCCCCCACAGAGCCGGCGGGGCGGTGTAGCGCGTGTGGTCGTAAACATGACGGGCGGGGGGAGCGCAGACGGGGCACTTCTGCATGCACGCGAGCGCACGGCACACGCCAGGGGACTCCGCCGGGCCCTCCGCCGGGCCCTCGCTGTCCCCGTGACCAGCTGTCACCCTCGTCTTTGCGGACAGGGCTGAAGGCACCATGAAAACTGTGGTGTCCACGAAGACGTTAACGTTTCCATATTACAGTTTTACACAACTATGATTAAATTTAGCATAAGCTACGAAGTCTCAAGCTGACGCTCTCTGCTGACAGTGTCTCAGTGAGGTAATACAGGAGGAAAAGCCACGGAGTTTTTTCCCATGCAGGAAAAATTGAAAGCAGACATACCACTGCGGACATCAAACGAAACATATTAGCCAGACAGAATTTGTTGCTTCACATGAAGGAAAACGATTGCTAACGTAAAAGGTCACGGTTTCAGTCCTGTTCCATTCCTGAAGGGGGCGACGTGTGGATCGTGTATAATGGGCATCTCCTCCACGAGCTGGCATGACCATGAAACACAGCCTATCATGAACTTGACATTGGCATACTGTGGCGTAAACACATTCCAACACAATAATATCTAAAAAAAAAAATATTGTGATCACATGACTTAACAATAAAAAAGGCAGAGAATTAAGCAGAGAAAGGCCTCTGAATCGGCCGGGCTGCAGACAGGTCAGAGACTGCATGTTGTATTTTTAGAACCGGGCTGCCAAAATCTGCCTGGGTGACCCGTATAGCGCGAAAGGACACGAGTTCTGTGCTGTAAGATTTACGGTACGTCCTCTTACACCTCCTTTCGCGGCAGAAGCAGGGTCTGCGCTGTGGTGACGCACAGACCACTCTGCGTCCTGCCAGCACGCCAGCCTTCCGTGCCTTTTTCCCAACCCTTTCTCCCTTTTTAATCCCGAATTCTGTTTCGTCGACAAGCGCGATTGTTTCCTAAGGAAAACAAACCCTCACGGATGCCAGGGACCAAAATAGCACATGCTGGCATCCACCATGACATCGAATGCATTGCCGCAGCTTAGAGACATGTGGCAAAGTAAACCATAATACATTCATTAATATTATAAGGATTACATTGCGTTAAATCCATGAAACATTAACACTAAATCCTGTATATGATGTTCGCAACGCAAATGTTCCTTATTTATTCTTCAACGGCTACCTTCTGATCGATGATCCTCGTTAGTTTCCCAGAGCTCCTAGAAAATCGATGCATATAAACAAGAGAAAAGCAGCAGTATGAGGTTGTGAAGGGAGCATTTTGCACTCAGTGCATGCATAACTAGAAGGAGCTGCTCAATCCAATAGCAGAACAGCTGAGAACCAGGTTCCGCTAAGACGAGGATACAAATTACATTTGTCAGTTACAGGATGTGCAAAGGGCCAGACAACCGCTATGAGCTATTATGAAACATCATCACAGTTACTATTAATACGGCACAAAATGAATGAAAGTTGAAACGAAATGAAAAGTATATTTAGAATATAGAATATCTTCACATGCATCAAAGTAACTACATATATGAATTGTATTTTGTATTGTTTTGTAATGCATACTCTTTAGAGTAAAATAATAAATTAGAGATAATGGATCTTACATATAACATAAAGTGACTTAAATACAACATACCAACCTGACACTGCAAATGCAGGATGCCCACTGCAGGATGCCCTCTGCAGGATGCCCACTGCAGGATGCCCACTGCAGCATGCCCACTGCAGCATGCCCACTGCAGGATGCCCTCTGCCGCATGCCCACTGCAGCATGCCCACTGCAGCATGCCCACTGCAGGATGCCCTCTGCCGCATGTGATCGCATGCAGTCACATGTAAGCACTCAGACAGACCTGCTCACACTGGCTCCAACGCTGCTGGAGTTTCATGACTACAGACCCCGGACAGTCTCGTCCTTTCGGAGGTGCAGTGATAAAGGGATAAAGGTCTCCTGCATGTCCTGCCGCTTGCGCCTATAAATGCAATGAACAGAGCAGACCTGCTTTCTTCTTTTGATCATTCTTCCTTCAGTCTATCCCTCCACGACTTTCTTTTTTTTTTGTTAATGCCATTTGATGAATAGACCCCTTTGTTCCAATTAAAGGAAGCAAATATTTAAATATTTTTTCTTCCTGAAATGGGTTTAGTCATGAGACCATGATTTGGGATGTTTACGCCGGTCACATGAGCTCTGGGACCTTCGCTACGTTGGAAGGCAGGAGGGGGCGAGGTAGTGGAATGACGGCTCAGGGTTAGAGGACATGGCGGAGGATCTGCGTTGGAGGGTCTGGGACAGGGGTCTGCTGTGTGTTCGGGGGAGTCGCTGTTGCTGCTGGAGAGGGACAGCAGGAGGTGACGAGGACAAGAGACGGTCGTCAGCGGACAGCCTAGGAGGGGTGTCATTCACAGCCCCCGCCGCAGAGGTAGGGAGAGCTGCGTTTGTCCGCCTGCCTGGCTGTTGCTGCTCTGGTGGTTGTCAGAGCTTTTCAAAATGACCAAAACTGGTCACTCTTTGGAAACTTAACCTAACTGCCTGATTTGGCCCATTGCTTCGGACAAAAACGCCTGCTAACTCATCATGCTGAAGTTGCCTGTCGATTATCCTTTCTGAGAAGCACGGCTCCTCTATTGGCCATTTGCACACATAGATGAGAAAGAAGTTGAGGGTCAGAGTGCAGGGGCGGGGCAGGAGGGCGAGGGGGGTGTTAAGGGCCTTCCTCAAGGGCACGACGGAGATTCAACTACTCAACTGCCTATGGGATTTGAACCAGCGATTTTCCAATCATAGGCACAGAGACCAAACCCACAAAGGCGCACAGCAGCCCAGTAGGGTGTACGCTGACCCTTCAACCATGGCACTGTGCACAAAATAAATAAAGAGAGTATGGAAAAAAAAATGAATAGAATGATGGAATGGAGAGAAGGCGGGGGCAGGGGGAAGAGATGAGTTTATACTCTTTTGCTGCCAAACTTTATGTGGATTATTCCAAGGTATGATTGACAGGAGGCACTAAGACACTGTTTCACTCCTACAAAGTCGTTTTTGGCTGGAGCCTCGATCAAATCACGTTCCCCTCCAGCTCAATAGCGCTGCCTGCTAATGAACAGACTCCATAAATCTGCAGCATCAACAGAAACGGAGTGCAGGCAATTCCACTGAGTGCAAAGTGACCCTTGGATGCTAAATCACCTCCCCTTACATTAGCATGACTAGCTTTGAAGCCGCTGTCAGTGCCCTTCATCGCTCCTGCCTACATTCCTCCTCGCTTTCTTTTCCAGTTGCAATTGTCTTCATGGTTTGTCTGCCAGCAGCTCAGTCTGTAGAGAAGGAAACGTGTAAAATGGGCCACAGCGCTTCACGGTAAATGTTGCTCTAACTGATTTTTAGATGTGGAGCTGCAGCAGTAAAATGCAGGGACATGCAAAAGCGCAGAATATATACAGAATCTCCCTCTCACACAAGTGCACATAACCAATCACATTAATCCAAATGAATAGTATTTAGTTTCTCAATCTTCTTCCAAGAAATCAAACCCCAGCTTTCTGTTGCAGTCATATGATCTGTACCGTACTGTCTGTCTCTCATTGGGTTCATTTGCTAAACTCCTCCCCCCCCCAATGCTTGCCAGCTCAATGACCCGGCAGATGCTCCCTACCCCCCAGAGGCCCAACCACACTGGTTCCACACGCTCCAAGTCCGCCGTCTTCGGGTTCAAAGGTCACGAAGTAACAGTGACCCCATGGGAGGCAAAAATTTGGAAAATGAATTCCAGTGGGTGAGTGTCTCGTTTGCGTATCAGTGCTTCTGATTTGCTTGCCTCACCATCACTGCGTGAGAACTTCCTAAGTCTCTTCATCCTTGCAGAAGACGGGTCTCCAGTTCGGCACGGCCACGTCCTACTTGAATCTGGAGAAGCTGGGAGAGGGAAGTTATGCCACAGTGTACAAGGGGATAAGTCGGTCAGTGTTGAGAGGCCTTTGCAGTCGGGCACCTGACACATCCCTTCCAGCCAGTGTGTGGAAGGCCAAGGGTTGCTGTTTGGTGACTCTTACACCCTGAGGAGCCAAACTACCAGCCCTCATTTTAAAAAAAATAAAACCATAAAAAATGAGTATTGTCCTTAAACTTGTTTGCCAAGTTATTTAGGTGATGTACAGTTTTATTAAACAACTACAGGTTCCTGAAAGTTCATACTGAATATGTGGTTTTGGAGAGAAGACAGAGCTTTTAGCCTGTAAACATTTTATAGGGGTGTTATAGGATCATAAGGTCATGCTTACTGCTATGACGTCTAGTACATATTTAATACAGGGCCACGGAGCACCAGCACCCATAAGCTGCCATGGATTGGGCTTCAGAACCTGGTTACTTTAGCAAGGAAGTGACATGGAATATTTCATGGCTGGAGTATTCTTCGAGTAGGCTGTTTTAGGGGGGCTGGAGTATTCTTTGAGTAGGCTGTTTCAGGGGGGCCGGAGTATTCTTTGAGTAGGCTGTTTCAGGGGGGCTGGAGTATTCTTTGAGTAGGCTGTTTCAGGGGGGCGGGTCAAGCCTCCTGCATTTTCCTCCATGGTAACAAACAATCTCTCTTCCCCCTGTGCAGGATAAACGGCCACCTGGTGGCTTTGAAGGTGATACGCATGAAAACAGAGGAGGGGATCCCCTTCACAGCCATCCGAGAAGGTGGGGAAGCAAGCAATGAATTATGCTGCAAAATTCATTAGCTTCAGGGCTTCTGGCCTTTATTGTTGGTAGGAGTTAATGAACTTCAGCCGTGTTTAGCTGCTTTAGTCCTTACTCTTGTGAACTTCCCAGCCTCTCTGCTGAAGGGCCTGAAACACGCCAACATCGTTCTTCTGCATGACATCATCCACACGCGAGAGTCGCTCACCTTCGTCTTTGAGTATGTGGTAAGTTCAAGGCCTCACTTTCTCCATATTCAGCTTCCCCAGTGATTTGGCCTGTGACTCTCGCACCATTTACACGAGCATTTGCCTTGCTGACCAACTGTCTCTCGATGTCGCTACCCCAGCAGACAGACCTGGCGCAGTATATGACTCAACACCCAGGGGGGCTGCACTCCTATAATGTGAGGGTAAGGCTGTATCATTGCCTGGACCTGTGATGTCACGTAAACACTGACCAATCGGGATGGTGGGTGATCTTCAGTTTGCTTTAAATTATTATCATGATCTCTCACTTGAAGGACTGCTTAGGGTGTGAGAGATGCCAGGCCAGTACACTCGTGTGAATGTGACGGCTTGCCATGTTCAGCATGTTCGATACACATATACGCACAAATGTACGTATATACACAGACTGCCGATGTAGGAAACCTACTTCTCCTGAGTTCCCATCACCATACAAATTTATCATGTATGTGCCTATCATGGAGCAGTTAAAAGCTTGATTTTGGCACACTTGGTGTAGATATAACATCTAAGATTGTGTTAATAATTTATATTGGCTGTGAGTGTTGGGGATCAAGGCGGGGACAGTGTGTCTGTGTGTGTGTGTGTGTGTGTGTGTGTGTGTGTGTGTGTGTGTGCTGTCAAGGCCTTCAGATTGGCTGGGCTTCTTACTGGGGCCAAAGTCAACATAGAAATAGTTGCAGGATGACTCCTAACACGAGGGTTGATTGGTAAGATGTGGTAACAGGCCGCCGCTGAAAGGCCGCCTGATTCTATGTGCTTCCTTTCTAATGAACTCTGACAGGCAGCTCAAATTAAGGGGCTGCAGATGCTCTCTGTCCGATTAGCCTGGGAAATGGGAAGCAGGTGTAGATATCAAAGGTGAGCATGTGGAGGCTCTGAGGCGGGATTTAGACGGCGGAATAAGATACGCCAAACCTTCTCTGGCTCATTCCAAGGCCACACTCATGACACACGACGGGGGAGAATGTGTAATTATACTTTATTTATCTTTTGCTCCAATCAATTGCTGCGATGAGCCTTGAACGCCATCTGTCTCCGCTCTTCCCCTAACACATACTCACTTTCTTCTTGTACATCTTCATCACTCTCCCCTTTGCCAGATCTTCATGTTCCAGCTACTCCGAGGTCTCTCCTACATCCACGGACGTAGGATCCTTCACCGGGACCTCAAACCTCAAAATCTGCTCATCAGCTATCTGGGAGAGCTGAAGCTGGCAGACTTTGGTGGGCTCTAGACGACCAGACCCTTTAAATTGACCGCAGGAGACCTCAAGCTCCTGTAGGCCAGCAAATGGAGGCTTGCATTAAGAATATAAAGGTCATGTGTTCAAATTGCAGGGAGCACCCATGAATTGTGGCCCTTCCCTAAGGCACTTTAATAAGAGTATCAAGTAAATATAAAGACAGAAACCGTGGCTTACACTACATGGGTGAGATGTCCTCCATAAAGCCCCCAAAGATTACTGCAGGCCCCACAGCTCCAAAAAATGTGAACATTTAGTATTTGACAAGCGACACCTCATCTTATATATCCTCACATATCTCCAATATTTTATGGTCAATTCTTGAGACTCTAAACAAAGCCAGATATAGTTTTATTCCAATCGCTTCAGTCCAGCTTTTTAAACCCCGGTCAGCAATTCACTCTCCAAATCGATGAAAATGACAAGGATGCTGCACAGCAGAACTGAGAGAGTCTTTGATCTTTTTGTGGTACTATACCACTGTGATGATCCTGGAACCTGACTGTATCCACCAGGAGAAAGCTCTAAGCAGCTGATTGACACTGAGTGAGACTTCAGTGTCAGATACCATGATCTTAGAATACACCTTCAAGGCTGGCTCTTTAGCAACAAGCCTTGCCGGCTAACTTTGGGTCAATGTGGGTCTTTAAGCTAAATATTTCTGGTTTCTAATATACCTCCCTTCTCTTTTCCCCTTTGGAGTTGTTCCTCGCATAACCACAATCAGACATCTCTGTAAACCATAAAATAAGTGGAGAAAACAGTTTAGAGACAGATGTATTGTGTGTTTATCCTTTGTAGTTTTGTGTTTCCCTTAAGCTGTAATCCCCTCTAGAGTTTAGACAAGGAAAGCGACATCACACCCACTCTGTGAAAGCAGACTATAGGAACCACAGTCTCTCACACATAGTCTCTGGTGTCAACTGATATGTTCTAGAAATTCTAGCGTCAGGCTTCAGCTCAGAGTCATTCAGACCTTCCCAGTGTCTGCTTCCTAACAGAAGTAACTCAACCTTTTCTAATGTCACCCTCCTTCAATGTTGTTTAGCAGTCTGTTGATAGTATATTGGGCTGTTCCTTTGTCCACTTCCAACCTTAGAAGAGATGCTTATTTTCAGGTCTGGCCCGTTCCAAGTCCATTCCCAGCCAGACCTACTCCTCTGAAGTGGTGACACTGTGGTACAGACCCCCAGATGTTTTGATGGGCTCCACTGATTACTCCACAGCTCTGGACATCTGGTAAGGGTACGGTCACCCATAAGGACCAGGGCTCAGCCTAGACCACTCATCAACCTCATTGCTGAAAACCATCTGCAAACAGAAAAGTCTGACTAGAAATTGTAATCAAAGACTCTCACTTGCGAGCCGTTCCCACTGACTTTCTCTGGTAAACATATCGCAAATGATGTTGCCTTTCTAATAAAAGTTTTATTTCTTTGGCTGGAGAAGACGTCCCTTGAAGGGTATCTAGTTAGCACACAACTTCACATTGAAAACAAATGTTTGGAAGTTGATAAGAAGGACAACTTTTCCATCAATAGCTGGCACAGCAGTGTAAACACACATATAAATAAATATGTTAAAATCAGCCTGCGTATTAACTGTAGTGGGATGGTGTTTCTAACATAATGCCGAGCGATACTGAGATTGAAGACTGTACAAATCTGACATCTTCAAGTCCACAAGCTGGGATTCCGTGACGATGATGAAGATACAACAATGAATAGTCATGTCATCTGATGCACATTTATTTACTGGTGACATTATGTTCAAAAGACACAATGTTTGCCCTTCTATGGTGTAGCACCGACATACGATGTGAGGCAAACTACGGTATATAAGCAAAGCATTTCATAATTTGCTGGTCGATCCTGTGTTAAGTTCAGTTTAGTTTATATTTCGTATAACACTGAACAGCCACGGAGAACTTTTGTTTCTTAAATATTTCATCATCCTCATCTGTCATTCCTATCTGCTGAGGTATGATTTTTTAACCTCTGGGATTTCTCGGTAAAATCCCAGCCTAACCTTCTTCTGGTGTTGCTTAAAAAGACGTGCCCTGCCAAAAAAGTGAGAGCTAACGCCTGTACTGCTGCATATGCAAATAAAACATAGACCAGCGATGTATTCTGTTTTATTTTAGGGGCGCTGGCTGCATTTTCATCGAGATGCTCCAGGGGGTACCAGCCTTCCCAGGGGTAGCAGATGCTTTTGAGCAGCTGCAGAAGATCTGGGCAGTGAGTATAAATCCTTCTGCTCTCCTGTTTATGTCTTACTCACCCAAATATTTGATCAAATCACTGCGGACTCGCCACATAAATTGCGTAACACTGATAAGCGCTGATTGAGTCATAGAATAATTCTAACCGTAAGGAACAAAGAAGTATACCTACTTCCTAATAAAGTACTGGATTTATTGCATTCCCAAATAAGTCAAAGGTGAATCTTACAAAATCCAGTGATTTCATTATTTTTTATTATGTTTGGAACACGCACCAAATAATGCACGTTTCTTTTTGCCAAGTAAATACAAGTCATGTTTTATTTGTAGAATTTGCTCATTTTATCGGAGCGATTTTCCACGGATGTCAGGATTTGTAGTTCAGATAAATCTAAGAGTCTGCAAAGCTGCAGCCCAGAAGGTGATGTAAGCAGGCAAGAGAGGCACTGTGCCAACTCTCTGTTTAAGTTGAACAAAAAAGTTATTTCATTTGGTCTTGTAGAGAATATGTTTCAGTAATTACACAAAAATGACTTCTTAGCATATTAATTTGTGAGTTTGTTATAACAACAACTGTCAGTACAGTCGACTGCAGATTTGAGTCACGCATGCACTGCCAATCTGAGGGGGCCGTGTTCAGCTATTAAGTATTAAACTACTCAAGTCAAGGCCTTACCCATGGGTACCAAGAGGGGGACTGAGGCTTGACTTGTAATAATATATGTGGGAGGGACATTGTGAGCACATCTGAATTTTGGGGTGGATGTACCCCTCCCCATTATATATTAAAATTACAGCCTTGATTCAAGTAATAAAAGACTTTGGAGGTTCTGCCAAACCGGTGCCCTTACATTTAGACTCATCTCATGTATCTGCATATACTTTCATAAAATGGCTGACTACCTTTTATTTCCTGTGTTGACACTAGCAAAGTCTCTCACAGGAAGTGGGCATATTTGTTCTTTTTACTTGGTTGATTTTGTCATGGGCGTTCAAGACTGGCGCATGCGAGACTCAGATGGACGGTTGACTCACATCCTGCAGCGAGTGAAATATGTCTTTTGATGTTAACTGCTAGAGACGTGTTGGTTTGAATTTCTTTGTGTCAGTCTTGCTCAGCTGCTTCGTGTGTTATGGTAGGTACTGTACGTTGTGTGATTATGTGTTATATAGCCACCTGCTCTTCAGCAAGGCAGAGCGTAGAGAGTAAGGGGGGAGGATATATGTTTTGCTGACTGAAATTGATCACCGAGCGAAGTAATATTTTGAGGTCATACTTTATCACATTTCTTTTTTGTATGTGAAGCATGTTGAATGATGATACCAGTTTAACATACCAAAAATGAGTTAAGGAATTAATTTTAGCTTCAGTGGTCTTGGATGCACATCATGCAAAAAAATTCCACACTCAGCCTTTCTGTGACATTTCAGTATTTGAAGTCACAGTTTTGTTTTATGCAGAGCATGTGGTGGCTGAGTTTGTGGCCCCTTGTCCTTCATCCTTATCCGCAGGTGCTGGGCGTTCCGACAGAGGAAACCTGGCCTGGGGTCGGTGAGCTGCCCAATCACAAACCAGGTTAGAGTCCACCCCCGCCCCTCATTGGCTTATTCATTGCTAGTCTATCTCGTTTGTAATCAAAATACATCGGGACTGGGTTCTAATATGCAACATGATCAGTGACTGTGAAGATTAGCCAGGCCGGTCATCATTCTCGCCACCAGGGGGCAGCAAGGGACAGCAGGAAATGCTCCAATTCATGGTTTTAATACTGAAACAGCTGCCGTGTGAAGAGGACAGATAGGAGGAGCAGTGAGTCTTTTGGGAAAGGGTGGAAGTTAAGTTAGTGTTAGCAGTTCAGGGTGCTACTCCCAGCTAAACAAATAGTCTAGGGGCTGTTCCATTACGAGAGCAGCGCCTTTGAAGAGATTTGTTTTTTCAAGTGGATATATTTAAGGATGTCAAAGAAGGAGCAGAGTCCGGGCCAGACACTCCCTCCCACTATTAAATTTGTTATAAACTAGAATAGATAAATGTAATAGCTTGTTCTTCCATCTGGATTCCTCTACCCCCAATTATTAACTTTTGTCATATGTCAGGAAAATCAGAACATTCAGTGACGGCATTCAGGAGTCTAGGTGATTCCTTCTGGAATCGGCTAGCTTGTGATTTCTCGAGTCCTTCAACTTGTCAAAATCAACGTTATTAATATAATGCAGTCCATGGAACTGTGCCTGTGGTGTGATTCCAAATAATAAGTATAGGATATTACAGTATCTTTGCATAAAAGGCAGGGAATTATGGGTAAGCTTAAATATTCCTATGTGTGCACCCTGACCTAAGTCATTAGCAACTATGAAACCACTAATTCATCTGCGTGCCACCTACTCATTCTGGGGCAATACAGTCTCTGCTATGATGTTCCTCATTTAAGCCTCCCCACCTTTTCAAATGCTTTCACTAACTCGGACGTTTAGGAGAACTTGCCGATAATCATTATTACCTGAATTTACATAATTAGTAGTGAGGGAGGTGTTCTGTCTAATGAGAGAATAGAGAGCAGTACCGACCTATTTATCCTGAAGGTATATTGGATGCAGCTCTAATGCTGTCAAGATATAGCAAACAAGCTAATTACACAAATACAGAAATGAAGCATAAAAACTGGACAGAAACGCCATGTTCCCTGCAGCCATCACTCTATCTCCCGCAGGCTCTCTCCCATTGACTGTGCTCTGTCAGTGTTTGTGTCTGCAAGATAATGTATTGGAAATATAAGCTCCATAAGCATTATTGTTTTACCTACGCTCTGGCCTCCTACTGATGTCAGATGAGGAGCTGGATGTGTTCTCAGATGTTTTCCAAAGACTACGCTGCCTCACTTCAGTGTATATTCCCCTTTGGAATTATTCATTAATTGATGGCCAGGGTAAAACTGCCTGGGCCTTCACAAAAAATCCATGCTTGTTTTGACAAATCAAATTTGATTTGAATCTAAAATAATGATTAAATTTTCAAAAGAAAAAAAAGGATAATTTATTTATACCACACGTTCCATCAGAAGTGGAAGATTCCTGAAGGTTTGCACACGGCCCGGCTGCTCTCTGACTCCTGCGTAGAAGGCAGGGTGGGCATCTTATGGGCATCTTATGGGCATCTTATGGGCATCTTATGGGCATCTTATGGAAACCCATTAACGCCATGCAGTCTGAGCTCCGTTACAGATATGTGCAAGGCCTGTGAGGGGACGTGGCGATGTGTCTGCAATGGTGCCCCACACTCCCTGGCACGCCCCCATTGCTGGTCGGGGGCCCCTATGATGCCCCCCCCCTCCCCTTTCATTGCCCCCTCTTTGACATGGCGCCGGGCAGCAAGACCTGCCAGCCTTGGCACTGAAGTATGTCGGCCTGTAATTCTGCACAGCTGTAGCCTCCTTGTCTAATGCCAGTTCACACATCTGCTATCTGCCCATGGCTTTCAGCTCTTTGTAGGGTCTAGATGCACATACACACACACAGACACACAGACACAGACACACACAGACACACACACACACATACACAGACACACACACACATACACACACACATACACACACACAGACACACAGACACAGACACACACAGACACACACACAGACACACACAGACACACACACAGACACACAGACACAGACACACACAGACACACACACACACAGACACACACAGACACACACACACACACACACACACAGACACACACAGACACACAGACACAGACACACACACACACACAGACACACACACACACACACACACACACACACACACAGACACACACACAC
>JABFDZ020000001.1:35398489-35409852 GCA_019775955.2 Pollimyrus isidori
ACAGGGAACAACCCAGGACTGAGAACCAACCCATCACAGGGCACAAGACAGGGAACAACCCAGGACTGAGAACCAACTCATCACAGGGCACAAGACAGGGAACAACCCAGGACTGAGAACCAACCCATCACAGGACACATTTACACACCATGCTGGAAATTTGGTAACTCTAATCGGCCTCAACATGTTTTTGGACTGTGGGGGGAAACCAAAGTACCCAGAGGAAACCCCACGACGACACGGGGACAACATGCAAACTCCAGACAGCATCCTGGTAGACTTGAAGCCAGGTACCAGAGGGGTGAGGCACCACTAACCTGTGCACCTCCTCCCACCCCATGTGATAATTCCATGATATGGGAATACATTTAATTATTAAGACTATTCAGAATGATGAGGAAGAGAGAGAAAATAAAAAGGACCAAACTTTTAAACAATGTAAACGAGGCTGTATCCCACACTCACCACCAGTGGGAAAACAGACAAATTCATCCGCAAAGGACACGGATAAGGAGAGCATGTATGGTCTTTGGTGTGGTACGCCTGGGAGAGAAAATGGAGTTCCTGGCTATAATTCCTAGTGAGGGGTAACATCAGCAAGGCATGCGGGACAGAGTAAGAGGACAGGCGAACAAAAACAAGGGAAGCAAAGTCAAATTAGGTTATGCGGAAATGATACAATGGCTCACTGGCACCTCATCAAGACACTTTCCAGAAGTGGCCACTATTATATAAACCGGTCTCTCCAACTGGTCCTCGGGGGCCCACAGACAGGCCACGTTTTAGCCGCGTCCCAGCTCTTGATAGGGAGCAAAGATGTGGACTGTCTGACAGGGAACTGGGAGGGAGCAAAAACGTGAACGGCCTGGAGGACCCTGTGGATAGGGCACCGAGATAAATGACACCGAACGCTGAGACTTATGGGATGGTTGATGTTTACATTACAGCTGGCGAAGAGATTATTGGCATTGTAGTGCATTTGCTACTATGTGAATGGGGGAGCCTAAGTAATGTTCGAGACCGAAGTATTTGGCGAGCAAATAAGTTTCTTTGGACGGCTGTAGGAGAGAAAGAAGTAAAATGTTAAATAAAAGCAAAGGCTAAAATGGGTAAAATAGGCGACTGAATGGAATTTAAACAAACTGGAGCAGAAGTTAAATAATGCAGATGAGCCTGTGGGTCCTCAGGCAGCACTGGGAGGCCTGTGTCGTGTCTGAAGTGAGATCCTGCCACACGGTGCATTGGACTGCGGCGTCTGCAAAGTACCGCATGTATATACACATATGCGCGAAACATAGATACATAGACAGAGGGAATGATATTCTTTTATGTTATGCATAAAGCAAACTGGAGTTCTATAAAAAAGAGACTGCTTTCCCAGCTAGACAGGTCACGTGACGTCATCGTCATAAATATTTTCACACACATTCTCAGGCGAAGGGGAGATGAGTGCTGGCAGCCACGGTGGAAGACGCTGTCATCAGGTGCCTCTGTGAAACAAGAGGGCTCTATTCAGGGCCACGATAGACCCTCTCCTGCCCACAGGCTGGGTCCCCTCAAAGCCTCATGGCTGGCTCACCCCCCATCCATCAACACCCATCCTTTCTGCTTGGAGTCACCTGTATCAGAGGAGCAGGAAAAGCCAGAAGACTGACACAGGATCACCTCTTTCAGTGTGATGCCCTTGGGCTCAGCCCTAACCCATGTCTGCTGTCAGTCCCCATTTGACCTGTTTCCCCAGTGACTCGTGGAGCCACCAGCAACAAGCTTTCGATTCTGAGTATGAATGAAAACTGGGCTGCGAAGGGAACAGATTTGTAAACTAGAATTTCCCGGTTCAGGATTCATGGTCTTTGTTGATTGATGCATTATCTTCTTAGCAGCAGACAAACAACGACTGAAGGTTTATGGTGTGAAATGTTTTCTGGGAAAGATGTCGACGCTTCCAAGTTCACTCTGCTAGATATTTACCAACACAAAACCAGCTCCTTGTGTGATGACACAACGGTGTACCGCCATTTTACCCTCACAAACATTTGGTTAGAAATACAGCTTCTTAATCCTACAACACCTGCTGCATTAATATAAGATTGCAAGAAATGCATTTCAGTTTTGAAAATATTAATACTGCATAACTATTGCTACTCACCTTTTTACACTTGACTCTCACAAGGCTGATTGAGAGGCACTGTGACGCGATAGAGGGCTTCTGGTTGACTTCACGAGCCATGCAGGCTGACTAAGAGGCACTGTGACGCGATAGAGGGCTTCTGGTTGACTTCACGAGCCATGCAGGCTGACTAAGAGGCACTGTGATGCGATAGAGGGGTTCTGGTTGACTTCACGAGCCATGCAGGCACTATGGATTTTGAGGATGCTTACTACATAATGTCAGAGTAACAACATTTACTTTCTTTTCATTAAAAAGCACAAGTTTGCACGTTTTCAGATGTCAAGGATTTACATAGAACAATTTAGATTCCATATAGTACAAATACAATACATTTTAACACTATTGCCATAGTTATTCATAAATCCTACCGATATTTTGTAACCTTCGACCCTTAGCAGATGCACAGGGCTTAAGGTATTCAGCAAACCATAAATTGCATAATGTAAGCTTGGCAGGCAGCGCAAGAAATATCTTTAAAAACTACCAAACCTATCTTTTATGCATCCAGAGCTCGAATCCAATAACCCCTATACTCTTTTAATATGCTAATTTGACAACAAGTAACAATGCCTTCAAAATTCAATTTATTTGAATTTCACAAGTGTGGGTTAGACACGCCAGGGAAGGCTGTGTCTTCACGCCTGGTGTATCACCATTTGCTTGCATACTTTACAGGCAAGCTGTTCTGGGATCTGTAGGCTAAACTGATCGGAGTGTGTTACTGTGTATGAAAGTGTGTGTTCTGATGTATCAGTCAGAAAGGCCAAAACAACTCTACCAGAAGCGACATATGTATTAATCTTTGCTCCCCCTGCTTCTGAGTAGAAACTCCACATCAGTCAAATTGAAGTGTTTGCTGAAAGTGGTTAAATGGGTAATGACTTAGACTTGAGAAAGTTAAGTTGTACAACTGGTTCACCAGGGGGGTTCACCACTGGTAAAGCATTAGACCGCTTGCAAAACCAATTGATTTTGTAGCACTGTCCCTTAACAATGGTCAGACACTAATATTTTAGAAATTACAACCATTTACCAATAAACTTACGACTATAACTGTAACATACCTATATATGGCTAAAGATCACTGTCACTTATCTCCATTTGCGACCACATACAATACACTGTAAGCATGCGTCTGATAGTCTCATATTGTCCATTCTAACTGCGTTAGGCGATAACCTAATTGTCTACACCCAACACCCAAAACAATTTAAATGTCGGAGATAAAAACTGCATTCTGTGTGACAAAAGGCACAATGACTTGATCGTAGTGGTACCGCACCCACAAAAATACTCGCTAGTTTACCACTTTAAAAAGTTTGGTGTACGATAAGTTTATATTTTAATCAAATGAGCCATTTTTCGCCACTCGACGAAAAGCATTTAATTCTTAGAAGTTTCGTTGTTCGCAACTTTCCTCGACGCCTTTATTCTCCGTTATATAAATAGACTGTGTTTTATACAGTTGGCTTTGGTTTGAAAGCGAATGGTTTCGCAAACTGAATACTCATACAACTTCTATAACCGTATTTTCTACAATAATGTAATTTGTAACTTGTGCACAATTATTTGAGGGAGGAGTGGTGTAACGCGGTTGGTAGGCCTATATTTATAGGGAAAAACTAAAATAAACGATTAGATAGCATAGCTCTTATAAACGTAATGTGGAATCATTTAAAAATAATCTGTTGCCCGAGAGTTAAAATTCAACCCCAAATCTGTTTCTTGCAGATTATTTTTGTTTGTTAAATTGTTAAAGAAACGCGTGGAACGCAACAGTATTTCACAGTTATTTACTTGCATTTAAAAACAGCGCTTCATACATTCAATTTATTTAAGATTTGTGTTACTTTACGTAAGAATATGCATACATTAAAACTTTAAATTTCTGCGCATATCTTTCAGTCCGGGGTCAAACATCTCTTTGTTAAAACTGTATTTCTTTGTTTTCAGAGTCCAGAATATCTAGTAAACAAGTACAAAGTCACGACATTAAAAAGTTAATTTAGAAGACGAAGTAGAAAAAGAAATAAAGTTATCGACTCTCCGCCTCTCCAGTCCCAAGTCCTGCATCCAATCACGGACGTGGCGCTAAAGAAAAACAAATCGTGGGATTGGTCAGTGGATAATGGTTTCCAGGCGCCCCGTGGAGAACCACTACTGCCTGTGAATGAGGGGCACCTGGAAACCGACGTAACATTATTGAGTACGTCTTCGGTGTCTTCGGCCAAACTTTCCAGTGAGGCGCAAGTGGTCATTGCAGAATCACAGCACCTTAGGAGTGCAATCAATCAGAAGAAGACGGCGCTTCGAAAATCTACCATGCAATTTGGATAGTTAATTTTTTAAATCGTCAGATATAAGAACTTTGTTTTAAGGTTTTTTTTTTTGTTTTTCTTGGCTGAGACAGCGAGATGAAAACAGCACTAATATCCATCTATTTTAAACGCGTTTTTATAAAGTGAGTGAAAACAGTGGATTTTCTCCTGCGTGCTGCTGTCGGAACCTCGAAACACTCAAGGACTGTTGTTCTGTTTGGTCTTGAGAAGGGACAGTCGTCTTACTGAATAAGTTAATCGATTCACATGCAGCGCTTTAAATGCATGGTTAAAACATTAAAGTAACGTCGAGACTGAAATTCAGTCCGCGGTTTTCTTTCTTTTTGCCAAAGAAAAGGAATATAGATTTTTTTTTTCCCCGTTTTCTTTTTTGATTGAACTGAACATATCTGATTTAATATGGCAGCACTTAAAACCTGTGTCTGGTTTCCGATTAGGAGCTGTTTTTTTGTGACTTTGTGTGCAATGCTCCAGCTGTGCTCTGGTCAGTATCACGGAGAGAAGGGCATTTCGATACCCGAACACGGCTTCTGCCAGCCCATATCTATACCACTCTGCACGGACATCGCCTACAACCAGACCATCATGCCGAATCTCCTGGGTCACACTAATCAAGAGGACGCGGGACTTGAAGTGCACCAGTTCTACCCCCTGGTGAAAGTGCAGTGCTCTGCGGACCTCAAGTTTTTCCTGTGCTCGATGTACGCGCCCGTGTGCACGGTGCTGGAGCAGGCTATACCGCCGTGCCGCTCGCTGTGCGAACGGGCCAGGCAGGGATGCGAGGCGCTGATGAACAAGTTCGGCTTCCAGTGGCCGGAGCGACTCCGCTGCGAGAATTTCCCGGTTCACGGCGCAGGCGAGATCTGCGTGGGTCAGAACACGTCGGACCCTGGAAGCCCCACATCGTACCCAACTCCTTACGTGCCGGAGTTCGTCACGTTGCCACCCAACATTGGCCGGTCTAGTCATCCTTTCTCCTGCCCCCTGCAGCTTCAAGTGCCCTCATACTTAAATTATTACTTTCTGGGGGTGAAGGACTGCGGGGCCCCTTGCGAGCCCCAGAAAGTAAACGGGTTGATGTATTTTCGCGAGGAGGAAGTTAAGTTTGGCCGACTCTGGGTGGGGATCTGGTCCATTCTGTGCTGCGTGAGCACTTTGTTCACGGTGCTCACGTATCTGGTAGACATGCGCCGGTTCCGATACCCCGAGCGACCCATCATTTTCCTTTCCGGCTGTTACTTTATGGTGGCGGTTGCCTACTCAGCCGGATTCTTCCTGGAGGATAAGGTGGTGTGCATCGATGAATTTAAGGACGATGGCTACAGAACAGTAGCCCAGGGCACCAAGAAAGAAGGATGCACCATTCTCTTCATGGTTCTCTACTTCTTCGGCATGGCCAGCTCAATCTGGTGGGTGATCTTGTCTCTCACCTGGTTCCTTTCTGCTGGGATGAAGTGGGGCCACGAAGCCATCGAAGCAAATTCTCAGTATTTTCATCTAGCTGCCTGGGCAGTTCCGGCTGTTAAAACCATAACGATCCTAGCTATGGGACAAGTGGATGGAGACATCCTGACCGGCGTGTGCTACGTGGGCATCTTCAGCGTGGACTCCTTACGTGGCTTCGTCCTCGCACCCCTCTTCGTCTACCTTTTCATAGGCACGTCGTTCCTGCTCGCCGGTTTCGTGTCGCTCTTCCGGATCAGGACCATTATGAAACACGACGGCACAAAGACTGAGAAACTGGAGAAGCTCATGGTTCGGATCGGTGTGTTCAGTGTGTTATATACGGTCCCTGCCACCATAGTAATAGCGTGCTACTTTTACGAGCAGGCGTTTAGGGAGCAGTGGGAGAAGACATGGCACATGCAGACCTGCAAGCGCTTCGCCGTGCCCTGCCCCGTAAACAATTTCGCGCCGATGACCCCGGACTTTACCGTGTTCATGATTAAGTACCTAATGACTATGATTGTGGGCATTACCTCCGGATTCTGGATATGGTCTGGGAAGACGCTGCAGTCGTGGCGCAGGTTTTACAAAAGGTTAAGTAACAGCAACCAAGGCGAGACGACCGTATGATCATGCGGATAGCGGAGCTGGCGCAAGTCGACACGGAATAAGTGGGGAAAACGCGGAACTCCCTTCCAGTCATCGGTACCCTTATTCATAGTGATCCGGTTAAACTTGGTCGATCAGACTCCTCGAACACTTTCAGATGCTTTCAACGTCGGGAGTTATTCTTGAGCTGCTTCCCAAGGTTTTACTGCTAAATAGGACGAAATGTCTCTAAGTCAATGCAAATGAACGAATACCTGACAATATTTCCGATCCATTGCTGAACTGCCGTTTTGTTTATAAGAGGAAATTACTGCCGCTATCGGTTTTATTTTGTAGAATGAGACTGAATTACACGTGATTGATTTACGATGACATGAATGTTTTTTCCAGGGCTCGCCCTTCGTATTGCCGGTCTTCTCGCCATTAAAGACCCTGTTTATAATCTGAAACGGTTTTGTAACATTGCTGAGACGTGCAGAATTGAGTACTGTGCATTTTTGCATTGCAGAATGATTTTAACAGCTACATATTTTCCTCACTTACTACTTTATTTGTGCAGTCGAGCGTCATATTTTTGCACACAAAATGTTTACCTTATCACTTTTTTGTTTAATATTTCCAGTTTATTTGATATCTTGTAGCCACTCCCAGACAATCATCCTTGTAACTGAGCACGAATGGCAGACGCCCCTGTTTGTAGTCTGATTGGGTACTATTGTATGCATGTATTCAGCTATAAAGTCATTCAAGCTACTACTGTATACATTTTTGTAAATACTTGTTTTCTACAAATGTATTTATAAATGTTACTGCATTTTTTACTTGATTTTTAAAATACAATAAGAGCCCTCTTGTATCTGTACAGTTTCACTGAATAAAATGATTAGATTTTTAAAACTTTATGGTACTTGTTATCTTTCTGAAGCAAATTGTTTGCTCATCAAATTTAACGTTACCTGTACCATTTAGCAACTTGCATGAAAATAGATTAGCAGGCCTCTCTCAGTGCTTGAGTTGAAATCGATTGTGTGTCTGCCCTTAAATATGTGCATAGATAAGGACTCCGCTTTATAAAGATGGGGGTGTCTGTTTCAAGACACAGTAGGTGCACTGTAAGGAGCTGGTTAATCAGGAACATAACCAGGATTTATGCAGTGAAGTGTCCAGCTGTGTAAACAGGTAAAATTTATTTGAGTGAAAATATCAGCTAGGCAATGAAAAATATCAGTGAATTTAATTGTGAGCAATAACATATGTTTTACACTTAGGAAACATAGACGTTAAGCATCTGTAATTTCAGTTTTCCCAAATAGAACCCCCAATATTCAAGCATATTAGCATTACAGTTTAAAATGGTTTGTTTTACATCAGCATGTGGTGTTTTCTTTTGGGAAATTAGGTTACTGAGCACTTCAAAATTTAACAATAAAACTGATCTACTGTAGCCGTTTAGCGTTGCACTGATCTACTGTAGCCGTTTAGCGTTACACTGATCTACTGTAGCCGTTTAGCGTTACACTGATCTACTGTAGCCGTTTAGCGTTACACTGATCTTGTCATTTCCTTAATTGACTTATTTAGCCTCTTCATACGGTGGATGGTGTTAAAGGAGTCAAAGTGGATGCCTGTACATCAGCCCCCCAGAAGCGTGATGATGCCCCTGTGATACGGACCGTTCTGCTCAGCTGAAATGGGGGCGGTGGGTCTTCCAGGGCTCGCCACTTTAATGGAAGCTTGCCGCAGGGACGGCCGGCAGCATCTTCGCAGCAGATGAGCTCTAGTGACCGAACAGGTGGAGGGATTGGAAGAGTTAGCATGTGCTCCAGGAGGCAGAGGAGCCAAAGGGAATCTTACGGTGTGGACCGGGAGATGATTTCAATCTGCAGTCTCTCAGCATGCCTGCCAGCCACAAGGTCCACTTATCACCGCGTAAGTCTGGGCAGGAGAACAACGTGCTGATTTTTTACATTTTCTTTAATCTTGTGCCATTTCCAGAACCGAAGCTGTTACCTGTTTAAAGAGTTGTTTATAAACCGGCACACATTACATTTCATATGTATATTTCCATATTTTTTAAGCCCCTTTCATAGGTTTTATTGCATGTGAAGTGTCACACCACTGTCATGTCTGTTCAGACACTCCATGAAGCATCCCAGCTTCGAGTGCTCTGCTCCTGAAGATATGTTTAACTCTGCAGTCTTATTTTCTACTTAATCATATTTCCGTGGTAATTACTGTACTATACTAGTTCTCAGTCTGGTCTCCCACCCTCCCCCAGAATGTTTTCATTCCAACCTTTACTGCTTACAACCAGCTTCATTCATCATTAGCCTGTTAAAGGCCAAATAAGCCTAAGGTAGGGTTGGAATGAAAACATTGTGGAAGGGAGGTGGGGGGGACCAGGAACAGGAGTGAAAGCTGCTGCTATAGTAGGATATAAATTTACAGGAATTTTAAAGTAACCTGTCTATGTTAACAAGTTTATGTTAACAGCATAAAATATCAAATCTGTAAATGCGTAAGCACCTTTGCTGTCTAAGTATTCCATTAGATAGATTTTAATAAACATTTTGGTTAAAGGGGAGACTGTTTCGCACGTACTCCCTGACATACATATGGCACTCGCTTGCCCCATACGCACCTCGGGAATAAAAAAAAGTTACAACAATGGTGCCACCTATTGGTCATATTTTGTTTTGCATAGGGTGATCTTATTTTCTGTATTTGTGAAGCCATTTTCTGCACACGCGTATTGTGTGTATTTGCATGTATGTTTTTTTCCATTCGAATATACAGAAGACAATATAAAAATTAAACCCGTTTTGTCTGTCCTTGCACACAGACTTGACAAATGATTTGTAAACCAGTTTGGGTTGTCCTTTGCTCGAGGGATTGAAATATTTTTTTTTAATGACCTCCTGCCACAATTGCTGTGCAACTACAATTACTTAGTTATGTAATAGACGATATCAAAGAAGTACAAAAAACACTTCGATATATGAATGTATAGATGTGTAAGATATATGCACAAATGTCAGAAATCCTAATACAGTGGTAGGCTACTTAAGTTTTCTAACTCATTATGACCCGAATTTCTTCGAACCAACCAGTTTGAAAAAAAAATAACTAGAGCTTGATCTGAATCTCAGAAGTCAAACCCTGAACGCTTACCTAAGATAACTTGTGCGCCGGGAAATGAGTCACGCGGCAGGTCTACCAGCAGAAACAAGGGTAACGCTTCAGTCTCGGGATCTCGCATTCCTTGTAGCATAGTGCATGTTCACACTAACTGAATACATATATTTAGACAGTAAAAATACATTTAGACAATGAGACAGTAACAGCAATTATTACTATTTAAATACATTTAAAATAATAAAGATTTCTTATTCATTATTTTGATGTTAATAATAAACCATTAATACGTTTAAGTATAGTAATATTGTTGTGCCGATTTGGGACGGAACGGAGACAAAGGCACAGACGTCAGGGTATCGGAGAATATGGGATTTTATCACATACAAGTAAGGCAGGCAAAACGCAGACGGACAATCCAATGACCAGCCCGGGGAAATAAAATGAAACGTGGACCCAATACAAAAACAGCTGGTGACACGGGGATTGCACACGGGGTTAACGAGGGGGCGTGGCACACGGAAGGAGCGGACGATGGGCACATGGTTTGGATACATTTATTCTTACCTTACAAATTACTGTTTTGATAAATGTACGTAGATGTGTTTAGTACAATATTGTTTTATTCGAGTTCTGATGTATCAATGTACATTCTCTGTCTACAAAACTATGCTTTTCTTGGGCCACTGATAATAATCTAAAAAACGGTAAATGGACTGCATTTATATAGCGCTTTTCTACAAAGCGCTTTACAATTTATGCCTCACATTCACCCATCCATACACGCAATCACACACCGGTGGCGGAGGCTGCCATGCAAGGTGCCAACCTGCACACCGGGAGCAATTTGGGGTTCAGTGTCTTGCTCAAGGACACTTCGAAGGGGTCAGGAGTAAGCAGGGCTCGAACCTGCAACTCTCTGGTTGCCGAACGATAGCACTGCCTTCTGCACCACCAACTTCCCCTAGGCGAACGTGATAACCACTACACTATGGAAACAACTGACGATCTATAAGATCTATAAGTAGGAGGCTAGTTTGTTTATTTTAAAAGTTTGTATTGATTATGTGTGTTTTAACTTTATTCAAGACCCTTCAAATTATTCAAATTTTCTATTTGGCAGGTGTTTTTTTCTCCGCGGTTTATGCTGGTTTAGCAAACACGAAATGGTGCTAGATATTTCACACTTTAATTTTTGCTGCCCCTGAGTTTTTCACTGAAGTAGTTCAGTCAAACACAATGCCAATGCGGTAATCTACATTAGTGCTACGTTAGCCAGTGTGATTCATCTTGGCCTAAATGTATTTCTGAGCTATTTCACATGTTCAAATAAATAAGAAATAAATGTATTTATATTTTTTCTGTCTTTAGAAGAATATGTCATATGTTGTCTTGGAGATGTCTGCTGTTCCTTGTTTGCTTCCTCCGGAAGCTGCTGTATTGTCCCTAAGTTGCCATTCAGAAAATTTATACAGTCTTAACAAACCTTAGCCTCAGGTACCTGTGATTTTCACAGACCTACACTCACCTAAAAGGATTATTAGGAACACCTGTTCAATTTCTCATTAATGCAATTATCTAATAAACCAATCACATGGCAGTTGCTCCAATGCATTTAGGGGTGTGGTCCTGGTCAAGACAATCTCCTGAACTCCAAACTG
>JABFDZ020000001.1:35766030-35784278 GCA_019775955.2 Pollimyrus isidori
GCGTGGCAGAAATGTAAAGCGCATTGAGACGATGTAATGTTGTGATAATGCGCTATATAAATAAAATTGCATTGCATCAACACAAAAAAAACAGAAAAAAATAACTAATTTGACATCATTTCACACAGAACTTAAAATTATTGATACCTTTTCAAAATTGTGGGTAAATCATTTTATTTGGTTTTATTTCAAGCGTATGATGCTCATTTGAACTCACCTGTGATAAGGAACAGCTGCTGGCAGCCCAGCAATCACACCTGAAGCCGGTAAAATGGAGAACAGTTGACTCAACCGTTCTGTTGTGTGTCTGTGTGCCACACTAAGCATGGAGAGCAGAAGGAAGAGCAGAGAATCGTCTGAGGACCTGAGAACAACCATTCTGGAGAAATATCAACAATCTCATGACTACAAGTCCGTCTCCAGAGATATTCACGTTCTTTTGTCCACTGTGTACGACATAATGAAGAAGCACTCAACTCATGACACCAGCTGATCTCCCTGGACGTGGTCGGAAGAGAAAAAATGATAAAAGACTGCAATGGAGGACAGTCTGAATGGTGGATAAACAGTCCCACTCAACTTCTAAATAAATTCAAGCTGTTCTGCAGACTCAGGGTGCGACAGTGTCAGCTTGAACTATCTGTCAACATCTGAACAAAATGGCAGGAGACCCAGGAGGACCCCACAGCTGACACAGAACCATAAACAGCCAGGCTGGAGTTTGCCAAAATGTCCTTGGGGGAAGCCAAACTCCTTCTGGGAGGACATCTTGTGGACTGATGAGACCAGGTAGAGCTTTTTGGCAAAGCTCATCATTCTATCGTTTACAGAAAACGGAATGAGGCCTATAAAGAAAAGATCACAGCACCTACAGTCAAATATGGTGGAGGTTCTAAGATGTTCTGGGAATGCTTTGCTGCCTCTGGCACTGGGCTCCTTGACTCTGTGCAAGGCATCATGAAATCTGAAGACTACCAAAAAATTTTGGGGTGCAATGCAGGTCCCAGTGTCAGAAAGCTAGGTATTGGTCAGAGGTCATGGGTGTTCCAGTAGGACACTGACCCCAAACATACCTCCAAAAGCACCCAGAAGTGGCTGAAGACGAACTGCTGGAGGGTTATGGAGTGGCCAGCAATAAGTATGGATCTAAATCTGATTGGACAATTATGTAGAGATCTCAGAATTGCTGTTAGGAGAAGGCACCCATCAAATCTGAGAGACCTTGAGCAGTTTGCAAAGGAAGAGTGCTCGAAGATTCCAGTTCATTGGTGTTGATGGTTATAGGAAGCGATCGATCACAGTTGTTTTTTTCCAAAGGACGTGCAACCAAATATTAATTTGAGGGTCCCAATAATTTTGTCCAGCCCAATTTTGGAGTTTTGTGTGAAATTATGTCAAATTTAGCTTTTCTCTGTTTTTTGTGTTGATCCAATGCACAAAAAGGAAATAAATGCCTGTAAGCCAAAAACACTTGGAATTGTAGCAATTTTCTGGGAGAAATGGTCCATTCCAGGGGTGGCAATAATTTGGGCCCTGACTGTATGATATGGCAAGAATATTCACGGAAAATTTGACATACCCATAAACAAACCGTCATACCCATATTCAGATATAAATAAACTGAATCCTCGAGGGCCATTCCACTAAGTAAAAATGCGCTATGCTTAATACTGTTCCGTCTACACCAGCGCAGTCATACAGTTAGAGCCCCTCACCCCTGCACACTGGGTATAAAATCAAACAGTAGCAGGTTACCACCTTGTCTCAAATGTTAATTTTACGTCTTCAATGGACTGTATAGCAGCTACAGTCTTTTTTAAACATGTTGCCTCGAGATCTCAGAACTATCCCGTCTTCATGAGTAAACGACGGTCATTCGCTCATCGAGAAAATTGTTTCATCACAAGAAAACATAAAAAGGTACCTCGATTAAGGTAATTTACAAATTTTACCGACTCTTCTGTGTTTTGGGGTGCTATGGTAGGAGGGACAAGAGCATGCCCAAGATCCTCCCCGGCGCCGCCGCTGAAATACACACCACCCTCCCCCGACCTACCGGTCCGGTGTGAGCGATGTGCTCAAAATGCGTTTTAATGTATGTTATCACGCTTATGCATGCAGTAGTGATACTTAAATGCGTGACTACTTCCTCATTAACCAGTGGTTAGTATAGTTAAATTGATCTATCTTTATTATCCGTAGAGAACAAGTCATGCCGAGAGACGTGACTTGTGCTGACAATTCACAGTATTTTCCAACAGGGGGAGCCAAGTCCATTAATGTGAAAAACAGCCGGTTTTTAGATTACGGGTTTCGTGTAATATAACAGTGAGATAACCAAATATTGGTCGTGCACGGAATTTTACATTTCGAATAATGGGCAGGTTTTGTGCTTAATTACACAAGTACATATTTGAAATGTAGAAAAACGCATTTCCGCTTCCAACATTTTTAAATGACTGACAAATATACATCTAGTGAAGTATTACAAGGGAACGTTGGTATAAAGCAGTAACTGCTTCATATACGGTTTAAATTCGGTCGTAGAAGTCGGAAGGCTGCTATCCATACAGCCTATAGGAAATCGATGTTTATAAAACGACATAAAATATCTGGTTTCTTTAAATTTCATTGTAGGCCTATTTATATGCTTCGTAATTATGAACAGCACGTGCTGATTATTTTGTTTTCCAGCATCCTGTCTTGACCAATCCTGTAATTTGTTGATGCAATCGATCATGAAGGGAACATTATATAATTGATTATAACGTGTTTATATTATTAATGTAAATTATTATTATTAATGTAAATGTAATTAATGTAAATGTATTATTATTAATAATAATAATAATACATTATATGCACGTAATTTCTGTAGACGCGTCTACATTATTTTCAAATGACAATAGTTTGGCTATTTAGAGTTTGCATTTGAATTTCAAATATTCGGTCTTTGACCTTAAATCATTTCGATGTTGGTTCACCTTTTCATGTTGAAAATCAGCTATTTGGGGCTTATATTGTGTTTTATTGATGTATTTCAGAAATTCTAAAAAAGATAAGTGAAATGGAAATGACACAATATGCGATACATATCGAAGAATACTTTTTTGTTAGTGGAACTACCCTTATTCACCGGAAACAGTAATTCCAGAAATTACAAAAGTTATTATAGATGAATATCACTTTAGGTTCTGCAATAGGCTACTGCTTGCATTTTTGTTTCAGGCAACATATTTCTGAGCAAACACTTTTTATAACATACCTGAGTTTGGTCGTTAATGGTCGTTAGCTCTTCCCTATAAAGGCATTTTAGAGCGTTATACAATACACATTTCATGTATGATGTCATAAACCATTATTAAGGATCAGCGCAAAAGCAGAAATATTGGTAAAAACCAAGACCGAACAGGAAATTTTGTGTTGAGCCAGGAAAGCACATTAAAGAAAATATTTGTGTAAAAAGAACTTAATAGAATATAAAATAGCTGGGTTGTGTAGCTAAAATGCTTGAGAGAGAAATGAACAGTATGAATTATTGTGCTCCTTTGTTTAAAGAAGTCACCAAAATTCGTCGTGAATGAAATATGAAATTTGAATGTCCTATGAAATATTAGGTCACATAGCGATACACAATACCCGTAATATACCTAGTAATACATTTATCTCTGTGGAACGCCATTAATATTTTAGGCATATATTTTGTTTAATGTAGGCCTATTTAATAAAGTATATTTCGTTAACTCAATTCGGTACTGTTTTTTTTTTTTGTTTTGTTTTTTGTGGATATCAAAGTGTCAAAGTGTTTTTAACCGTTGTGATTGAATGGAATTTTTTATTACAGGATTTTTTTGTGTGTTTTAAGTGTTACGCTCTTGAAAGTTAAATTAATATTTATTAAGTGCCGTATTTATGTTGTCATTGATTAATGCTTCTTCTCAAGCTCATTAGATTTCGATTAAGAATGATTTGATGTTAATGTAATTAGTATGTAATTCTGATGTACATAATTACTGTAATTACAACACTCAGGTAACCCGGTTTGAGCAAAAAGGTTAGCTTCAAGCTCCATTTACTTTTCATCCTTAACAAGACCAGCGTTCGGTATGTTTATCACCGGAATACTTAGCCCGTTTACTCAAATATTGCGCTTAAGCGTGCGTGGTAAAAGATAGTATTGATTCAAGTCATGTTAAGTTAATTTGTTTCAGGATAACAACAAGGTGGAACAACAAGATAATTCAGTTATCTCAAAGTTGATACGAGAAAGCATTTCAATTTTATCATCTAATTTTTTTTTTGCGAGATATTCACTTTAACCTAAAGGTGGCACTAATGTGTAATTTTCATGCCAAATGTACGTCAATAACAGGATACGAATTTTATGTATCTAATTTATATAGATGTTTCGGTTGCATTAAGTTGGGTGCTCCATATACTTGGCGCATAGCATATTCTGTGTTTCGTATTTAATATAGAACCTTATACTTGAAATTACATTTAATGGAAGCATTGTTATATGAATGGTGTTTAAATATTTAGATAACAGTTACTATAATTAAAATAGAATATTTAAAGTGATCAGTAAATACAAGCCAGGTGGAATTCTGCATTTCATATGTAATGAACAATAAAATAATTGTTCTTGCGTTTCAATAAAGGGAAATGCCTTACAATTCGTTATCTTGAAGACCTAGATGCCAGCACCGTAAAGTCCTTGATCATCGAGCCGGACGGTATAACCCCGTGTCCTGCTAGGCTGGATGTAGGTTCATCTCTTTGATCTCTCTTCATTGTGCCTTTCAAACAAAGATGACTTCTACTCAAAGCACAGCGAGAGGACATTCCAGTGTAATGCAAAAAAAGCACTGACTGACAACAACCACTGTCCGCGACTCCAGGCGTCTCATTGCCTCAGAAAAGCAAACTTACTTAGATCGTGTCGTATACAGACCCGTTTACAGATTTCAATATAACCATGTAATTGCTTATTGTGTTTCCTCGAATTTCCATCAGTTTCTATGGCATTTATTCTTTTTATAAGAAAATTATAAGTCATTTGAAAACAGTCGGAAGTTGATCGGTGTAGAATAAATGTAATCAATCTTTAATTTTTTATTCAACATGTGTTTCGTTACATTCTGGTATATTTATTTTTGGCCGTCCAATTTTTAAATTAAAAAGCATTGTAAGGGTAGGCTATATATCTGCTTGAATTTTTTTTTATGTGAACCATTTCCCTTAAAAAAAGGTTATATTAAATTCCAATTTGGTTTGGCAGGTGAATTCTTTTTCACCCCAGCATTTTATGTTGTTTTAACAGTCGTCCGTGGACAAAGGGAAATGAAAATAATTTTCGTCAAAATAATTGCCTTCTGGTCAATTTAACGTTTCTGATTCTGAAAGAGATTGTCTAAATGAGATTCCTGATGCTAACGCGTTTCCCAGGCCTGTCCCTCGCTCTCTAATTATGCCTTGGGTTTTTTTCCCCCTTTAGAATCGGACGCTGCACTGGGTTCGCACAAAGAAGTCAGAAAGCGTCCGCCAACCTTTTCAATGCGGGGCCACTGATATTCAAATAGCACGCAGGCAGGCACTGACGGCGCAGCGACAGCGGCATTTCAAATTCCAAATTTGCATTTATCTTTTTTTTTTCCCCCATTCAAAGCGAGTATAAGAAACAGTTGCCTTCCCATAATGTCAAATCAAGTGCCACGTTTTTATATACAATCTTAAAAGTGGCTTATGGGCTTATTAGCAACTGTTCATTTGACATGCAAATGTAAGCAGTTAATTTGGACAATTAAAATAGATATTCAACAGCGCTTTGTTACCAAGTCCATAGTGCTCTTTTCGGAAAACCTCAGATAACACAAGGCAGGACAAATTATAGAGATTAATTAGATATTTCATAAGACACGAGTCCCCAACCGGGAATACAAGACTCGCGGGACCGGTGTGTGCTCTAGGTCATAATTAATAACATTTAACAAGATTTTCATTTGGACATAAAATGCCTGTTCCGTACAATTAGCTATTCATATATTCCATACAGAAATGGCTCGTCAAAGCGTCCACATATCCTTTATTTTATACTGCAATAAACTTTAGTAGATTTGTTATTTTGAATCTGTTAGTAGTGAAGATGTAAATACAAACACACTCACACTGCACACACACTGAGATATTCTTTATAGCAAGTAACTATAGTCAATCATTCACTGATTTCGATGTGAAACGGGTGTTTAAAAGTTTTTTTAAATGGTATTTGGCAGTATTAAACCACAAACGCTTTCGGTTCACGCAGATCGTTTTAATTATAAGAAAATGAAAGGCTTATACCTGCGATCTTTATACAAGTAAACGTTTATAATATCTTTAGAATGTCAGAGGCTCAAATGGTTAACTAATTTTTAAATAGCTGTTTACATACATAGTGATATCCACAAAGTGCGTCGAAAATAATGGAAATTCCCTGAATTTCAGGAACCCAACCACGGACAGAACGATAATAATTAAAAATTTACAAGAAAAAATAACATGTTCCTCATTATATATACACAATGAATGTCAACAATACACATTATCTCACGAAATTCATTGGGTTTGCTCACCTCTGTGTGCACTAATCCGTACAAAAAATAATTTGTTTACGTTTTTATATTATCTGTCTTGAATTGTCTGAAATACGCGCCGTAGTCTTTGCGTAATAGAGGCCATTGGTACATTAAATAGCATTTCAGATTACTGAGTAAAGTGAAGTTATCTGAATTCATTAAAAAAAGAAAGGAAAAAACATTAAATATGTTTCTGGTGTCGGTCACATTTCGCAATAAGTCATGTTAAACAAATCCCAGACCCGTTTTATTAAAACAAATGCAAATTTTAAGTAGCTAATTTAAAAAGCAATCTTCGAGGTCATTCGTATTTCATTGCGATGGCTCTACTTGTTACTCGTTGTGCGGGGATGAGTCCTTGACAGTGACGCCGCTGGAGTTTACCCCCTCCAGAATGAGTTCCGGGGACTCGGACCTAGGAGTCTCCAGGTTACTGGTGTCCGTGTCGCTGTCGCTTCCTTTTTTGCCTCCTCCGCCAGCGGTGTGCGTTTTAATGTGCTTGCTCAAGTGATCGCTCCGCATGAAACGCTTGTTGCATACTGGACAAGCAAACCTTTTCTCCCCAGTGTGGGTGCGAAGATGCCTCTGAAGTTCGTCAGATCTTGTAAATCTTTTACCACAAAAAAGCCAATTGCAAACAAACGGTCGCTCCCCAGTGTGCCATCTCAGATGAGCCTTGAGGTGAGACGTTTTCCCATAAACTTTGCCGCAACCAGGTATGTGACAGCTGTGGAGACCCTTTCTCCGGAGGCTTGCTCCTGCAGGCCCCAGGCGTTCAGCCTCCTGACAGTTCGGGCAGTCGCACGTTGCCCTACCTGAGTACCTTCTGGATGATCTTGACGAGCCCCCTATCCCCGAACTGGCTCCTGAGATCATTGCATTTGCAGTGGAGGAGTCCGTATACGTGGGGATCACAGTTTTGAAACCTTCCTGTGTCAACAGGTGCTGGCTAGTGGACAAAAGGTGAGAGGCTGTAGGACTTATTCCGGTGGAGCTGAAAGCGGAGTGCGTCAAAGTTGAGAAATCTGGATTGTAGCCGCTCAGTTGAGAGTGTATGGCCTGGGGAGATCCCGAGTGCAGAGAGGTTTGCAGGGTGTTCGCTGGATTTTGAACTTCGAGCCACGAAGTCGGGTTTGTGTGAACGTCCCACCAAGAAGACGCCCCATTTGCAACATCGCCAGAAATGGTTGAATGGAAGCCAGGCTTGTACCAGGACTCATACGGATGAGCCATCCCTACCCTCGGGTACAGGCTGTCTGTCGAGCTGTGAACTTTGGAAATAAACGCAGATTGTCCCGATTCTTGTGAAGATACGTTCGCCGAGTTGGAAAACAGACTGCTGTACTCGACAGTGAATGCAGAGGAAGTCGGGGAGGTGGAGGCTAAGCAGAATGCGCTGTTGGCTGTGGCAGTCGTTGATGTTAGTCCGGCGGATCCCCGACTTGTCGCCACTGTGAATCCAGGGAGGCTGGATCCCAAATTGCAACTAGAAGGCGATCTCTTCCATGGATGAAATCCGCCCTTAGCGAAAGTACTAGAATCGGGCAAAGTGGTAAGAGGACTGGTGTTACCGATTTTGTTGCAAGTCGCAGCCAGCATGGCCAGAGGAGTTGTTCCAAATCGTGGTTCTTCCTGACAAGAGAAAGAGTAAACTTAAATTTTACCTACAGTAACCTCTACGTTATGCCTTATATACATATATATTTATGTCTACGTGTGTGTGGGCGCGCGCGTGTGCGTACGCATTACGTACTTGGTCCAAACAACTAATTTTAGCAATATCTTCAAGCACTTATCATGTGAGTAGCTCTGGCTAAGGGCGTCTGCCAAATGCTGTCATTTCTGTAAATGTAAATGTAATTTTACTCGTGTCGATAAAGTGAAATTGTAAATGTACTTCTTGCATTAATAAAACGATAAAACATCACTGGCTGTATATTTTTTTAAAGCACGTTGCATATAAGAAAGGAAAACGCAAACTAATACACCAGTTCGTCGGTTTCGTCTTAATCTAATCACTTTTTCTATGTATGGGGAAGATAATGAATATAAATTATTTTTTCTACTTACCCCAAGTATAGACGTAGCCATAGCCAAGGCCTGTGCTATTTTTGAAGTGGTCACAATGACTAATCTGTGTAATTCGATTGGAATCAAACACGGCGAGCTCTCCAGCAGTTACACGACTGATTACACACTTGGCTCAAAGCTCCTATCTCTATCTAGTTGTAGAGAGCGCCTTCTTTGAAGTGCAGCTGGCTGGAGCACACAGCCAATCTAGACACTGGAAATCCAAGCAAGGAGAACGGCTCAGCCAATGAGAGCATCGGAGATGACAGAAGCATTATAGCTGCGTGTCAATCAATAACTGTTGCATTAAGCGTTTTTGCACTGAAGCATTAAATGCATTGATTTTTTGAAAATTTAGTTTTATATATAAACATTGCCCATCCAGCTCGAAATTCTTTTTTAGATTTCGTTGATAACTTGAAATGAAAGGCACCAGTCCTCTATGAGGGTAAGCATTAAAGTAATAAGGAAACGGCAGTTAATATTTGTAGTTTTCCGGAACAAGGACATTGATACTTTGGCATTTATATATTTTTAACTCGACAAATTTAGCCACGATAACGATCAAAAGCGAACTGCGTATTCGAAATTGATGTAAATGAAATTTCTGCATTTTCAAAGGCAAGTATATCGTAATGGTCACATTTAATTGTCCTACTATTTGTAATTCTCCAGAGGCATTTTATACTGTCGTCGCGTTTATTTGAACATATACATCACCATGCATATGCACCTGTGGCATTTAAAAATACAATGATCACAAAGGAATATCCTGTCTTTTAAGAAAGTGTGTTAAATCTCAATGAGTCGGCACTTTTGTTAGGTGTCTTTATAGCCAAATTGGACCTATGTCCTCTCATGGTTCGCCAGTCGAAATGTTTACTTACAGCTTTAGTGCCGGTGTGAAATATTCTGTAGCAATCTGTACCCACGTAACACATCCTATTGAGGTAGTAGCTCGGTCAGACGGACTATACGGCATAATAAAGGTGGTACAATATAGAAGACGCATCGGTATCTTCCATGATGACTAAAGGATTTCATACAACAGGTGACTTTTCATGCTTAGATGTAACTTGGTGTTCCCGTGATGTGCGTGTATGTGCTGGCGTTTGTTTAAAGATGTCATGAAAAGAACAATAGGACTACAAACGGACCACATCACGAGTGATGTTGTTTCGTTAAGTTATTATTTCATTTGCTTTGCAATATAACACTGGTGTATACCTATTACGACTGAAGGAATTTTATTAGCTGCGTCAATATTGAGTATTACGTAATTCAAGACGTAGGCTATTATTTGTTATTATTTTAAATTATTTGACAGTGATCAGAATATATTGAAAAGCCATTACTATTAAAACCAATATAATCTATAAAAATTCAACTGTAAACTTCATTCTATCGATGATTGTCTGTTTTCCACGTGACGTTCCTCTTTTACCCTTCTTTCTTAAAGATCAATGCATTATGCCAATGTGTTGCAAAAGCTGTTGAAACATTAGTTGTAATGGCATAATGTAACAATGGTCCGCTTTGAGGGGAATCGTTGTCCCTTTAAAAGTTAAAGCAATTTTCAGGAGAATGGCTTTCACCGAAAGCTGTGCATTACAGTATTCAGAATGGCCAAATAACGCTCTATTATAGATCCTGAATGCTGCCAGTCAGTCTAAGTGTAATTTGTTCAAAGGCGCTGTGCCTTAAATTCCCACCTATGGAGAGGTGAATATAAAACAATTTCTTCAAATCCAAGGCATAGAGCTTAGAAAATTGCTTCATTTCTGCAATCATGGCAATTTCACTTGAGTGCAATTAGCACTATTAAATGTCGATTCTGCATAAACAAATTTGATTGAAATGCAAAAATGCAGAAGACCTTACGAAACGAAAGGCGCGTGTGTATCCGTTAAGGTAATATGTATCATCTTGCCGTAGCCACCTAATGTTTCCACTTTTAGTGCAGCAATATGTATATGCATGTTCATAGGCCGGGCGACTGCATGTTTGTATATTCTAAATCTATTGAGAGTAAATGATTTGTTCGACGGATAAGCCTTTCTAAATCAAAGTCGGAATAAACAGCAATGCACAACCTGACCGATTTCTGTTTAAAAATTTTTTGTCGAGGTACTTTAACTTGAATATAAAAGGAAGCAGATCGTTTGTCCGCAAGACGACAATAAATGTTCTCTGCGAAGGGTTTTAATTAGAGACTATTTCCAGCTTAGTCAACACACATCTGGAAGTTCATGTAGGCCTACCCCTTAAAACATTGTCACAGAAAAAGAGCAAAGCCCTGCCCAATACAACAGCATACCAAAGAACAACGTATACTTAATTGTTATGCACTCAAAAAAAAGTAAAACCGGAAATGCAATTTTCAGCTGTGTATTAACGATCTAGTGTCCAGTAGTATTTTAGAATATGTTTTTCAAGCATTTGTGCTATTGTTTCATTTGCCATTTGTTGGACTAATCGAATTACTGTCGCGTGATATCACTGCAGGTTTCCACGTGAAGTCATACTCAAACACAAGTTTGGTCTCGATCTCGTAAACATGACACACACGCACGCACACGCACACACACACACACACACACACACACACACACACACACACACATATACAGACATATTTTGGGGAAACAATGCCGGTAAATGTAATGTTAAATGCGTGTTTAAATGTAAATCAGAAAGCAGGCGCGGCGAGTCTCCCAGCACTATACACGTGAGCCCCATAACTACTTCACCCTAAATCGGCAAATGGGGTACAGAGTAATAAAGAAGGTAACGTGGTATAGGATGGCTTCCTATCACTTCATTTTCAGGCACAAGCCGACAATTCCATGATGGCAATTAGGAGCCTATTAAAAGGCATTAGATTGATCAATGTACCTTAAACAACTACAATGATTTATTTGCTGACAACAAAACGTTCGGCATCTATTGTATTGAGCCTGAGAGAAGGTGCATCCATCACGACGTTAAACAACAAAAGATAAATGATTAATCCGAGCGTATTCATTATGATACTGCGTACAAAGAACCTCTGCATTCCTCCTTCTCTGTATTATTTCAGTCTCGTTTTAAGCGCGTTAAACGAACCACGGTGCAGGATTTAAGGCATATCAAAGTGAAAACCAAAGTTCGTTACTCAACAGACTAATTAGATATTTGCCTCCAGGGGAAAAAAATAAATTATTTGTAAACAATTAAGACTAATCTGCATGATGTTAAAATGCGTCGTGATAATAAACTGTTAATTTAAAATGCCTGGTTTGATTTAAGTGTTAAACGCGTGTAATTAAATAAGATAGGACAAGTTCGAAATTGGTTCCTAGGTCATGTAACGAACAGATGTTTAAAAAAGCGATGCCAGATGTAGTTGTTATACGCGTCATGCTTGTGCATTACGATAAACACAAGTAGCCTACAAGCACGAGTATATTCTAAAACATGCATATAGCAACCGACTGACCTGTACGTCCCTTTTGACTTTGACGTGACCTTTTATGAAGTAATCAGTCTCTGGGAATATAATTAAACACGTTACACTGTCTATTTTATTTAGATTTCTAGGCGATATTATGCCATTATGTAACTATACTGCTATTTAAGCATCGTTAGAGATGTGCTTCATCTGTATACATGTAGTACATGCTGTTTTCTGTACATCGCCTTAGAAGACTAGGCATGAAGGCTGAATAATCATAGAAATGTGCACATTTACATATGCAAATCTATTCCGCAGCATCATGCGCCTGTACCCTCTCTTATCATGCCCACTTAACTATATTAATAAAAACATCTATAACGAGCAATGTATGTGTGTGTGTGTGTGTGTATATATATATATATAATTGACCTATAATATACACGTGATTATAAAATTCAATCCCCACCAGAATTGCTTCATTTAAATATAATTCACAAAACAGGCATATATATATATATATACAGGCTACACACACACACACACACACACACACACATATACATGCATACATATGTGTGCGTGGAATTTCTTCGTGCAGTACAGTATTGCATTAATGAAAACTGATGTGAATATTTCTGGAGTTATTCAAAAATAAATTGTGTCATAAACGAATTGAAATTGTTATTCGATATACGTCAAACTACTGCGGTACAATTTATTTTTCTGCACGTAGTCCCTTTAACAATTGTATTGAAGTAGGTACAATTTCAATGTGGAGTAGCCTAAATGTCATGAATCATGCCGACGTTTTCAGTGGCGCTTCACAGCTCATTTCTCCGACGCAGGTGAAACAGAGAGGTTATCTATTCTTTTACAATTAGATTAATTTATGTGCGAGAGTTTGGTTTTCATGCCACTTCGAATAAATGACCTACAGTCAGTCTAAGCACTATGCCACATATAAATAGCACAGTTAGGACTGTTAACGCATGATTAGCTTATTTAGATGCGTAGCATATAAAACTTCATATGTATAGAGGCAATAAAAATATAACCATCTATAAATAACCGGGGCGCAGAGTTCAATGACTACATAAAGAGTTTTTCTGACTGCTAATTTTATATTTGATTTCTACTGGTTAGTTTGATTTATTTAACTTTTATTAAACCATACTTTTAAGAAGTTATAGCTTAAACTATTTGATAGCACTACATAATATAATAACATATACATAATATTTGTGAAAAATTACTGTTAGCGCAGAATTAAAGAAATAAACTGTCTTTCGGGTGGTTATAAAACGGGACTAAAAGTACTAAATAAGGTGAGAAGTTGATAAAAAAGGATCTAAAACTCCTCGGACCCCTAATAAATCGACTCAGTAACGGACATTATTTTGCAAGATATTTTGATAAATACCGTATAATTCAGTTTGTATGAACCTTTGGGACTGCACCATTGTATGTGTAGTAGAATATGTATTAGATGGATCTGACAGTTGCTAAAATTACTTTTTTATACGCTATTTCCTCTTTCAGACGTTATTTCGCTGATACCATTTAGTCATAAATATATGACTCCATTAAAAACGGCGTAAAAGCGTACACTGTTTACCGTTTTACCTCATTTCTTATACATTTTCCCTTTAAAGACTAAAAAGTCTGTCAGCAGGACACTGTTGGCAAATACATAAAATTTGACAGACGCTTGACGACAGTAGGTATTTGCCTATAAGTGAAAACAGATTACACACCAGATAGGACATATTGGGTTTGAGGTCCGTTAACACTTCCTCTCGGTTCAAGATTTTATATAATGTCCACATATACACTTTCTTATCTTATATCTTCTTACCTTGACATGGCATTCACTTTTGGGACAGAAAGGTTAAGCACATCCATTTACGAGTAGATATCATTTGTTGATTTAAAATCAAAATACCCCTACTAAAATGTAATATTCATTTTTTGAAATGTTACTTTTTAAATTCATTTATCCAACACTTTTATCCTGATCAACTTATCATATTGTAAAGGGAATGGTTACAGTTTACATGTTCATGGGTTTTGAAACCACTACTTTTGCGTGGTTAATGTAATGCTACACTTGTTGAAGTACTTCATTTTATCGTATTTTGTGTGTCATCTCTCTGACACGCATAGACACGCATACATTTAATATACATTCGACACTCACGCTTTCAGACTCTCACGCAAGAAATCTTACCGCATACACATATTATTCCATTATAAACCTAAAATGAGCTACATCAAAAACGTTGCAAAGCCCAGAGATTATATACAACTCAATAAAACTGTTACATACATGTAAATGCGTGTGTACGCGTGTGCAGACTTGTCGCGAATTGAAAATCTCGCTCCAGCCAACTGACCAAAGTTGACAACCCTGTACTTGTTACGATGTTATCAATACAAAAGTAACAAAATAAATTAAAAACTACAAAACGAATTTTGTATTGCAAGTCTTTCCTAACGTTTACTGTGATATATATGAACCTCGTACAAGACGTATTTACCAACTATCTACATGCATCTTAAAGTTATAACGATACAATGTCATAAACAACACAAAACAGCACAGCGAAAGCTTGCCGGCAAACGAAAGGGTCGTCTGTACGTCTTCTACTTTCTACGCAATGACGCAGACGCTTACCGCAACACATTTCGTCCAATGAAAACCGGGGATTGCTGACTCTTCCGGTCTACGCGCTAGCGTCCTCCTTTTCTAATTCATCCTGCTTAGGGTTAGCGCGTGTTCCTGTCGACTACTGTGTCGTCTCTTTTCCAGAAGACAGCTAATTAGATTTCAAGGTGAACCCAAAGTGTTTCCATCGCCAAACCCATTGTTTTATAAAATTTGTGCATTCTATCATGTATTCTGCCATAATTTAGCTAGTTAAGAAACCCATGTTTCTGGTAGCTGCAAAGCTAACGTCAGCTACCAGAATAGTGGAGTCTAGGTTATGTGCTCCACATGTTTAGATAGCTAGCATGTTAACAACAACAACAACTAGTAGTAAGTAATTCATCATATTCATCAGTCACAGTATTAATATATATTCCGTATTATTTTGTAGTCTTGTGTATGTTGTCTTATTATAAATTAATTTTGGTTTCTTATCGGCTGGTTAGCGAAATAGTAACTATATATAGAAGTCCAGAGAGACCACGGTTTCATCTTTCTTGTCTAACAGATGGGCGGTCTATTTTAGCTCTGTATGGCTGCCTAGTACCCAGTGGAGGGATTTTTACTAAACCAGGATTTTTTTAAAACGCAAGTTCATTGGACGTGGGTTTCATAGTTGTCAATGTATTTCGGTGGTATGAAAACATGGCTCCCAAAAAGGTTTGTTTGTTAGTTTGAAACTATGATGAATGTAGCAGGATCAGCGTCTGCTTCGAAGCCCTGAAATCACGTTGTCTCTTACAGATGCCTCCAAAAAAGACAGGTGATGGACCAAAGCCGCCACCGCTGATTGGACGGTTTGGGACGTCTTTGAAGATTGGAATTGTCGGATTGCCAAATGTCGGGTATGTTAATAATATGCTATAAATAAAGCTCCGTTTTCAATGATGAATCCTAGGTTAAGTCAAATGTCTAAATATATTGAGTGCAGGTTTTGTCAGCTATTAAGTGCTAACCCTGCTGATTTTCATGCACCTAATACAGGAGAGGAAGAATGATTGGGATTATGGCTCACTGTAAATGTGTTGGTGTCATGACTGCTTATGTATTCTGTGCCTTAATTGGCATGTTGTGATTTCATTTTGCATGTCACTTGTACTTTATCCTCTCTCCCGCCGATATTCACCATTGTACAGCTCACATGAGAATCTTTAACCTGCTGTCATAGATAAGACTGGTCCCATCAAAGAAAAATGCTCAGAATTTTGGCTGCATTATAATTGTATACAGTGCAAGTGTTGTTTATTCACCATTTCACTTTTAGCATGCTGATGGAGTATAAAGAGCCAGCATGATTGAAACAAAATGAATATTTTATAATAGGAATTCATCTTTCAGAATCTGTGATCCGTATTGTGTAAAATACCTTTTCCATCAGTATTTTTCATCACAATATTCTGTGTCAACTAGGTTTGTGTCAACTACATTAAGTATACTGTATGAATGGTATATTTCATCCGTACTCTACCTGTGCAGCAAAATGAGTGTCTTTTTCTTTGTGTGACACATTATTGTACCTTTATCATTGGTATAACATAAATACATAAATGTGTAACAGGGATGTTTTATCACTGTCAAGTGTTATAGCTATTATAAGTTATATATGTACTGTAAAATGACATGGCTGGAAAAGTAACCGCTCTGTTTGCCCCAGCTACACGTGGTCCACTCTGTCACCAACACACTGAGGGCAAATACATTGAATTCGACAGACTTTGACAACAGTAGGTAGTTGCGTATGAGTGAACATGGGTTACATGCCGAATTGGACATACTGGGTTTGAGACGCACTATCAAAACATTGTTTGTTCTTTTAGTAGAGTATTGATGAAATACTTGCATTGAACACTCTACACTCCCTCTCTGTTCAAGATTTTATATGATATCCAGATATTGGCTTGTATCAGCATCGATAGCGATCTGAATATCGGATTGGTTCATCTTTTAGTGCAAGTGTTTTCCGCAAAGTGACGAATCACACTCCTCTGTCTGGCAGTCTGATGGATGAGTCTGGGTTTGGTAGATGCCAGGAGAACGTTACCTGCCTGACTGCATTGTGCCAACTGTGCAGTTTGATGGAGGAGGGATAATGGTATGGGGGTGTTTTTCAGGGGTTGGTCTAGGCCCCTTATTTCCAGTGAAGGGAACTCTTAATGCTTCAGCATACCCAGACCTTTTTTTTTTTGACAGTTCTATGCTTCCAGCTTTGTGAGAACAGTTCAGGGAAGGGCCTTTTCTATTCCAGCTTGACTGTGCCCCAGTGCACATAAGTTCCATAAATGCATGTTTGGGTGAATTTGCTGTGGTAGAACGTGACTGGCTCACACAGAGCCCTTCCCTGAGCCCCACTGAACACATTTGGGATGAACTAGAATGGAGATTGCGAGCCAGGTCTTCATGTCCAACATCAGTACCTGACCTCACAAATGCTCTTCTGGACAAATGAACAAAAATTCCTACAGACACACTCAATCTTGTAGAAATCCTTCCCAGCAGAGTGACAGCTGTTAAAGCTGCAAGGGGGGGACCAGCTCCATACTGATGTCTATGGATTTATAATGGGATGGATGTCATAAAATTATACCAATAGGTGTAATGACCAGGTGTCCCAATACTTTTGTCCATATAGTGTGTGTATTTCATTATAAAGAAATTGACTTGTTACTCCAACCTTTTCACTGTTTTTTTAATAACCTAAAGTTGCAAAAAAAAATGCTATAGCTGAGCGATGTAGCTGTTATAGTAAAAAACCTCAGGATAACACTGTACAGGTTTCCCTGCTTTATGAATGTCTGTCTTATGCCACTTCCCTTTTATGAAAGACCTACACTGGCACCTGGTTTTGCTAGCTAATTGGAGTCTGCAGAGGATTTTCGTTCTCACGAAAATGGAGAAAAGTAACGAGAGCATTTAGCGTTTATCTGTGAGCCAGTCAGACGGACAGTTACGCATCGCATAATGACTTTTCAGTCAACCACACATGGCAAATATAACGCCAGTCTCGTAAGATTGTAATGGAGCTGAATACTTCCTATTGCGCAGCGACGTCGTCTTAAAGACACAGTGCAACGCGTTGTTCGCTTGTTTGTGGTGATGCCAGTGTAAGCAAATGTACTGAGCTGCCAGTTGTATGACAGTATAACACATACAGTTATGTACAGTACGTAATGCTTGGTAAACAGCTGGCTAATATTTTATTGTACTTGCTACTTTTTATTGGTTAGGCTATACCATGCAGCCTAGGTGTGCAATAGGCTATGCCGTCTAGGTTTGTGTAAGTATACTCTCATGCTCGCAGTAGGCACACCTCTCTAGGTTTGTGTAAGTATACTCTCATGCTCGCAGTAGGCACACCTCTCTAGGTTTGTGTAAGTATACTCTCATGCTCGCAGTAGGCACACCTCTCTAGGTTTGTGTA
>JABFDZ020000001.1:35826949-35841977 GCA_019775955.2 Pollimyrus isidori
ACTCACTCCCTCACCCACATTCACCCACACCCACTCACACATACACACACACCCCCACGCACACATAGACACACACACGCACGCACACATATACACACACACACGCACGCACACATATACACACACACACGCACGCACACATATACACACACACACGCACACATATATATATACACGCACACATATACACACACACACACATATACACACGCACGCACACATATACGCACGCACACATATACACACGCACACATATACACACAGACACACACACACTCACATATACAAACACACATACACACACGCACACACAGACACACACGTGTACACACACGCACACACAGACACACACGTGTACACACACACACGCAGGCACGTACGCACACACACACACACACACACAAGCACATATGCACAGACACACGTTTGTATGCATATCTTTGTGCCACCATCCTTTCATTTCTATGGCCCTACCCAGCCCTAACCTTAACCACAAGTAACCAAACATATTGCAAACCATTTAGCATTATTAGTTTTTTGATCGGTGTTTCCCCTTGTGAAGACCGAAAAAATGTCAAAAAGTCACCATAACAGGTTTTTATCACATTCAGTCCCCGCGATGTAATATTTCCGTGACCCACACTCACGCACAGAAGGGCACTGTGTTTTCACTGGTGTCTGGAGGTCACTAAAAGTCAGCCGCCGTGCGCCTCTGCCGCACTGTTTGGGTAACGTCGTAATTTGGCCCGTCTGCAGTCCCCACGGGGACCCTCGGGCTAGAACAGCATTCCCCAGTCCGGCCTGTCACACGGGGGATTACGGCTGCGCCTTCCCTCGGCGCCATAGGACTTGGCTGAAGTCATGGCTTCGCCTCCGTATCCCGCAGCCCCGGAGAGACGAAAGCATCGACGTGTCGGCGGCTCCCGTCGGATGAGTTATCACCGAGCCGGCCGGCTCTGCTGCTCCCAAAGGGACTGGCGGGCGTCCGGGACTGGCGGGCGTCCGGGACTGGCGGGCGTCCGGGACTGGCGGGCGACCGGGACTGGCGGGCGTCCGGGACTGGCGGGCGTCCGGGACTGGCGGGCGTCCGGGACTGGCGGGCGTCCGGGACTGGCGGGCGTCGGTCTGCTAGGGAGACCCACGCTGACACAATCTTGGCTGTTTTGATAATTAGGTGTCAGGCGTGATCAAACATGACAGGAGCGGCGTGTTGGTCTGCCCGGACTCGGAAGGGTCGGCCCTCGCTCGCATAAACACATCAGTCTGCCGGGAGATGGCGGGAGCTGCGCTATAAGCACTGCCTTCGCTGCTCCCCTGGATCTTGTCCTGTGTGGGAAACAAGGAGGCCTTTTCCTCCTCTCCCCCGTCGGTACAGGCAGATTAAATGATCACTTGCACAGATCAGTACAAAGCAGAGATCACAGGCGAGCTCCAACCTCATAAATTACTGTCAAGCGGCACGGGCAGACAATGCCTTTTGTGTGGGATATTACTGTGTAATTGAGGCCGGTCCTTTAACCCTGATTAGAGTCGGGTGAGGAGAGAGACACGCGGAGAGGAACATGCAGGCCTGTGCTAATGTCACTGAGGAGACACTGAGGGCACCACCTCACCCCCCCGGCAGTGAGCCGCTCCACCAACCCACACTCTACTCCGCACTTCCTGTAAATATTTTGTCAGGCCTCCTCTCCACATTCTCACTGCCATTAGAGTGGACTCTTGTTATGCGGGCCTTATATTTATACCCGTTTCATGCTATATTTGAACAAGACATTGGACTACATTCTTAATTAATCTCCCCTCTTCCAGCTGGTTTTGTACTTCAGTATTTAAATATATTTGTTTGTGCCGTATATTCAGCCATTTGTCTGCCAGGTAGGTCTCCTTTTGGCCTCAGGACCACTTCAGGGGTTGATGGGATGTTCGTTCAGAGCCGCCAGAGCCGCCACTGTGGCACTCATGACCTTCTCTATGACCTTGTGACCTTCCCGTTAGCTCTAATGAGTCTGGTCATTCTCCTCTGACTTCTCTCATTAGCAGGGTGATTCTGTCCCCCGGGAATGCCCCCGGACTACATGATTTTTGTAAACTCGACGCGCCGTTGGGGACAGACATCACAGGAGGGCGGCCGTTTCCCAATGCAGGCGCTGGATGAACCTCGTGACCCTGTGCGCTGGCACGTATTCAGATGCGGCCTCACGATTCGTTATTAACGCGTTAATGAGCAGATGTGCCGGATGTCGTAGCCGCCGAGTATAATGTAAACATTGTAAACATGCTTGTCGGTCTCCCCGGAAAGGTGTTCTACAGACGTGTGTCGAACACGAGTAGATTAAACTGGCGTAAGCTATGTTTATTTTGCCGGGAGGAGTTTGTGCTAATTCTCAGTAGCCTAATAAAATTGTCGCTGAGACTCTTCATGAAAAAGAGCAGCGGAGTAGTATGGGTTCAAGTCTGGGGAGGGACACGCATTGAATGCTCGACGACGGTGTCGATGCGTAATGTCAGGAGGTCACTTTAGTTGTATTCTGAGTCACGTAGAAACGTCGTGCTTCTAATCAAGACGATAAAACTGCCAGGCAGTCTTTAATGTTTCAGAACACAGTTATTTAAATGCACAATGGTCAGCATGACGACGACCAGAACCATGCTAAAAGAATCACTTAAGGTTCTATATTTGGCCAGGATGGACACTCCAAATTGAAATGCACCTCTTGGACAGCAGTAGGCATATGCTGTCCCACAGGCCCGGGATCTGAGCATCCCCACCGGGTCGCGATCCTGCGGCACGCTGGCGAATTTGTCCCCGGGGGCTAAGCCACGGCGGAGGCTGCTCTGTCAGAACATCACTGGGCAGGAAGCTGTGGCAGGAATGGACCGGCGTGCTGGGAGTATCACGTTATTAGTAATCATATCTGCACGGCTCCACCAGATGGCCGCTTTCAAGTGCAAATGAACCGCTTCGACGTGTCTGGTTTTATACATACTCAGGAATTACAAAAGGCCATTGATTTTTTTTTTTTCCCTCCTTCTTTCTCTTCTTCCTCTCCCTCTTCTCCAAACGCGTTTTCTGGTGGCATTGAGTCTGGATTAACCGGTCTCCTGGGCCCCTAAAAGGAACATTGATTTCTTTAATTAATTGTACACCGCAGAAGCAGAATGCATAACCAATCCATATTAGCACTTCAAGTCAATTATTTTGAGTTTGTCTGGAGGGGGGTGCTAGCGCAGGCATATAGAAAAGTCATGGAAACTGTGTGAAATGGTGACATATAAAATACATGTTCTTATAAACAGTTCACTCATGTTTATGAATATAAATAGGAGGCGGCTCAGGAAAATAGGGTTTTTTTTCCCTCTGTGGCAAAATGGATCCATGAATAAAACATACTTTTAAATGTGTTTTTTGTGTGTTATTTTAAATGAAATGTCTCCCCACAGTCTGCTGGAAAATACAGACAACAAGGCAGAAACTACGTGGTGGAGGACGGCGACATCATCTTCTTCAAATTCAATACTCCGAACCAGCCCAAGAAGAAGTGATTTGGGTGGGGGAGGGACCCACGCACCCACCTGGACGGACTGCCCACCGAGGAGAGCGACGTCCTTTGTTTTAAACTGAATGAGACCGGGAGGTTTGACTGGGACCTGTGAGCCGCCCTGATTACTGTCCATTGGGGTGGAAAATATAGGGCCACTCCCCTCCCTGCCAGCGCCACCTTCCGAAAAGTCCACCGAACGTGTGACAGCTTTGCTATTTAAGATTAGGATCCCCCTCCCTCCCTCAGAAAGGGGGCTTTGGGAGAAACGTATCACTCTCCAGATACTTCATTAATCTCCGTCACAGGTGCCAGGTGTGACGTGCCAGGCAGCCAGGACAATGCGGCCCTGCCCCTCTCACAATCTACAGATAATGCATGTTTTACAGTAGCCCAGATGTCTACACTCAATAAAACATTTGACAAAACCAGCTTGGGTGTGCTTGTACGTCTGTATTGACTGGTACCCGGCAGGCAGGGGGCGATATGGGGACCTGCTGGGCACTGATTACAGAATGAAAAGGGGTGACGGTTAAGAGACAGCTTTAATTGTATCTTTAGAGATATTCCTTTATTGAAAGGAGATGGGGGGGAGCTAACGATTACATGCAGCGCTGTGTGTGTGTGTGTGTGTGTGTGTGTGTGTGGGGGGGGGGGGTCCTTGCTTTTCAAATGAACTTTCCTCCAGAGTTATGAACTCAACTGTGTCACTGTCCCCAGGCTGAGAAAGGGGGACCCCGAGCACCGATAAAGGTCCCGTTTTATTTTCATGTGGTCCTGTGTTCGGTGAATCTAAGGCGTTTTCCGTTTTGCCCTAAACCTTATGTACCGAAAATGACACCTAAACATCTCTGCGGATTCATTATACTTGGCGGATACTCAATCCCTTCCGGTGCCTGTAGAGAACGATTAAGCGTCGGAACTAGAAGACGCTGCATTTTATTAACCGTGAGTGGAATCCTTTAGATTTTTGCGACTTTAGCTTCTGCGCAGTATTTATGGTGATTTGTGATGAATTCGCTGCGACTGCGCCGAGCTGACGGGCACCACCGCAGGAGGCTTGGCACCCTGGCGCAGGAACAAGAGCGTCTGCCGAGCAAATCGGCCCCTTTCTGGTAAAGTCCTGCCATGTAAATATCGCAGGGCACCTGGGGAGCAAACAGTTAACAGGAAATGTCCCTGCGCAATACTGGAGGCTGGAGGTGTCGCAAAACGATGCGTGTAAAGTTTCTTCTTCTCCGGGGCCCATGATGACTGGCATCCATGTCCTTGTGGTGTAGATGTACGAAGAGAGAGAGCGAGACACAGACGAGGTCGGTGATTAAAAGGCAAGCTGAAAATGCTAAAATTAATTTGCAGTTCAGTTTAGGGTAACACTGAGAAAACTTGTCTTTTTGCCTAAAGGATCAAGGACTTGAGAGACCAAAGGGACTGATGCGGAGATCTATCAAATGAAGCACTCTGAGATGTCAGGGAGTCCGGGATGCAGTTCAGATGTTTGTGCTTCTAATTAACAAGTGGAAGTTGGCAGTAACTCCGCACGCGCACACACACACGCGCGCACACACACACACACACACGCACACGCGCGCACACGCGCACACACACACACGCGCGCGCACACACGCAAATACATGGTCTTGCATATGTACTGATATGTATAAATAAAATTGCCAGCTGGTTAGTTATTTAGTAGCCATCAATGTAGAAACCATAGGAAATATATAATATATAAAAAATATAAATAAGGAATAAAGGGTACTGAATAAAGTATAAATATGGCAGGAGATTATAATCACTCACTGTTTTACAAGGTGGTAATTTGATGGCTTGTTGCTGAGTTTGAGGAAGATGAATCCAGCTAAGAATACCAAGGCTATTTGGATGTGGATGTGGCTGTAAGCATGCGGTCTCCCCAGTTTGGGAGCTTCTCCAGGGCCTCTACGCTGTGATGGTCTTGAAGATAGACTGTGGCATAAGTGTTGGCCAGTAATAACTCCCCCCCCCCCCCTCCCAGGCCGCGATTGCAGCCCCCCCACCACAGAGGATCTCTCTGTTTACTGTGGTTTGGCCCAACTCTTCCCTTTTTTAGTACACTGACAGAAAGCTCGAACAAACAGCAATAAAGTATAAAGTTATTTAGAATTACGCAGATGAAACCTGTATGCAAAACAACATAAAAATTCCTTTGGTCTTCATTCATTTCATTGTGACACAGTTTGAGGTTTACAACCAATAGGCTGGATGCAAGTGTGACAAAGGCTTACAGATTTAACTCCAGTCTAATTAAACATTTCCCGTTAGGTCTCACGCTCCTATCTGACATTCTTCAGGTGAAAGAACATATCTGTGTTTAAACACTGGATAGGTGTTATAATAAAGCACCAAAGTGTCCTAATCAAATCAGTATGTACACAGAGTTTTGGCGTAACCTTTAGTTCATTTGCCCAAACCCAGGTGTGAGGACTCTTCAGCCAATCAGTGATTAGTAATCCAATTAGGGAGCTGCAGTGAAAACCCCTACACACAGTGACCCTTTCTGGATAAGGTTGCCCATCCCCGTCCTTGGCAGATTTCTGAATATTCGGCACATGTAATGCCAATGGTTACACGCTTTTATGGAAATGTGTTTTGTGTTCTTTCCACTGAGGATTATTTAGCTGGTGATGTCATTTAATGTTGTTTGTACAACTGGTTGCGAGTCTGACTCCTTGAGCCAGAATGCGTTTCCGTCAGTGGCCATCAATCAACTGGTGCCAGTCCACCCCAGAGGGAAACCACCGGGGCAGGGATGCGCTGGCAGAGAGAACCCAGACTCCATCAATGAGAAAGTATGAACACACAAAGAACCAAAGTATGCTACTATAAATCACATCATCTGAATAGCTTGTACTTTCAAAAAATTCATCCTATTGAACATCAAGGAAATACATAAATAACTAACAAACAAAACATATGAAAATAATATTTGTTCATCTCTGTTTTTCCTGCTTTAAATAACCTTTACGGTATGAAAATAGTGGCGGATTACAGACACTGCGGCAGTGAGGGAAGTTGTGTGTGTTACAGATGCCAGTGTGCTGGCCTTTACCTTGATGCTTAATCCTTATATTGTCTGAAACTGCATTGGACATCCAGGAGACGCCATCTCCGCTCTTGCAGCGGATAACCTGTAGCTGATGTGTGTCGTGTTTCTCTTTCTGTCGGAAAGTGTGGATGGTATGACAAGTAGCACAAACAGAGGTTTATGTGGTGATATACTGGTTTTACCCAGAGGTTGAATAAACAGAGTCATTTTAAAATTTATTTTAAATCGTCCTCTGTGTTGGTGACTGGTCTGAGACTGTTGACATTTCCTCTGGAGTTCTGCTATAGATTAATTGTTTTACTCCAAATTACATCCAGAAATGTTAATTTGCAAAATGTTCATGTCAATTGTACATTTTTGCTTTTCTGAAGGATGACACAAACCTCTGAAGACTACCTTACAACGTCATACAGACTTATATATGTGAAAATGATCTTTTTTTAAGCTCACAGATATAATGTAATGGTTACTGGCACCGTTCAATGCAGTAGAGGTGTATTATCCTTTTCCAGTGCTATAAATGACCCACGAGGGGGCGGTGTTTTGCGAAAACTATAAAAATGTTTGCCCGTCGTATTTTATGCAACACGTTTATAATTGTCTTGTTTATTCATTAGCATTAATAACAGTGTATAATTGTCAATAGTCGACATTGCAGAAATGACCATCCTAGTGGTATGGGATGCAGTGAACACAGCTGCTGGAAGAGTGCTCACAGTGAATCAAAATGCACGTTTAGATGAATATGAAAAATGGATTTGAAACCCTTCCCAAAATTGAAATCCGCGCCTCGTCATGCTGCTCACAGCTGTTTTAATCGTGGAATAAAAACGGGCTGTTTTGAATACAATGTCAGACTCCAACTGTTATTGTTTATCAAAATAATTATGTGTCCCCTTGACTTCCTAAGTGACAATGGAGAGATTGGAATGTGCCAGAGCAATGACGGCTGAAATCAATTAGGACACTGTGGGACAATCAGATGACCCTCTGCTTCCAAAAATGAAGGAGATGAATGCCTGGTTCTCGAACCTGAACTAGATTTGCAATAATCTCACTGATTTTCTAGTGGTTGGACTGAACTATGTTTAGGAAGCCGATCATTATTTACTGTGGTTAAAACGAGACAACTTCAGATAAAGGCTTTGATTTTAGATTCAACCCCCTGCTAAAGTGAATCTTATTTGCACCGTCTAATGTTTTTGCTTGGCACTCGTACAGCAGACCGTAAGAAATGTAAACCCCGACTTCCCGTTGAGAATAAACACGAGATCCTAGTTCATTAAGATCCCACCTGAGTAGCATGGCAGTGCCTCATGTTTCAGGCCAGTTTTCAAAATTTGAAAATCAATCTTTCGCCGTTGAGAAGATCGGCAGCTCGGCGCGTGATACCCTGGGTCTCCGGCATGGCCGTGGCCTGTGCTGACTGCCGCTGCCCTGCGTGTGGAGCTTTGCAGGTTCTCCCCACTTTCTCGTAGATTCCCTCCAGATACTCTTCTCCTACGGCTCTGTCTCAAAGTACCCCGTGATGACCCGGCTTTCCAGTCCAGGTGCCGTGTGCCTCCTGGAACAGCTTCTGGCTCTCTAACAAACCTGCACTGGATGAGCAGTCACAGAGAACCAACGGATGGGCTTCTTGTCTTATCTGTGTGACCCCTGCGGCACTCGCTTGGCCGTCATTGAGAAATGTAAGTGCAGGTGGTGTGTGTGAGTTTGCCATGGGAGACAAACGTGCATCTTCAGTTACGAATTGCATCAGTGGCTATGCTGGACGGATGTTCCTCTCTAAGGGTTTATTGATTTACTGATTTACGTTGCACAGAGAATTGTGTTAAAGTGGAAAACTTTCTGGTTCCATGCCTCCTGACCCAGATTAACAATGTGCCTTTTACATCCAACCAAATTCACTATACCGCAACCTTTTTTACAGTGCAAGCTGCAAAATATGCTGAGTGGTAATGGTTTATTTTGCTGAAGGGGGGATTCCCACTCAGTAGATTTAGTCTATCTGGGGGGTGGGGTGAAGATGTCATGATCGACCAAGAATGACTTAAAGATTGACTGGTCGGTGATAAATGATATGTATGATCTTTTATGGTACTGAGGCACTGACTCTTTACTTAGAGGCTTGACAAAGACAGGCACCTTGACATGGCCTACCGTGCATTTACATCAGTGTAATCCACATTAGTTGGGAAGGGTTAGGTTTTTTAGGGCAAGTAGTACGGCTTCACTGCTTTACCTGCAACAGTACAGCAAATCTTGCAATATTACCACAGTGGTGCTTTTTTGGTAGTGAGGTGTGTATAAGTACAAAGGGGTGTGTTTATTACCAACCTACTGCAGGCTTGTTATATTCTCCACTTTGCCTAACTAATAAAGAAGCCTTGCAAAGCCGTCAAACACTCCAGCTGTTCTCCCATCATTAACGCGACTAATGTGTTGTGTAAATATACTAAATGTCGTAAAAGACACGGATGCTGGGCACTGTACAGTCTATCAGTGCAAAAGACTGCAAAATGTAATTCTTGGACATTTTATGAAATGAATCTGTCTAGACCAGATCCCAGCCAGTCATTTTGCAGCAAACACTTCTGTACTGCTGTCTACAGTATAAAGGGTCCCTCGGAATGAATATTTATAATGACACAACAGTTATGAAATGGTTTGCAACGATACGCTTCGTATTACCCAAGACACATTTCTTATAGAGTGCCGGGTATCTCAAACTGAGGCGTAGGAAAGTGTTGTGGTTTCCTGGAGGTTTCTTGGGTCTAACTAATGAAATTCCACCTCTCTGTACTGCATGGTCACCAGAATTATGTGTGGTAATTGCTGTAATTAAGCAATTGACAAATTGGGTGATGGAAAAATAGATATCTTCATCATTTCAGGACCAGGTTAAAATTGCTTACTTTGGTTACCCGGCGTTTAAACTCCATTATTAGAACGTAATTGCTGAAAATATTGATCAGTGGTTACATTTAGAAATGTATCAAATTTGTAAGCAGTTTTCGTAAAAAAGTTTCGTCTATTTGTGTATATGCTACATTTATAACCTGCAGTCTTTCAATATTGAATTTCAAGAGTCTGAAAATTACATGACCACTGATTAATACAATAAGTATGTAAAACAATGAGAAGCACATAAAGAAAGACACTTCTGTGTAATATTTTTGTGAAATTATAGATATAAAGGAAAGAAACGCCTCACAATTCTACTCCCGCAATTAGCTCTCTGCTCTATCATCTCCAATTGCTGTTGAAAATGCTGGATTATTGGTCAACCACTATTGGTACCACATAAAAGACAGAAACTATATATTTTTTAAACTCTGAAGCTTTTAACAGGGTGACTGCAGATACGTTGCTTTCTGGCTTGCCGTGAGTGCGCGAGAGAGACAGCCGCGCTGCTCTCTAAAGGCCGTGTTTCTGCCGGCCGGTGTTTACCTGACACTTGGATTGACAGCAGAGCAATTGAAAATATCCACCATTCACCAGCATGAACCCCTCAGTGCAAGGAAAGTGCTTTTTATAGTCTGGCTGTAATGGGCCAAGTTTGAATTGCAGGTTGGGGGAAAATGACCCGGCTCCGTGCCCACTTGGGGGGCAGCTGACATGCTGACAATGATGCACAGCAGTGCTTGAAGGTCCTGCGTGGCGGAGTGAAAGTGAAACAGAATGAATCCCGCGCTGATATTTATCGGGGCATGTCCTAAATCATCTGTGCGCAAGGCTCTTAGGCATGACACGAATGTCATTGTCCGAAAAGTGTACGATGTTATACCAAATGTTCCACTATTTGGGATGCATTTTATTGGATTTCGTCTGTGTTCCAATTTCTGAGGCGTCAGAGTCATGTATTTTTCAATTTGATAAGGTGCAATTACTGTAGTTCTAAGTAGTGTTTGTAAATAAATACGTTTAAATACAACTAAGATAGATATGTAATAATGCAAAAATCAATTTAAAATATACCGATAAAATTTAGTCTACTTTGGAAATAATATTTTCATTACGGTTTTCCGCTCAACAGAATGAACTTTATACATTACAAACTACAATATGGGGAAATGCCATATTTAATAATCGTTTGAATGGACCCATATGCAATATTTCTGAATGATATAGGTGTTTAAAATCACATAGAAAGCATTTTTACACACATCTGTTTCACTGAAGCAGACAACAGCGCCTGATGTCTGATCTCGGAGGTGAGCAGCTATCAGCGGTCTTATTGCCATTTAAACGATTGGGTAACTCGATCCAAATTGGTGTGCCGGTAATATTTCTATATTGATTTTCTTTTACTAATTATTGTAACTGTTTCATTCTACATGACTGATATACACAGTGCATTAAGAAAAACGTTCAAAAATCCGTCCAACTATAACATAGTAACGTTAATGGCCGAATTGCTTTCACAACCAACGTTACTTCCTGGCATTTGCTCGAGTTCCACTTGAGATTCCCTGTTATTTTGTATCTAGTTCTGGTTAACAGGAAACAGTATGACGACAAGGTTGACGCACATGACATCAGGCGAATGGCACCCCAGCGACGCGAAGCAACGAGCCAATCGCTTTGAAGAAGAACGGCGGGACTTCCGGCGTGTGACGTGAAGTTTTACAGTCAAGGCTGGAAGCCCCACCTTTTGTGTTTCCCGCACCGTCAATCAAAATAGAAAAAAATCGACTCGAATCACCGATCGCCGCCCGCCTTTGATTAAAATGATCATGTTTGGCGTTTAAATAAACCGAAAATCATCCGATTTAAATCATTCGCGTTATGACTGGTACGTAACATTTAAGCTGATTCAAGCATGCCAACACCGGTGAGTTTATGCAAGCCCTCAGCTTGCAATGTCTTCAGCTAATCTTTTCAGCAGCTCAGCCAAGAGTGAGCTGGCTACGATTTAAACACAAGGCAAATCTTTAATTGTTATCGAAATAATTACAAAGCGTTAACAAGAGGCAGTCTACGAGTTACGAGCCCTGTGTTGTAATTTGTCGTCTTTTTAGTGTGGTTTTTACCGTGCTGTAATTAAACTTAAGCGGTTTGTTTTGCTCCGATTCCCTCTCTCTGCGCCTTTCTGTAGCCCCTGAACAGCCAGTGAAACAGGAGGAAATGGCTGCCTTAGACGTGGACAGCAGTCAGAGCGACTACATGCAGCACGCCAGCGCTGGAGGCGATCAGGTATTTTTTATTTTTCCAAAGAGCGCTTCCCCTCGGTCACTCCTTCTGCCAGCTTTGTCGTGAGACGCATGGGGGTTTTTGTGAAGTTCACACGTTTTAAATTTTGATGTTCCAAAAAAAGTGGCACTTCCTGTGTAGCTGCGGACTAACGGCCACCCACTTTCTCCTTTTTAAACCCGCCCATTGTGGGTAGGACGCTCAGCCGTCACCGCTCGCGCTGCTGGCAGCTACCTGTAGCAGGATCGGCTCGCCATCGCCGGAGGAGGATAACGGTGCCGCCGATGGCGCGGTAAGTCTGCCGGTCCCGGGGCTTTGCCGGGCCGTGTGGCGGAGCGGCGCAGCGGTGTCGGCAGAGCGGAGGGGCGGCTCGGCCTTCCTGCCCCTGTGAACTTTCTTTTTCTTTGAGCATAACGAAGCCTTCAGCCTCTGGGCTTTGGCCGTGAAGGGTTTAGTGAACCCACAAACGTCCGGAAGCGTGTAGGAAATAAAATCATTTTGGCCATTTCTTCCCCCTCCAGGTTACTTTTTTCACAAAATATCAAAAACGTGTGAACTGTTAAGGGCCCAATCGTTTAATCACGTGTGGTACAAAGTGCTTTTAAGAATTAGTCTTGTCAAAAGATCATTCAGGTGAGACCTCTGCTCAACTCAACTCTATATGCGGTTAAGTAGTGAACCTGATTGAGTTAACGGTGACAGAAATCGACTTTATGGTCATGAAGGACAGCACTATGATGCATTGTCCTCACATGGTTTTCCTGACACGGCTGTGTACATTGCGGCTGTCACAAATGTGATATTTATCTGCTTCTTCTTTTAGACCACAGACCTCACATCTATACACTTAACAGGGACATCTGAGAGATGGGAGGTTTTGACCCCGTCGGCGTCTATAAAGGAGGAGCCAGGCTCCGTGCGTATTCCCAGCGCGGGGATAGTGACGTCGAACGCACAATACGTCCTTCCTCTCCAGAATATGCAGAGCCAGCCCATTTTCGTGACCTCCGCGACGGACACGTCCACCAACGCAGTGCCTAACATTCAGTACCAGGTGATCCCGCAGATCCAGACCGGAGACGGACAGCTGGGCTTTGCCACCTCGGCGGTGGAGGGCAGCTCCCTGAGCCAGGATGCCACGGGGCAGATTCAGATCATGCACAACGCGGGTCAGACTATAAGTGCCACCGGGAATTCCTCTGCCGACATCCTCACCAACAGCCAGAACCTTGTCTCACAGACTGGGCATATCCAGCAGATTCAGGGCGTTTCCATCGCTGGGTCCGCGTACAACAGTCAGGGTCAGGTTGTCACTAGTGTGCCTGTGGGCTTGCCCGGGAATATCACCTTTGTTCCGATAAATAGCGTGGACTTCGACTCGCTGGGACTCTCTGGAGCTCAGACGATAGCGACGGGCGTCACTCCCGACGGGCAGCTGATCATGGCCGGCCATGCCACGGACAACTCAGACAGCTTGGAGAAGTCTGGAGAGCAGATCCCTCAGACGCTCTCCATTAGCGAGTCGAACTCTAGCCAAGAGATCTACGTGCCAACGTCAAGCTCGTCGCGGCTCCCGGAGACGATAGACGGCACGGGGGTCCTGACCACGGCCACGGCCGTCTCCGGCGCCCAGACGGGGGACTCTGCTCTCCAGGAGAGCTTCATCAACCAGAACCAGGTGCAGAACATCCAGGTATCGTCGGCGCAGCCCATCATCCAGCTGCAGCCGGTGCCCGTGGGCGCGGGTGACGCCCAGGTGGTGCAGGGCCTCGCCCAGCCCCACAACCTCCAGCTCATCAACCCCGGGACGTTCCTGATCCAGGCCCAGACCGTCACGCCCTCGGGGCAGATCCAGTGGCAGACCTTCCAAGTGCAGGGCGTCCAGAACCTGCAGAACCTCCAGCTGCCCGGCGCCGGGGCGCAGCAGATTACGCTGGCGCCCGTCCAGACGCTGTCGCTGGGCCAGGGGGGCACGCTGAGCTCCAGCCCCGTCAGCATCAGCGCGGGGCAGATCCCCAACCTGCAGACGGTGACGGTGAACTCGGTGTCCCAAGCCGGGGTGCCCTTCCTGTCCTCCGAGGACACGGACAGCCCGGCAGGTCAGACTCCCCAGCCGCCCCAGGACCCCTTTTGTCGATGACGCATCTGTATGTGCCGTTTGCTGGAGGAAGGAAAGATTGCACTCCAGTTAGATTTGAGCCTATGCAGTACTGTTGTGCTGGCTTCCCTGAAAGGAAGGCCTAGTTTGTGAAATTAGCCTTAATACATAACACATGCACTTTTTTTCCCCCATATATATATATTTTTTTTTTCCTTGGGTTTTTCCACCCTTCTCCCTTTGTGAAATACGGATTATTTCTTGGCGTGGGCAGGGGGTGTGACTTTAAGGGAGCCTGCGTCGAAATATCTGGAGCGTTTTGGCTTGTTGCTCAATTCCCTGAGTATTTTCGATGGCGTGTGGAGCCGAGAGGCGCTTGGAGAAGCCAGAGATGGGGGCGGATGTAAAATTTCCCTGCCTTCATAATGAGAGTTGAGTAGTTAACGCCGGGCTGTCAATTAAAACTTTGTAAAATGTGCTTTTTATGGGTAGGGGAATGACCTTGAGTTATCTTTTCTAATGTAGACTTTTTTTTATGTGGAAATGATGACCAGCAGTGTTTTATGGAGGCTGCTAGCTACATACAACTCGCATGAATGTTTCTGAGCCCTGATATTTAAAATGTAGGCATCTGAGCTGGCAGTTGCGTTATAAGCAGTGCTGCTTTGTTGATGGTTATAAGCTGCCTGGTATCGGCAGCAGTGCCTGTGTGATGCAGAGGAGACTAGCAGCTGACACCGCTCACCCACTGCTCCTCTTATTGGCCGACAGATATCCAGATCAAGGAGGAGCCCGACTCTGAGGAGTGGGCTCTGGGCACCGACTCCACGCTGAACCCCAGTGACCTTTCGCACCTGCGGGTGCGTCTGGTGGACGAGGACGGCGAGCTGCACGGACAGGAGGGCAAGAGGCTACGGCGTGTGGCCTGTACCTGCCCCAACTGCAAGGAGGCTGGCGGCCGGTGCGTGCGTTTGCGCGTGCGTGCGTCTGTGAGTGCGTGAGTCTGTGAGTGCGTGAGTCTGTGAGTGCGTGAGTCTGTGAGTGCGTGAGTCTGTGAGTGCGTGAGTCTGTGAGTGCGTGAGTCTGTGAGTGCGTGAGTCTGTGAGTGCG
>JABFDZ020000001.1:35871268-35881452 GCA_019775955.2 Pollimyrus isidori
TTGCTTCCGGGATAGGCTCCGGACCCCCCGCGACCCAGTAGGATAAGCGGTTTGGAAAATGGATGGATGGATGGAAATATTAATATGACATAATTTTCTACTAAATAATTTTGAAAATAATTTTATATTTTACTTAGCCGTGTCCTGTTTCGTTTCCTCTCGGTTGCTCTGACCCCCACAGACCGTGTGCCATGGTGATCCCAGACTTCGAGCTGATCTGCGAGATCATGTTGGTGGCAGAAGGTTTCATCGACGCCCGCGTATTGGCACGCAAGTTTATTAGCCTGTACACCCTCTGCAGGGAGTTATTGTCCAAGCAGGTAGGAGGAACCCCCTCCCTGACCCCCACACACCCGAACGGCCATCTTGGTTCCAAGCTAATATGGTTGTTGTTTTAATAACGTTGTTGCAGGACCACTACGACTGGGGTCTGAGGGCCATGAAGTCTGTGCTGGTAGTGGCAGGATCCCTGAAGAGAGAGGAACGGTGCAGGCCTGAAGAGCAGGTAGTGGAAACATCTCGCACTCAAGCCACGCTGGGTGTAATGATATGCTCCGGGCGCCGGGGCTGTTCTTAACAAGCAGACTGAGGAATGGCAGGTCCATAAACATTGCTTATGTAGTTTGCACTGTGACAGTATGGTTGCAAATTGCAGTTTTCCGTCAGCTGCAGATGTGCGGTAATTGGAGTAACCAAAAAAAAAACGCCGTCCATCTGGGTATGAATAGAACGTTAATAAGCCAGATGGGCTGAGATTGTTGGCATCTGATCGCTCTTTTGTTTGAGGGCCTTTACGTCTTTGGTTATGCCGTCCTCCTTTCCTTCGCCGCTGATTCTCCTCTGGTGTGTCATGCTTGGAGGTCCTCATGCGAGCCCTGAGGGACTTCAATCTGCCCAAGATCGTCAGCAACGACGTGCCCATTTTCCTGGGTCTGATCAGCGACCTGTTCCCCCTGCTGGACGTCCCCCGGAAGAGGGACCTCGTCCTGGAGCAGGCGGTGCGGCAGTCGGTGGCCGAGCTCCACTTGCAGCCGGAGGAGAACTTCATCCTCAAGGTTGGCATGGCGCTGCTCCACACAGCTTGCCCTGCAATGAAGAGGGGGGGTTTACTAGCTGCCCCCCTCCCCACCCCCACCCCCGGAACCGCTGCCAGACTAAGACTAATGCCTTTCCAAACTTTAGTCATGAACATGCATTTTGAATTGGCAGGATTGGCACAGTGCGTACCCCAAATGGCGTACCGCTGGACATAGGACATAGTTCAATGCTTGGGTGTAAATTAAGGGGGAGATGAGGGGTTGCAACCCCCAATAAACCTGCTAATACACCCCCCCCTACCCAATAACCACGTTTTCCCCTAAATGGATGGAGACTTTAACCTCCTCAAAGTTCAAACCAAAGTTACAGCTTTGGTTTGGTTGCATGCATCCAAACACCCAGTTGTTTCTTTGCACCATAAACACTGCAGTCATAACTAGCTCTGTCATATATGGAAACATGCTGCTTATGATTAAGAAACAGGGGTTTGATGCTTATTAGAATTACTCGTTTGTCCTCTGTAAGTCCAAATGTACGTGAGCAAGCAACGCCTGCATCTTACTTTGACTGGTTGATGGATGTTTAATGACTGATGAAGTGCTGCACCTTATGATGAAGCGTCCTGCACCCTTAGCTATTTTAAGTGATAGCAGAACCAGGCCACGCTAATGGGGAGATTCACTGCGAATGTTGAGGAGACGGAGGGAACATGGATTGGACTAATTGTCCCACGTGTTGGTACAAGGTGACTCAGCTGGAGGAGCTGCTGGCTGTGAGACACTCTGTGTTCGTGGTGGGCAGTGCAGGAACAGGGAAGAGCCAGGTGCGTCTGTGCTGCTCTCAGGAGACCTCACTGGGGAGAGAGAGAGAGCGAGAGAGAGGAAAGAGAGAGAGAGAGTGAGAGAGAGAGAGAGAGGAGAGAGGGAGAGAGAGAGAGTGAGAGAGAGGAAAGAGAGAGGAGAGAGAGAGGAGAGAGAGAGAGAGAGAGAGGAAAGAGAGAAGGAGAGAGAGCCGAGAGAGAGAGAGGAGAGAGAGAGTGAGAGAGAGAGAGTGAGAGAGTGTGAGAGAGAGAGAGAGAGAGAGAGAGAGTGTGAGAGAGAGAGAATGTATGTTCTGGATGCTGAGTTATTTAGCATGAAGACAAGTCTGAATTAATGACTATTCTTTATTTAATTTGCTGAATGAGTAGAGAAAAAACAATTAAACAGCAATGGAAGCTGCGATTCATCTCTCCTTATGTGTGATTTGAAAGATCCTGAAAACCCTGCACATGACCTACGCCAACATGAGATTAAAACCCATCTGGACCGACATCAACCCAAAGGCCGTGAGCACAGATGAGCTGTTCGGTTTCCTCCATCCTGCCACCAGAGAGTGGAAAGACGGTGAGGGAGACGCAAGGTCGCATGTTCAGGCCGGACGCTGATGTTCTTGTTCTTTGGTTTTTGATAAAGTTACCACTCTACTGCAGTAACATATGAACTTTAAAAATATTGTTAAAATCACCAATGATTCCTCAGAATGTGATAAAAAAAAAAAATAATAATAAAACAAATGGTAATACAGATGTTTTGTCTGAAGACCATCCCAAAAATCACAGGGTGCAAGAGAATGGACTGCAGCCCGTTGAAGGGCACACACTTACACACTTACACACTTATGGGCGATTTAGAGAAATCGGCTTGAATAATTGCACATCCTTAGATTAATGGAGGAAGCATGGGCATAAATTTCATCGAATAACAGTAGGAGGGGGCAACAAATATTAAATTTCTCATGAGCAATTTTTGAAGGGGACACAATACAGTCCAATTGTACTTATAAGGATACGAAAGGTATGTCTCCACAGTGGAAAAACTTTGCTTCTATCATTATTATCGTAGCACGGAGTCTGCGTCATTATGGTTTTTCTCAGGTTCAATGACAAAGCAGATTTTTCTTGAAAACTATTTATTGCATTGTTTCTTATGTTGTTTACAGTCAAGCCATCAACATACAATAAAATTGAAACATGACTGTTATCGTGAAAACAGCTAAACAATATGCTAATCAATCCATCCATCCATTTTCCAAACCGCTTATCCTACTGGGTTGCGGGGGGTCCGGAGCTTATCCCGGAAGCAACGGGCCAATATGCTAATTGTGGCCATTAATGTTAAGTCGTCACAAACATAACAATGCATGGGAAACAGGTTTGGCGTGATATTTGCAGTGCACTATGCAACAAGCTATTGTAAACAAGCTAACGTTAACTACGCTTTATTTAACGTGAATAAAATACCGTACGTTCTGGAGTTCAACATTAATTATGCCGCAGCCACACACCTGACTCATGTGTAGAGTAGGTGAGATGAACTGGGAAAGCAGGCTTTGGGCCAAACCACTGTGAGGAGGGGGAGGGGGAATTCAACTTTTTCTAAATGCATTTTTTTGCGTTTGTTTTTTCCTACTTACACAATTATTTTAGGTATACATGCATATATTTTTCACAATGTAGAGTGTGTTTTTTTGTATAATTTTTTTTTGGGGGGACAACCCTCTGATGGGGGGGGGGACGGACGACATGTCCCCTCCATCCCTAATGGGATTTACGCCCATGGGAGGAAGTAGGAGTATCCAGAGATAACTAAGAAAAGGGGAAACATGCACACTCCACAGGATTCGAACCCACAACAAGCCGGGAGATGTCAGACTACAGTGATACCTTCTTAGACTCTCTGCAGAACTCATATATAGAGAATATATTGTTGTATTCAGAATTCTGAGTATCAAATGACATAATTAAATATTTGCGGTCACTGGGAAAAATAAAAGCAATAATGCTCCGAGAGAGTCTTCTTTAAGCCTCACTGGGTGCCATGGGAGGTTTAAAATGACCCGATAAACTGTTTTGGGCGACATTTTCAGATCATCCCTCGGAGGTTTAGTTGAATACCATTGGGGCTGGTTGAAACACGGGAGGCTTAAAGCAGCTTGACGTGAAATGGATTATAATTTTATTCCAGTCGCGAAAATCTCAATGTCAGTGTGAAAACCTATTTTCGATGTTTATGGCAGATTTGTTTTTCCTCCCCACAGCAATCGCTTTAGCGTGTTCCCTGCAGATGCATTTTCTGGCCAGTGCTTTTTTTTTTTTTGCGACATAATGACTTGCAGGTGCCTCACATCTCCAGATCGCAGAAACACATGTAAATGCACATTTTATGGACCGCAGCTGCTTCTCTGAGGAGTCTGTATAGGCTCATTTCAGGTCTATTTTGAAAGTTCGAGAATGACAACAATAGTGTCGCTATTCTGCGTTTAGGGCTCTTTTCCTCGACCATGAGAGAGCTCTCCAGCATGTCCCACGACGGCCCTAAGTGGATTGTTCTCGACGGGGACATCGACCCAATGTGGATCGAGTCTTTGAACACGGTCATGGACGACAACAAGGTTCGTAGCGTCATCCTTGCAAGGAAGCCCCATAAAATGCTTTGTGTGTGACCTTTACACTTAAGGCCTCGGTTTAAATCTCTCCAAAAGCCATACTAGGCTAACAGTAGCTCCCTCTCTTGAAAGGTCCTGACGCTGGCCAGCAATGAGCGGATCTCCCTCACGGCCTCCATCAGGCTGCTCTTCGAGATCAGCCATTTGCGGGCTGCCACCCCGGCGACTGTGTCCAGGGCCGGCATCCTGTACGTCAACACGCAGGACCTCGGCTGGAATTCGTGAGTCTCCTCCCTCCTTTCATGTCATGCGGCGGTAATGCAATCCGGACGCGGGCAGGGTCTGTCCCTGCGGTGCCGCTCACACCAGATACTTGGGTTGGCCGCAACTTTACGTTTTTCTTTGAGTCCACAGTCGTGTCACGACTTCGATTCAAGGCTGAAAGAGTTAACTCTCCGCTTCCCCAAGCAGCTACCAGCTGGCTTTGTCGCTCTGCGCATTATGTCCATAATTGAGTCTCTTTAGAGGTGCTTTTGTTTCTTTTTTAGGTATGTAACGAGCTGGATTGATACTCGACACGCTCAATCAGAAAGAGCTAATCTGACTATATTGTTTGACAAGTATGTTCCTTACTGCTTGGAGCAAGTAAGATGTAATCTGAAAACAATTACACCAATTCCTGAAAACAGTATGGTGCAGGTAAGTAGCATTTTAGCTCTTGTAAGGTTTAATTTTCCTGAATTCCGTCTGCTTTTGGCCGCCTCTCACTGGAGTTTAACTTCTCACTTCGAGAGTGAAAGTACTTTGTCGAACTTTTATTCCTCGATTGTGCTCCCACTGTTATTTGCTAAATTATTAAGTCTCCGAAGTTTTCTGGACCCCCGTCTTTTGAGACAAAAGTGCAGAGACACGAGGCGATGTTACATCATCCATGTGAAAATGTCATCGACGGCATATGTTTGTTTCGCTAATTGTTGAGGTCGCATTGTCAGATGGCTCCATTATATCTGAGCAAACATTTGTCGTGCGAGTGTGTTGTAGGAAAGTAACTACCGAAGAACAAGTTCTGGTTCCTCCATCTGTCCCATCAGACCTTGTGCTCCCTGTTGGACTGCCTGCTCACCCCAGAGAGTACCCCCCCCGACTCCCCCCGGGAGCTCTATGAGATCTACTTTGTCTTTGCCTGTGTCTGGGCCTTCGGAGGTGCACTCTTCCAGGACCACGTGAGTGTTCCACTGCCCTTCGTGTTCACCTTCACGCGTGGCGGCACCTGACCGCTTCCCCGTGGCATTTCTTCCCGCAGCTCATCGACTACCGCGCCATATTCAGCCGCTGGTGGGCCAAGGAGATGAGAGCCGTCAAGTTCCCTTCACAGGGCACTGTTTTCGACTACTTTGTTGACCCCAACACCAAGAAATTCACCCACTGGAGTGAAAATACGCCTTCCTTTGAGCTGGAAGCAGACGTTCCCCTACAGGTGGTGAACCGCAGTTTGACTGTGCCACTGCTTCTGGTGATTGTGGGATCTTAGGAGAATTCTCTCACTGTTTACCTTTCGGGATAGAAATAAAATCAAGGTCTGAGTGGAATTCATAGTGACAGCGGGGTGGAATTCAGGGTGACAGTGGGATGGAATTCAGGGTGACAGTGGGGTGGAATTTAGGGTGGCAGTGGGGTGCAGTTCAGGGTGACAGTGGGTTGGAATTCAGGGTGACAGTGGGCTGCTCCTCCACCGGCGATATCCCAGTCCCAACTGGTTTCTTATGGTTTTATCTCTCCTGCTATTTTGTTCTCAACGGCAAATTGTCGGCTCATCGTCATGCCGTTCCGTCTCTTTTCTGAAGACGAGACTTAAATTTTGTCTGACTGCCCAGATTTATGACTTTTCTGTATTTCACGCGGCAGAATCAATGACGGGACTAAAGTAGCGGAGATAAAAATTCATGGTATCTTGCAATTTAATGGTTGAAAAGACGCAATTTGAAAGATCATAAATTGTGAAGGAGTCTCCGCTTCATTGCCCTTGATTCAGTGCTCGCTGTTAAGACTTGATTTGTGAGAGCCTGCAAAGTGTGATTAACGAGGCAATCGATGCACCGAGCCTCTGTACAGCGCACCTAATGCTCCTCATTAGAATAAATAAAATAAATTGACTGCAGCTCTACAAAAACTCAGTAATGGTTAAAAATCAAACGATGTCACCCCCCTTCCAACCCCATGGTTGAATCCACCTCCACCAGGCCCCCCCCAATCGTTCCTTGCCCCCAAGGCCAGGAGGGCCCCGCTGGCAGGCTCTGCGTGTGGGAGGCGGATGGAGGGGGGTGGTGTGGGATTAGCTGTTCAGTCGAGTCCACTTTGTCGACATGGTTTCCTTCTGCTCGTCCTCCCTTTTGCTGTTTGATGATCGTAAGTCAGCCTTATTTTTGCCATAAATTGTTGGGAGAAAAGAGCAGTTTGCGGTGTGTTAATGCAGAAAATTGCATTTTGAGGCTGATGAACAGCCTTCGGAAGGGCTTGTCTGTAGATTGCTCTTGTTTTACATGAGCAGGACTCCTTCTCTCTGATAACATTTACCGGGGGGACTGATGCACAGCAGACCCCGCGCCTCTAAGGGCGATAGGGGCATGTCTGTGACGCCGAGGCAAATTCGCACTTAAGGGGTTTGTACTAATACATACATGGGTGTAAATTATGGGGGGACGGGGGGGTTGTAATCCCCCCAATAATCCAAACCAGCCAATACAACACCCTGGAGCCCCCCCTAAATGGGTGGAGACCCCAACACCCCTGATGTTAGCCCAAAGCTATGCCCTTGAATACATATCCTTAAATTTTTCTAATGTTATTTAATTTTTTTCAGCAACTAGTTATTGTTTGTCATTGCATTCATTTGCTAAATCCTTTTTGTTTTTAAGCATAGAGTCTTTATAAATGTCTTTATGTTTTTTTGAATGCAGCAGGTTCATAACTCATTTGTATGGAAAATATAAATGGTTTCGGCACATCGTGTTTACACTTCTTCAGATTTTTTTGTTTCCTCACTTACAGTCCAGTAGATGAGTCTATTTCCACGCACATTGTAGAGACCTTTAGGTCCCCTCCTGGTGACCCTCCACCCCTCCCAGATGCAGACGCAGGTGAGCCCAGTATCTGTGATTCCTTTCTCCAGATGGTGCTGGTCCACTCAGCGGAGACCGTCTGCCTGACGTACCTGATGGACCTGCTGCTGCTGAAGGGGAAGCCAGTGATGCTGGTGGGCAACGCCGGGGTGGGCAAGACCGTCCTGGTGTCGGACAGGGTGTCCCGGCTGAAGGAGGACTACATGTTGACCAAAGTGCCCTTCAACTACTACACCACCTCCGCCATGCTGCAGGGTTGGTGGCCGTCCCCCCCCCCCCCCCGCTCACACTCGCCATGTTCTGGTCCTCGCTGCTCACTTTCCCATCATACCTGACCTGAGCAGTGCGTTTAGTGTAAGCGCTGCATGTTGCCATGGCAACAGCGCACTGGCGGGTGACTAGCGGGCTCTCGAAGACGCGAGCGCATGTGCGCCAGTACAAATCGCTTCCTGTTCCGTCGCCCCCTCGCTATTTTAATTACTTGTTGCCAAAATTAGACGCACACGCTGCCTTTTTAAACACGAAGCTTTTTATAATGTACGAACGAGAATGAAAGATTATTATTTTTTGCTCAGTTACAAATCATATCACAACGTTTTTGTTAAAAGGTTTACAAATAATTGCTAATTACCCTATTTCTGATTATTTTATGATGGTCATTGAAATTATATAATTGCAACTTCTGGTTCTGACAAAAACACTTTGTGACCCTGGCAGTAATTAGTTCAAGTGCCTAAAGAAAATAATTTTCCGTCTTCATGTAAAGGCAGCCTGGGGCTTGCGTTTTGTGTCGCTGTGTCGTTACACACCCAGGGTTGTGCATTTGAATCTTGGCCCTGGCTTTGGGTGTTCAGGAGTGTTCAGTTTGCAAGGCCTCATTGTGCTTGCAGATTGTCTGTGGCCTGTCATGACCTGCAATCCCGTCCAGGGATCACTGTGCACCCTGGACCAGCTCCAGGCTGACCCTGCGTAGGATGTACGGCTAACCCTCTACGGCCCCGATGACATCGCGCTTACCAGAGGTGGGAAGTTCAGGTCCAGACCAAGATTTTGTTTCAACCAAGCAGTTGAATATGAAGAGTCACAGATAGGGCTGGGTGATATCACATGTACAGTGATCAGTGATCAGATATATGCACAGTAATCAGCAGAGCTCCAGATTATGTGTGAAACATGTGACCGGACCCCAGCTTTTCGATACTATACGGGTGTTTATTTACGCCGACAATTTGTTAAGCTGATTAATAGTATGGCTAAAATATTAATGGGATTAATTAATGTGACACCCCTCGTATCATACTTCAGTATGAAATTCACTGTAGCAGACACCCCCCATAACACCGTCTAGGTATATTGTAGTTTGGTATACTTCAGTGTGAAATTCACTATAGCAGACACCCCGCATAATACTATTTAGGTATACTGTGGTTTGGTATACTTCAGTGTGAAATTCACTGTAGCAGACACCCCCCATAATACTGTCTAGGTATACTGTGGTTTGGTATACTTCAGTGTGAAATTCACTGTAGGGGACACCCCGCATAATACTGTCTAGGTATACTATGTTTTGGTATATAGTACTATGGTTTAGTATACTTAAGAGCCATATGCACTGAAGTAGCGGTGAAGAAAGGAGCAGCTCAGCAGCCACCACATAGTTTAAAGTGGAGATCTTGTGGATAAACAAGGTACAAAGACGTGGGCTTGCGGCACATTTTGTAGTTTAAAGTCTGACACATTTATTAAACATAAGGATATGCAGAATTTATACTGATTACTAACTTTTGGGCATCATAAACTGCAGCATTAATATTTTAGCCATACTACTAATCTGCTTAACAAATTGTGGGTGTAAATAAATGTCCATAAAGTACGAAAAAAGCTGGTTTCTGGCCAAACGCTTCGCCGTCATATGAAGCCCTGCTGATTATCATGCACGCCTGATATAACATCCGTGTGATGTCACCCAGTCATACTCGCAAAGTACTCAAGTGACTGGCTGAAACTAAATCTTGGTTTGGGATTTGAACTTTCTGGACCTAAACTTTCCACCTCTGGCTCTCACCCAGCTCTTCATCTGCGCCACAGGTGTTCTCGAGAAGCCTTTGGAGAAGAAAGCCGGCCGAAACTACGCCCCCCCCGGCACCAAGAGGCTCATATACTTCATCGACGACCTGAACATGCCGGAGGTGGACTCCTACGGCACAGTGCAGGCTCATACGCTCGTCAGGCAGCACCTGGACTACGGCCACTGGTACGGCGGCAGGAGCTCGAGGGATCTGCCTCGCAGCGCCTCACGGTGGACGCCGGCGGAACTGCAAGCTGCCGCGTTAATGCTGCGTGGCTCGTGTCGGCAACAATTACTGTCAAAAAATGTGTCTGATGTTTCTGTGTTCGGTTATCAGCAAATGAGACACAGTCAGTGATAAAAAAAAATAAAATACCCACTTTTTCTACAGCAACATATAATCAATGCAATATATCCACATTATTGCATAAGTATAAAGTATAAAGCGGTAGCATTTGGGACCCGGGTTCGAGTCTCCGCCTGGGCTTCCTGTGTGTGGAGTTTGCATGTTCTCCCCGTGTCGTCGTGGGGTT
>JABFDZ020000001.1:35915401-35925633 GCA_019775955.2 Pollimyrus isidori
GACGGTGCCCCTGGCAGGAATGCTGTTTGTATATGACGGTGCCCCTGGCAGGAATGCTGTTTGTATATGACAGTGCCCCTGGCAGGAATTTCTGTAACTGCTGCTGATGGTCCTTATGTTTGTCCATGTGGTAGAACATCCACCTGGTGGCTAAGTGGCTGGGTACCCTGGAGGCTCTGCTGGAGCGCCACAGCGAGAGCAGCCACCCCGACTACCGCGTGTTCATGAGCGCTGAGCCCGCGGCCTCGGCCCTGGAGCACATCATCCCCCAGGGCGTCCTGGAGAACTCCATCAAGATCACCAACGAGCCGCCCACCGGCATGCTGGCCAACCTGCACGCTGCCCTGGACAATTTTGACCAGGTGATGAGGGTGGGGTCTCGCTGCTGCAGAGGCGTGACCTCTGGGTGGCGCACTGCTGTTATAGGGGGGTATTGCAGGGGCCCCTGGTCATTCAGAGAGATCCACTGAGCTGAGAGAGGCCACTGGGGGGCTTGTAGACTGGAATCTGACATTGAAATCAGCTGAAGGAGTGAAGATCTCTCTCTGTCTCTCTCTCTCTCTCTCTCTCTCTCTCTATATATATATATATATATATATATATCACGTTACAATATATATATGATAATATGTAATATGAAACATTGTAAAAAAAAAAAAAGACTGAAACAAATGCATATAATCAAAGTGATATTTGGAAAACTGGAATGAATACATATAATCAAAGTGATATTTGTGTTTCATTTCATGTAAGAGAAAAACACTGTAAGGAAATGACAGTAAGAATAGAAAAGCCTGGAAAGGAATGATGCTTCTCTGCTTTGTCTCTGTTTAGGATATTTTGGACCAGTGCTCTCGGGAGCAGGAGTTCAAGACCATCCTCTTCTCCCTTTGCTACTTTCACGCATGTGTGGCAGAGAGACGCAAGTTCGGCCCTCAGGGCTGGAACAGGAAGTACCCCTTTAACACTGGTGACCTCACCATATCTGTCAACGTCCTTTACAACTACCTGGAGGCAAACTCGCAGGTGATGTGGTTAGCTGGGCAAACCGAAGCTAGTCAGGATATGGGTTCCCACCTGATTGTGGATCCACTTTTGTGTGAAGGTCCAGTTTCTGTTTGACAGGTGCCCTGGGAAGATCTGCGCTACCTCTTTGGCGAGATCATGTACGGGGGTCACATCACTGACGGCTGGGATCGCCGGCTTTGCCGCACCTACCTTGAGGAGTACATGCAGCCCCACCAGGTACCGGGTCCCGTCACCACTGGCTTGAGAAGGCCCCAGTGTCTTTGTGTCCGTGGCGACCACACTTCCCAGCCATTATTGTCTGAGCCCTTCTTTACAAAGAAAACCTCAGAACATGCAATGGTGAATAGAGTCCTTAGTATTAGAACTCCCTCTTCTGGAGGACAATGGAACTTCAACTTTTGATTGGCGGGAAGTCTTAAGATGAACAAAGCTATGAGTTACTATGAAAGGAGCAGAAAGTACTGCACATATTTAACTGCTGACACGGACGATGGTTAAGAGAAAACATTATTCGTGTTTTGCTTCCATTTCCTAGTTTGATAGGAAGCTGGCTCTGGCTCCAGGATTTCTGGTACCATCCAATCTGGATTATCAGGGTTACCATGACTACGTCGACGAGATGCTGCCACACGAGAGCCCGGTGCATTATGGGCTGCACCCCAACGCCGAGATCGAGTTTCTCACCGTGACCTCCGACAATCTCTTCCACACCCTGCTGGAGTTGCAGCCCAGGGACTCGGCCATGGGGGGGGCGTCCTCGCAGACGATGGAGGAGAAGGTGAGCCGGGGTGCTCAGCCCAGCTCCACGCACGCCTCGAGCCCCCAGAACGGCTCACAAAACACCGGCTGCCGACCGGCCACTCAAAACGCAAGCAATCTATTTGTGTCGACTATTTTACCGCGTTTTACCGTGTTTTACCGCGTTTTACCACGTTTTGCCTTCCAGGTGAAAATGATTCTCGACGACATCCTGGAAAAATTGCCGGAGGAATACAACATGTCCGACATCACCTCCAAGACGGCTGAGCGCTCTCCGTACGTCCTGGTCTGCTTCCAGGAGTGTGAGCGCATGAACACGCTCACCTGCGAGATCCGGAGCTCGCTGAAGGGACTGGACCTAGCGCTCAAGGTGCGGGCGCCGGAAGGGCAGAGGACACGCGCCGGTCGCTCGCAGCGCACGTGAGGTTTAGTGCTCTCGTGGTTTGAGGGTGTTAGCTAAACATCTGACGTCACGGTCTGCGATCTATCGGGGCAGCTACACGGCAGTAATTAGCGGCGGCGCTCAAATCGCTAGCATTCCCTGTAAAGGCCTGAATGTGACTTGCGAGAGCTGTCAGCTTCAGGTGCCTGATGTTCTCCTCCCGCACCCACCCATGTGGGGGGCTTCCTAAACCCCCTCCCACCTGTCCACTTACTCCCCCCCCTTTCATCAGGGTGAGTTGGCCGTTTCCGCGGAGATGGAGCGGCTGCAAGCGGCCCTTTTCCTGGACAATGTCCCCGCCTCGTGGGCTCAGCTGGCCTACCCTTCCACGTGTGGCCTGGGGCAGTGGTGAGTCCATCACTGGTGGTCACTCAGAGACAAGGTTCTTGCTGTTTGCCTGACATGTCAGAGGCCCTCAGAGAACAAGTGAAGCACTCAGGAGTCCAGTCACTCTGACCGTGGCGCCTTCCCTTGCTCCTGCAAGAATGACCGTCGTTTTTACAAGTAATGCTGTGAAAATCTGTTCTCTTACTGCAACTAGATGTTTGCAAAATACCGAGAAGTCAATATATCCTAACCTTCATGTCGCCAGTGTAGATAATCATTCCATTGACTCTGAAGTCGTCTGCCTGATCTGATAAGTTCCTTACACCTGAGATTACAGCCCGAGGAGAAGAGCCCCGTGAGAAGGTGTGTCTCCTCCCAGGCAGGAGAAGGATGATAGATCACCTTCTCACACGACGGTACAATACGGCTCGTCAGAACGGCGCTGTAAGCCGCCCGCGATAAGAATCGGACCCAGAATCACAGCAGTATCTCTAACGCCGTCAGATGCGATCGGCGCGGGTCGTTAATCCGTTGTCTGTTGTAGCCGCCGTTCGATAGCACGCCGGCAGCCGCTCCTTACACGTCTGTGAAACGCGCAGGTACTGCGACCTGCTGCAGCGGTGCCGGGAGCTGGACAGCTGGACGCAGGACCTGGCGCTTCCCAACGTAGTCTGGCTCTCGGGCCTGTTCAACCCGCAGTCCTTCCTCACAGGTACCTGCGGGCTGCTTCCCCGCCGCCGCGTTGCTAATTTACCGCTACAGCGCTTTCCGTAATTAGCGCCGCGAGGCCTCATTAAGTCCGCTCTAATGAATAAATATTGTATTTCATAGCTTGATTACCAGATCGGCTCCATGCTCGAGCGTCGTAAACAATTATTTCCCTAAATATTCATCACCCCAAAGTGGATGATCATTGGTATTTAATGCTGGTATTTTCAAGTACATCTTTATTATGCTAATAGATTTTGAAGCATTTGTGGTTTGAAGGAGAATTAAAAAAAAATAAAACATGAAAAAATAAAAGGAGTGATTTAATGTTAACTATGTATTGTGTCCCTATTTAAAATACATTCTGTATGATCTTGTAAAGATCGTTGTATAAAAATTTGTGAAGTGTGAATTTAGTTCTTTTAATCTTAGTATTTGCTTTTTACATAGTCATCACCTACAACGACTTGTCCCACTGAGTGCTAGAGTTATTGATGTTTAAACTCTACAACCGCCCGCACTATGTTCTTCTTACCGTGAAATGTTAAGTTTTGCATCAATGCTTGAGATTGCATCACCATCAAATTTCAAAGAACATTCTGAAATATAGTGTAAAGCCAAAAGGTACCTGTGTTTCCCTAACAACATTCCTTTGTTATAGTTGAGTAATTGGATATGTTCTGCCACCTGATGACGCCCCATTGGCAGACTGTGAGTGTTGTACACCAATCAGCAGAGGCCCTTTACCCTTCATCTGCATCTGCACTCGTGTTCCAGCTGTAATGCAGAGCTTGGCCAGGAAAAATGAGTGGCCCCTGGACAAGATGAACCTCACTGTGGACGTCACCAAGAAGTTTAAGGAGGAGTTTAACCAGCCAGCCAGAGAGGGGGTCTACGTCCATGGGCTGTACTTGGAAGGTAACTGCTATTGTACGTTCCTACGGGACTAACGTGTGATTAAAATACACTATATTGTCACTATAAGTATTGGGATACACCTCCAAATCATTGAATTCAGATGGGCCAGTCAATTCCATAGCCACAGGTGTTCTCTGGAGTGACAGATCACACTTCTCTGTCTGGCAGTCCGATGGATGAGTCTGGGTTTGGCAGATGCCCGGAGAACGTTACCTGCCTGACTGCATTGTGGTGTGGGGGTGTTTTTCAGGGGTTGGACTCTGGCTCCCAGTGGAAGGAATTCTTAATGCTGCAGCATTCAAAGCCATTTTGGTATTAATTTCGTGCTCCCAACTTTGTGGGAACAGTTCGGGGATGGGATGGCCCTTCCAACATGACTGTGCACCAGGGCACAAAGCAAGGTCCATAAGGACATGGATGAGGGAGTCTGGTGTGGAGGAACGTGACTGCCCTGCACAGATCCCTGACCTCAATCTGACAGAACACCTTTGGGGTGAATTAGAGTGGAGACTGTGAGTCAGGCCTTCACGTCCAATATCAGTGCCTGACCTCACAAATGCTCTCCTGGAAGAACGGTCAAAAATTCCCATAAACACGCTCCTAAACCTCGAGGACAGCCTTCCCAGAAGATCTGAAACTGTTATAGCTGAGAGGGGTTGGGCCAACTCCATATTAAAGCTTATGTATTAAGAACGGGATGCCATTAAAGTTCACGTGTGTGTAAAGGCAGGTCTCCCAATACTTTTGGCGATATAGGGTACGATATTTGAGAAGAGTACAGTTCTACCCCTGCCATACTGGTAAAAGTAGCGACGTCATCCAGTGTCCAGGATGGAGGATGTTTCGTGGATCATATGCTCTGGACACGAATAGGTCCATGACTATACAACAATCCCGTATCAAATGGGCTCCCCAGTAGACGAGTGCAGAAAGCTGCTCTCACCTGCCAGGGATCCCTGGCAAACGGAACATGAAGCTGGGAGCTGGGATCACCGTACAGTCGCCGGTAGTTTTCCGGCTCAGACTAAGCTGGGTGCCTTTGGGAGGGTAACGGGCTGGGCTGCTTTTCAGGGGCCAGGTGGGACATCCAGAGCGGCAACATCGCGGAGGCGCTGCTGAAGGACCTCACGCCGCCCATGCCCGTCCTCTTCGTGAGGGCCATCCCCAACGACCGGCAGGAGACGCGCAACATATACGAGTGTCCCGTGTACAAGACCAAAACGCGGGGCCCCACCTACGTCTGGACCTTCCACCTGAAGACCAAGGAGAGGCCCGCCAAGTGGGTGCTGGCCGGCGTGGCGCTGCTGCTGGCCGTGTGACGGCCCGCGGCCAATGGCGGACGAGCTGCGCCACAGCTTCACTTCCTGATTGGAACACATCTCAACTGTAACGTCTGCATACTTTGTGTGTTGTTTTTTTCTGGATGAGCTCTGTACTATTAAATCACGCCTAACTGTTAATCTGTAAAACAATACATTGTATTAGTGTAATGAAAACTTCCCTGACACTGGAGAAATAGTCACTGGATTAAAATTCATTTATTTGGCAGATGCCTAACGAGCGGTAAAGCTTGGCACATGTCCCAAGGTTCTGGCAGAGGGGTGAGAGAATGGGAGATGCCCTGGAGGGTGGTGACAGCCAATCACCATGAGCTGAGAGAGGGCATGGCTCGGTATGGACCAATAGGGTCGTTTCCATTTCGGGAGCGACGACGACCGCACGGGTTCTGGCAGTCACAGGGTTGGCCGCCGATGTGAGCCGCGGAGTTCGGCGTAACGCACTCACGCGGTCGTTTTCAACCTTTCGCTCTCTCTACCCTCGCTGGTGCCTTCAGACCTTATATCTCGTAACAAATCCAAAGAATTAAAACACCCACAATTAAAAAAACTTGATTTTAAATAGCGGGATATAACAATATATACAAAACCATATGATAAATATACATACATAGTGAAGATGATCCCAGTATTAATCTATAACAAGATATGACAGTTTGGTAACACTGATTCATCTACTTTTCAAATTAAATAAAATGTTCAGACATCGATTGCAGGAACACCGACTATTTTACCAAGAGGGCAGCCTCAGAGAGACTGGCTCCTAATGCTAGTGAGTGTTAGTGTGGTTGGTGAGACCTAAGTGTCAGAGGTCTATAAAACTGAGGCTGGGGGCTTAAACCAACACAGATACCTGCTGGGTTGGTGCTGCATGGGTGACAGTGAGAATAATTCTTTTAAAAACACAGCATCTTCAAAAACCTCCTCGCCTTCTGGCCTTTCGCCTCTAGCTCCTTCCACGGCCTCCCCGGCCCCCCCTCCTGCCCCGGCCCCTGGCCTGTCTCTGATCCTGCTTTGCTGGCTTCTTCTGCCGCTCCACTTTGGTCCAGCCACCGTCGCTGGCTTTGGCCTGTTCCGGCTCGGTGCTGCAGTGGCCCGTCACTGTGTACATGCCCGGTATGAGTCTCGGTGGATTTTCGGCCCCCGCTCCGCTGCTGCCGACCCTCGGCTGGCCCCTGTGGTGGAGCTCTCTGCCCGGCCTGTCCGCGTGCCTGGGTCCAGAGACAGAGCAGCGACCCCTCGTGTTCTCTCTAGCGCCCCCTTGTGGCGCCACTGGCATGCGACTGGAATAGCTGTTCTTCCTGTAGCTGTGCATAGGACTGGCGCTAGACGGGCGCCCCCGCTCGGAGGTACTCTCTGAGGTGGTGCTGGAGGGGCTGCTGCCCTTTGAGCCCAGGGGCATGGAGGCCAGCTTGGAGGAGATCCCCAAAGTGGGGGACACCGTCCTGGAGTCAGTGTAGGGGGACAGCATACTGCGGGTGGGAGACCTCTTCACCGCGGCCGCATAGGACGCCTGGTTCTCGCACAGGCTGAGGAGGCGATGCAGCGTCTCGGAGCCCGTGGAGCTGGAGGGCGGCCTGCTCCTCGCCTGCTGCAGCGCCTGGCTCTCCATGTGCTTTTTCCTGAGGTGGTACATCCACTGATCCACATCTGGGAGATCGGCAGAAGAACGGTTCTCCTTCTTACATCTCAAGGCGAATCACGGAATGTTCTAAAATGGGTCCCGAGCCCCGGCTTACCCGAGTCCGGCTTGCCCTTGGAGTCGCCCGCCGTGCCAATCTGTGCCGTCTCTATCAGCAGCTCCACCTTCCTGATGACATCCTGCCCGCTGGAGGGCATCCATCGCACGGCGTGGTTGTGTCTGGAGCTCCTGGGTGATCGGACGTCATTCTGGGGGGGGAATCATAGAGAAGATCGGAGGCATGCTTTTTTTTGGGGGGGGGGAGGGGGTCACGGAGGACTATATTTTTAATAGACAGACTTGATCCCAAGCTATATACATATGCATTTTCTATACATCTATTTAGCAGATGCTTTTGCCCGAAGCGAAATAAGAACATCGAGGAGGAGGTCAGGTGGCAAGAAATCACTTTGACAGCCGTGAGAGTTTTGAACCAGCAACTACCAGCACGATGTCCTAACAGCAAAGCCACCATTTCAGGCCGTTGCTTTGAGGACATCGCCTGCAGTCTACAAGAGGGCATCTGAAACTCGTGGTTTTTCCACATAAGACAGAAAACAACGTTAGCCTTCGCTCACTGCAGCTGACACCTCTCATTATATATACGTCTTGTTTTACCTGGGGGGTCTTAGCTCACTACACAACAGATTTAAGAAGAACTTTCATCCTCAAACACGGCTCACCTCGTAATTCACAACACATTCCACAACCTGGTTTTCTTCCAGTCCGACTATCCACTTGTCCATCACGAACGGTGGCTGCGAACACAGGGCATGCATCTGTCACCGTACACCGGATGTTTACATATAAAGAAATTAGGTCACTCAATTAAAAAACACATAATATGATATTAACTAGTCTTCTTCCGGCCGTGGCTGTAAAACTTTTTTTGTTGTTGACCCATGCACACCTTGGTCATCTTAACGACATCCGTCTCGGGCCTGTTGACATTGAACGTGACATCTTTAATGTAAGCTATTGCGACTTCATCTCCGTCCAGCTCTGCGTACATCTTCCACTTACAGTCCTGTGTGGGGAAGGGGGGGCGAGATATGTGACACCATGACTGCAGCATGCTGGGAAAAGTACCTTCTGCCACGGAAGCCAGTAAGGATGTTCATACCACCAGTCAAGGTCATTGAACCACACTTTCAGTCATTTGAGGATCTAGACCAACAGTGCAACCTAGAGGTTGTTCTCAGGCAAAAACGACCTCAATTCTTCAATCGTTTCTTCTGCACTGTTAAAATTTATGTTGCTAATTACATATTAGATATACATATATAATATATACTCACACAGTATCTACTGTAACAAATTAGCATATACTGTATATTAACTGTACAATGTATAGAATATAGAAATTACACTTTGGGAATATATATTCTATATATATTTATTGTACATATGGAAGTCACTCTCCTGCAGCTCCACTATAATTAAATGCTGTTGAGCACATGCAGCAAGTACCCAGAAAAAGCTTCTACTGAAAGCTTGCGTTCTTCTCCACAGGAGGTGTGTCTGCTATTTTTTATCTTGGTTTGGGATACGTTGGGGGCTTTTTATAACAGGCCAAGAAAGCAAAGGGAAGAACAGCAGAGCACTTAAAGCCAGGGATGGCTGGGAACCAACCGGCAGATAAGCATCTCCTCCAATCAGATCCCTGCCAACAGCTATGAGCAGTTAATAAAATATTTAAATAAGAGACAAGACGGCGAATTAAACACGTCCAGGAACATGAATATTTCATACAGAGATTGTTTTCATAGTTTTTGGTACCTCCTAAAATTTTTACTAAAGAATTTAAATGCAGTGTCTTGTTTAAAGTGTTCCAGTTTGTATCTATAAGCTGTGAAAGGAAACCCAAAGAGATCACAGGAGAGGCTGTAGCTCACAAAAGGGGCTGTGCCAGTGGTGGAAAAAGTACTCACTTTTCATACTTAAGTAAAAGTAAAGACACTTATACTTCTGCACGCTGTTGTGAGCATTTATACTTCTGCGCTGAGTCTATGCAGAGCTTACGCTGTTGTGAGCATTTACACTTCTGCATGCACGGAGTCTTTGCGAAGCTTACGCTGTTGCGAGCATTTATACTTCTGCATGCAAGGAGTCTATGCAGAGCTTATGCCATGTCTTACGCTGTTGTGAGTATTTCTGTGCTGAGTCCATTCAGAGCTTATGCCATAGCTTATACTGTTGTGAGAATTTATACTTCTGCACCAAGTCTATGCAGAGCTTATGCCATGTAATATGCTGTTGCGAGAATTTAAATTCCTGCACCAAATATATACAAAGCTTACATCATGGCTTATGCCGGTATGAGCATCTATACTGCTGAGTCTATGCGGACCTTATGCCATGGCTTACGCCGTTGTGAGCATTTGTACTGCTGTGCCGAGTCTATGCAGAGCTTATGCCATTGTGAGCATTTGTACTTCCACACCAGACTATACACAAGTCTATACAGAGCTGATGCCATGGATTACGCTGTTGCAAGCATTTACTGGTATACTTCTGTGCTGAGTCTATGCAGAGCTTACACTGTTGTGAGCATCTATACTTCTGCACTAAGTCTATCCAGAGCTGATGCCATGGCTCACGCCGTTGTGAGCATCTATACTTCTGTGCCGAGTCTATGCAGAGCTTGTGCGATGACGTATGCCATTGTGAGCATTTATACTTCTACACCAAGTCTATACAGAGCTGATGCCATGGCTTACGCCATCGCGAGCATTTATACTTTTGTGTCAAGTCTATGCAGAGCAAACGCCATAGCTTACACCTTTGTGAGCATTTATACTTCTGTATTTATGCTGCACCGAGTCTATTCAGAACATATGCCATGGATTACGCTGTTGTGAGCATTTACCGGTATACTTCTGTGCCGAGTTTACGCAGAGCTTACACCGTTGTGAGCATCTATACTTCTGCACCGAGTCTTTGCAGAGCTTACACCATGGCTCACACCGTTCTGAGCATCTATACTTCTGCACCGAGTCTTTACAGAGCTTGCGCCATGGCTCACACCGTT
>JABFDZ020000001.1:36034943-36047891 GCA_019775955.2 Pollimyrus isidori
GTTAATTTACCTGGTAAAATAAAGTTTAAATAAATGACATAAATGCTGTAATAGTACACGTAAGTTAGTGGTTTATTGATTGTTAGTTACTGTAGTATTCTGCTGCTTAATTTGGTCGTCCAGACAGTGAAGCAGGCATTCAAGTAAAAATTGCATTGTAGTATGACTCATTTCCTGGCATGTACAATTTATGATAGGTCAATGTTCATGGTTTGACTTCTGATATTTAGATCGAGTTCTAGGTCACACTGGTTTGTTTGAGTTTCAAGAAATTTGAGTTCTAGTGAGTTTGAGAACCGAGTTATAACCAGGTTATACAAGACATTTCACTCAGGAGCAAATAATTATTTCATCCATCCCTTTAACCCGAAACGTAAAAGTCCCAAAAAATGCTTAAAGGTTCCAAAAGATAAACGATGGCCGGCAGATTTAAGTAAAGAAAATCAACGCTCCTATACGGTGCAGGTGTGTTCTGAAGTTCGAGCACGTTGTAGCCAAACAAAAGTGAAAAAAGACTGCTTCACGCTTGTGAGCTACAAGCGCAATGTAAAATAAAGCATCACCACACTCATGATGTTTCTGGGTGTCGTCCAGTGCAGAGTGGATTCAGTGGTCAGATTTACCCTTGTTCGCTCGGTCTCTCCGCTGAGCGTTCAATCCGTGAGCTTTCGGTGGATCCAGGATTGGTGGGCTTCATACTCACGGACAGGCATGAGTCACTCTCGGAGGCTAGTTTCTACCTTTTCTGAACTTCGTGTGGAAATTCACCTTCACCAGGCTCCTTACTATAATGCGTGAGCTACACATTTCAACCACAGCTCTCTGCTATTAACCTTCTTCCCGCGCCTCGCTCAACCTTGCCTCTCAGCGCTAATTGGACCATACCTCACCCAAATGAACACATGAATAAATTATAACATGCCGGCTATACAGGTAAAGATATCAACACAGCACATATACAAACATAAGAATTTTTCTTTACCTTAAAAGTTCTACATTTAATACATGATCATAATGAACTAAAAAAAAAAAAAAAAAAAATTTAACAACTGGGTTTGACAACTGGCATTGTTGTATTCTAGTATTGGAGGGTCTGGGCATCCATGCTGTTTCAGGTAGTTATGAAGAACAGCTGTTGCAGTAATGAAAATGCAGCATCTTTTTGGTGTGAATCAAAGTGTTTTCTGAAGGTACTGAAAACAGTGCTTCCAAACATGCACTCCACTGGACCCCTGGTGCGCAAATGAGCTTGATTGTAGCAGCTTTGCTCAGGTGTGATTGGGTGCAAGCATGGTGTAAACAAAAAAAAAATCCTTCAAATGTACCCACTGTCACCAAGCAATATTCCATTATGATCTCCCCTTTCAAACTGAGCGTACAGTGATGAGTTAAGTAAAATCCGGGAATCATGAGTGACACCTTTCCAACGTGTAACAATGTTCGAAAACTGTAATTGGGGAGCGCATACACTTTGAACATTAATGGAAAACCAGTTCTTGTGATTCCTGTATTCCTCAGCATCTGGGGAAGTGGGGCGTTTTATTGGAATATGCAGACTACGACTCCTGGAAAGTTCCCATATACATAGAATAGTACCTTGTAATTAACTTGGGTTTCAGCATCTGGGAAGTTCTCAATACATAAATGGCCTTGCATACTCTGTGAACAACTTTACACACTTGGTTCACTGACCCCACATAAATCCCCAGTTTCTCTGTGAAACATGCCATGTGCCAAAAAACGTAAAATTATGAACACCTGCAAACTAACTGGAACAGACTATCCTCTTTGGGTCACAGATGGAAAGACTGGGTTCCAAAAGAGAACCAATCTCCACAGCATTTACTTTGTACATTTAAAAACGATTTTGAAAACTTATTGGATGAAACAATTGCAGTGGGTCACTTCTGTGAACAAGAATTTGTCTAGCAGGTGGTATTTGTTGATCATCTTTAACATACTCTAAATAATCAACGTGTCTCCTTCAGCAAACAACATTAATCTGAAGTTAAACCTGCCTGCTAGGAGATTTTATTTAAACCTCAATTTATTGCTGGTCTACCTCTAATTTTCCTTCAGAAAACAAGATTAGTTTATTGAGGAATAGGCTTAGTCTAGTATTGTTACTGTATACCCTGACTGAGAAAGCAGATATCTGTTAGTCTGCATTAAAAGGCTGTTTAAATCTAGGACTAGCTTTATTCTCTCTCTGGGAAATCACCCCAATATTTTTTTCTTTTTGTGGTGTAAGTTACTTGGAAATACATTCCTTTAGAAAGAACCAACATCAAAAATCTTATGCCTGCTTTTTGTGAGTCCACCAATTAGGTATGCTTACAGGAAAAAATCAAAGTGCTTAGGTAAGTTGCTAAGTATTTTTTTGTATAATTACACTGCTGATGCCTCTTCATCAAGGTGCTTTTAATGCATCGGAATGTAGAAGTCACAAAGAATGTCCTCTTTGTGCTTTTGTTGTGGGTTCCCTCCTAGTTTGAAAACATGTAGATGTTGTCTTTGCCCTTTTTGTTTGTTTTATAATTCCTGGGACAGGCTCCAAGCTTTCCATGAATCATTTGTATTTTGGTTATGATAGATGGATGGATGGATGGATGGATGGATGGGATTGGAAATGTGTTATTATTGGAAACAAACAAACTGAGCTGCTTATTTAGCACAATACAGATAAATGGCAATATGGTTGTCAAACCTCCCTAAACCTGAGTTGTAATTTAATATCTGGGACAAAATGCAAGGCATTTTTGCCTAATTTAATGTGCACTGAAGTCCTCAGCTCAGAATTCTACCAGGTGGTAATATGTACATTAATCTGTATGCATGCTCTTGTGACTTGTATGGAAAGTGATGACAGAAATGTCCAGGTATCTGCTCCCTGCTTGACCAAATATGGGTCACAATGGTTACAATTACTATTAACTCATGGTCTTGTAATAGGGAAAACACTCTTAGTAATTACTGGAAACTCTTTTGTGGCTACCACCTATATTGTGTTGCATATTCCTGAAGGTACCAGAAGCACACTCGGCTAATGGTGCAGAAGTCAGCAAATTGGAGTTGGTGGGACAATTAAAAGGGTGGTCCTGACTGTGCTTCTCCATTTTCAGCAGAGCATCCTTTGTCACCTGCTCAGCACAGAAAGGTAAACTGACTCATGAGTACCTGGTGCTCACCACCGATGAGACTGGTAATGACTTTCCCATCATGCATTGTCCAAACAGGTGTAGAACTTTAAAGCATCTGCAGCAGCTGGAATACTGAAGGCGTATACTATTCCGATAGAAGGATACGCAGGGACCAGCACTGACTATAACCTAACATTAAACTATAATTAGCAGTGATTGATGCTCATCAACATTTTTTTTTGTATTTATAATAGTGATGACTAGGTTATTGTTACCACCTTTGTTTTTGGTTGAATCGAACCATAAAGAATCAGTAGATTTTCTGTAAAAATGACAATAGAAAATAAGTAATTGTTAATTAATATGAAATATTAATTAAAATTAACAGATCGATTTATCCATTTACCTTTTAACCTGTTATGCAATACAGGGTCACATGCTAGCCTGCTTATCCGGGGCACAAGATAGAAGACACCCTTGATGGGTTGCCATTTATTGATACATATGTAACTACTATTAGAACATCATGACAGTCAGGTGGTGAGGCAGAGAGGTTCACCTCTAATAACTGATGACTAAAGTATGGGAAAATCTGTTTCTCAGAGAGATGACTGTTGCCAAATCTTGAACAGAGGCATTGCCGGCTGGTAGCGGTGGTGTTCACCAAGGCGATCGGGGAGCTCCCTCCTGGTTCCGAGCGACGCACTTTTCCCGTCGCTCAGTGAGCCGGCAAAGCAGGCGACGGAAGATCTTTCGTGCCCTGCTGTCCGGCTGCCCAGCTCCAGGGCTGCAGGGTCCTCCTGTACCTTGGGTTGGGACCGCCAATGCCTTGCAGTAGACCGAGCAGATGGTGCTCAGCCTGCTGCTTTGTACTTATGGGGAGAGTTGTCATTCTGTGTGCGTCGGTAGGCGAGCGGTCAAGCAGGGGAGAGGAGCCAGGAGATTGGGCAAAACGGGGATTTATTTGGATGGACAGGGCAAACGAACCGGCACGAGGTAAGATCAATGATAAGTCTCCCGGAACTTATGCAGACTAAATACAAACGACAGGCAGACAGTAACAAAAGACAGGTGAGAACACTCAGGTAAGAACACGGGGTAATGAGGTGGGCGTGGTACACACGAGGATCGAACGGAGCTGGACGTAACAATACGGAAAATAGAATGCCTTTATTATCAGTGTGCATGTAGCAAATACAATTAAATCCAATCTTCGTGTATCCCACCTTGCTCTCCTGTGAGACAAGCTTGCAGTCAGAGTGTAGGGTCAGGCATTTATCTGGCGCGCCTGGAGCAGGGGTTAAAGACCTTTCTCAAAGGTGATGTCATTACTTTGTAAGCTTCAGGACTCAAACTAGTGACCTTCTGGACATAGGCCCAGATTCCTAAGTCACAGTGTTATACTCCATCCCATTCAATTAATTGCACGTGTTTGGATAATTGAAGATGATACAGACTCCACACAAAAATGCTGTGGGAATTATACTCACAGCCTTGGAGGTATGAGGTATCAGTATTAACCACTGCACCACAGTTAGGCCCGTTCAGTCAATCATCTATAAATATTCACAGTGGGAAAATGGTAATGTAGGTCCCCATGATATGAATCAGAGAGCAGGTTTGAGAGCAGGTTGGCAAGTCCAGTAAAGTTAGCCTAAGGCATCCAGCTGATGATGCTCCAACCGCCAACCTTTCTTCTCAAAAACATATACATGTACAGCTATTTGTACATAAGGAAATGCTTTTAAAAGTTAATATTTGTATTTTTGTTATTAATTTTAGTGCATTTTAACGACCAACGACTGAGTTCTTTTTTTCCCAGTCAGCTGATCTCGATTACTGCTAATGAGCAAGCCTACGTTACTGTATCAATAATACGCATGAATACTTACACGCTGGTGTAAGGTGTGTATGCAGAAAAATTTCTGTATATTTAACTTCCCATAAATAATACTGGCTTAGGCTAAATGTATCCTGTACTCGTTCCATTGTTCCTACACGATTAGCAAAATAACAATATATTTCTTAAGATAAGTGACTTCACATGCTCATATATTATGTGGGTGTGGATTTGTGTGAAATAGACTAGCAGCAAAAGTCATGCAATTTTTGAGCTGGCTATGCTGAAGAGGTTAAATGGGTTCACATTGTAACTTGTGATTTGGGTCACTGGGGATGCAATACACGGTGTCTTGTGCTCCAGCCAATTGAACCGTGTACTGATTGTCCAAGACATTTAATTATCTGTATACATTTATGTCCATGCCAAGCAAATCACCAGGTAATGCAGCTTTCAAAATGTATTATTGGAGGCAATGAAAAACCATCCTGCCACTGTTCCTTAAAGGTATACATTTTAAATGCACAATTCTCCATGAAAAATTAAAAAGCAAAAACAAGTACTTGTTACTAATTCAGTTGTATTGTACGATAGAAGAGAATTGTCCAGTATAAAATAAACATAATGTTATTATGTTGTGTTTTTCCACAAACCATGTAATAATTAGCATATCCTCAGAAACAAGGGTCCAGTTCACTGAAATTTCATTGCTTGTGTTATTTTGCAATTAGATGGTTACGGCAATTTTTGGTATGGATTTCATTTTTAATTGCATCCTTTTTGCAGCAGGAAAGTAATTCCATATCTCGTGCAATTCTTGATGCCCATTAAGACTTTGAAATTATTATGTTAACTGGTCTCTTCTGTTGCCTGCAAATTTAAAGAAATTACCACTTTATCAGTGTCATCTCAACACATTGATGAGTCCAAGCCCTGTAAATGCTGGATAATTGCGAATACCTGTTCAACACAGACCTTTTACAAATTTCATGGTTAAGGAAAAGATTGATTTGCTGATGGTTAAGTGGTCCAATTAATGAGCTGGTCCAATTTCAATGACTTTTTTTGTAATCTGAAATGGGAATAAACCATGTTAAATGATGGAAAAATATACTAAATGAGTGACAATAATTTAGAGGTTGTTGGTTAACATGATCTGGATAATTTATATATGAATAATTATATATCCAACCATTATATTTGTCCCAATATTAACCCAAATATATGAATAATTCAGTAATTTTTAACTTATCAGAATTTTATCATGACTTCCCAAATAGACAAGAATGTACCAAATATTAAATCATTATCTGTATCTTTGTTTCTGATCTAATGCAGAAAACTCTAGTTGTTTCTGGTGCAGTAAATTCTACCACACTGGATACCTTTTATTAACAGTAGTCTTTATGCTAACAACAACCACTAGGTACCGAAAGCAGCTGTTAATTGCAAAGAGCTGCAGTTTGTCCAGTCTTATACATACAACTTTATTACTACCTCTAAATGACAGCACTAAGAACAATGACAAGAAAATCCCCCAGTATGTAGTCGCCCTCATAATGTCCTTCTGACTTTAATAATTCCAATTCCCTATGCTAATAATATTCATTTGCCATGCTTGAATAATGCTAGCATCTGCTTGACCCTCAGGCTGTGCCTAACAAGTAGAGGGGTTGGGTGCTGGGATAATTACTGTAAGTGAACAACATACAAAAGGTATATCCATCCCTAGGCTCAATTACCTGTGTAAAAAATTACAAATAAAGGCAACTCAAGACTCTAAATATGCACATGCATTGGGAATGCAATGGTGAATATATGTGGTACTGAAGCAGAAATGCAGATATCAAAATTTTCTGCATCCACTGTGTCAGCTGGAGAGGTATTTCAGGAATCATGATGGACCCAATCTAAAGTTCCAGTGACCATACAGGGTTTCATTTTCCACAAAAACATTAGATGTCAAATTTTCCCTGCAAGTGATCAATGAACCTGATTGGTGAATCTAAAAAGTGTCCCATTTGTATAGCTTTCAAGTAATACAAAGACATATCTATTTTGTATCTGCATATCAAATTGTTAGACTGAATACACTGGTTGATATTATTTTAAATTGTCCACTATGGTTCCATTGCTGTTATTGCAATATAGTACTTCATAATCTTGATTTGTATTAAAGATTTAAGAATGAATGGGATTGCATTTTATCATTTTGACAATGTTTTAGATTTATGGCTCAAATAAAATTAAGACATGGAGTCAAGTTTCAGGAATTTCAGAATTTGCAAGAACAACTTAACTTAATCTTTTTTAAAAAAGGTTTAAAAACTCAACAAATCAAACGTGTGTTTAATCTAGCAAGGATGATCTTCCAAGATCTGCAAAAAATCTGCAAGATCTTACTGTCTACCACATATGGTAGTTAGCAAGTCCACAATGAATGCCTGCTTGAGGCAATCCAATGAACGGCATGAAGGAGATAAATGTTTTTAAAATGCAGCAGAGGGAATTCTTACAGTGTGTTGAACAGCTTTGCTCCATTATGAGATGTAGATTTTAATATACTTTGAAGATACCCTCTATTGCAAATGAAACCGAGATTTCCTCATTATTGCACCGGTAAAATTTGGTTTCTGCTTGGGGCAGAATTGATCACCACTGGGGTTACTATCATCACAAGAACGTTTAGTACTGGTCCCCATCGCCAGCCTCGCTGATTGTTTATTGTATATTCTCCTAATAACCTTAAAGGAAATAATGCCCTGGGACGTTCCTCATCCTCCACTTACCACATCTCCGGAGGGCAGTCAGGAATACATCCCCCACCCATCCAAAAATTACCCAAGCAGCAAACCTGATTGTCTTGTGCTTCTTCTACTGTCATAGGGTGATATAATCCTTTACATTCTTTATTGGACTGTACATTCTTTCACAACAAACCAAACTATTTACAAAAGGTTTATAGTGTGCCACTTCTAAAAGGCAAAGGATAATAAAATCCTAAATACTAATGACCCAACAGGACAAAAGCAATAATTCGTACGTACAATACCACATATCACTAGCCGAGGAAAAAGCAAATTCACAGATAATACAGCGCGAGCTTAAGAGGTTCGTTTAAATGTCAAAATATTAAATACTATGGATTGATTGATTGGTAATTTCTTTAACATGACCTATATTGAATGAATTAGCAGAACACATTTATCTTTCATTGTAAGAGATTGCCTACATTACTCTCCTACCCGTAGGTAATTGAGGGTGAAGAATGAAAAGCTGGCTAATTGTTGGGAGTAATTAAATAATTAAGAAAAATAATTAAATAAAGCACGAAAGGGGAACACGGAAGACCATGTGCTAGGTGCTGCATGTGTTATGTACATACAGGACAATGCCTGCTACCCGGTGGTAGGACGAATTTTCGGTGACGTCACGTCGGAGTGACTCAGGGACGGTCACGTGTAGTCACGTGGGCACGAACGGCCAGTTCCTGCTTGGTAATGAACCAGGAAATGAAGCCGCGTAAATATTGCCTGACTGCTGTGTCAGGGCAGTAGTAGTAACTTGACTGTAGAAGTTCAAAAACGCGTGTGTGTGTATATATAAGCTGCTGAGTGGAAATACGTACTTTGTATTTCTCGCGACAAATATACATATCCATTCATCATGGCGTCCTTGTTCAAGAAGAAGACTGTAGACGGTGAGTTCATTTTTGCCGACTGAATAGGGACTTCGCCTAGTCCAGGCGACACCATTACTACTAGCCAACTTTTTTTTTTTTTTAACTAGAGCACGTTTGGCCTGTTTATCGCCGTTCTTTTTATTGTCCTTATTTTAAAACTAATGCCTCGCATACGTTAACATGATCAAGGCTTTTGTTTTCCATTCATATAAGGCGACAGACGGAGCGTAACTAAATAAGTGTCGTAGACTACTTGGAAATAATACAGTGTGCGATGTTCCTGTACTTGGTTTAATTACTTTGGCCACTGTATTTCACTTTGGTCGGAGGCCGTTATCTCCAGTCATCTTTTGAATTATTATATCATCTTGAAAAACGGACATCGCATCACGGTGTTAAGCATCACATCTGCTTTCAAAGTAAATGAGCAAGTGGTTAAAACGAAAGCTTATTCCGAGGAAACTACTTTATCGTGTATCTCGGTAATTCTTTAAAAACACGTCTTAATTCGTTCGATAAGGAAGTAATACACAGGTTTCAAATGGTCACTTCCGCACTGCAGAGTTAATTAGACTTCTTGCTAAGCAACCCGCGGTTTTAAAACAATCGACATTCAGTTTCGGGGTTTCACTTTGGTGGCATAGTCTTTAAGCAGAAATGAAGCCGTACTAAAGTAATACATGTCGTAATTTCTAGGACGACTATCAAGACATGTATTTAATTTGTAATATTACACAGCAACGTTATTCAGTAAAAATGACGTCGCAGGTGCTTGATGAATGGATACAAATTAGTGCTTACCTGGGAAAGAACAATTTTATAGCGTATTTCATGTATTGTTTCACATATTTTCAGTGTGTCCTTTTTATAATTAATTGCCAAATTGAAACGGTCAACGTGACTAATTTCTTTACGCCACTACAAGCTGTTCTTTAAACCTCCACAAATTGTTGAATGTTCACAATTACTTCTCATGTCACATTTAAAACAAGTGTTTATTTAGTATCCTCACCTTTCTGGGGACTCCTTCCATATAAAATTATCCAATGTAATTGCACTGACCATTTTAATTAGGAACAAACATCCAATTAAAAGCTCTCATTTGCTTATCAAAGGCTTATGTTCTTTCATCAGAGATAAAAACTATAACCAGGTAAGTTGATATACCACAAATTATTTGTGCAGGATGCAATTGTTACCTTTTCATGGTCTCTTCCTTTGTACTTCTCTTTGCTCCTGGTGTTCTGAAGGTAAGGTAGCCACAATATTAGCCATTCAATGTTTCAGTCTTAAGTGTGAGTAGTTCGGGTAGCTTGGCTTTCTTACAAAGATATCCCTCCCATTTAAGACGTCAATTGGAACGTCATTCCATACGCATATACACATTGCTGTCTTAAGTGGCTAAGTATGAATCTACTTTCACTTTGGGGTGGGGTTGGACATTTGGGACGCCCACCATAAACATCAAAATGTGCATATTTTGGGTGTCTCATTGGAGTATAATTGCCTTGTTTGAATCTAAACCTGTGAATAGAATACTGAGAATACATATGTAAAGTTTCTGATTTTGGCTTTTTGTGTAAGGAAAGACTAGTTATGTTCAGATGTTTTGCTGTTTTCAGATTGTGAAAAAATATTTTAACAGGACATGTTAAACTATGTATGTTAAAGTACTTGTAATATTTATGTTGACATTGAACCCTTGAACAGTAATGTTCCTAACTTTTTACTATAAAGGAATTTCAGATGCCCTTGTAATCTGTCCATTATGAAATTTTGACTAAAAGTTATGCCTAGAGTGTGGTTTAGTTGTAATATGTTGAATAATTAATGGAGCACTGCAACCTGTAGGAAGCAGTTGTGTGTGCAAAGCAAGAGCTCCTGGAAAGCCCTTGTGCTTTCAGTCATGGGCAGTAGCATGAAGGTATTAAAGCCTAGGGCATCTAGTGCAAATTCTAGTGCTGCTGTGTCAAGGCTAATGGTGTTGCTGCTGCTTGAATCTGTCATGCATGAACTGGAGGATCATTGATTGAGATGCAAAGAAATGTGTTATCTTTGATTTCGGCACCTCCAAGGCTTCAAATCTCTCCTGTTCAGCTTATGGAAATGCTCCGATTAGAACCACTTGGCCTGCCCCACTATCAAACTAATGACAAAATTGAGAGTAAAGGGCTATTTTCCTATTTATTGTACCAAGATTCTGTCTAGTTGGGCTGTACGGAGTTCTTTTTTTTTCCATACGCCCAAGGGTGTGCCTCTCTTAGCACAAATTTTAAGCCCCTATTAGATCTGTTATGTGCATGGTTTGTGCACACTGATTTGAATTTTAGATCATTATCTCACTGAACCGTTTTTTCTAGACTACTTTTTAAATCCATTTTATAGACCTGGATATTTTAAGTGAGTCAGGTTTACTGCATCTGAGCTGAAGTATCGGAAACCAGCAAGCCATGCATCTTAATCCTGCACACCTGATTTTAATGGCAACATTTCTGCTTCAGTAATACCTTTTCCATTAGTTCTTGTTGATGGGGGGGGGGGGGTCAAATTTATACAGTGAGATTATGGCGCTGTAAATGGGGTAACAAATGTCTGGAAACATTTAATTTCTAAGAAATTCAAAGCATTACTCTTCTCCCCCCTCCCTCCAACAGTTTTGTGATTGTGGAACTCATGAAAGGAGTTTAATATATAGGCCTACTGCAATTACAGGGTCTATGACAGTCAAATGTTAAAGGCTGCAAGTTTTACCATAATGGATAGATGACCTTTTGTTGCTCTGTCCAGACATCATAAAAGAGCAGAACAAGGAGCTGAGGGGCACGCAACGGCAGATTACCAGGGACCGGGCTGCTCTTGAGAAACAGGAGAAGCAAATGGTAAGTGAAGTCATAATAAAAAGCATGTGACGCTTATTAGGCATCAGCTTCACTTCTGGGCAGCCGCGATATGCTCCAACCCTGCACTGGGCAATTCTTACTCCTCAGCTCTATCCCACGTCTTTGCTGTGCACAGTGAGAGAGGTGAATCTGTGTGATTGGTTAATTGCTTTTGCATGAATTTTAGTATACAGACAAATCACTTGCTGCTTTTTTTTTTTGAGAAGGTATTTTTAAAGAAGTTTGGTTCATTCTGTTTTGCTCAAACCAAATTGACTTATCCACTGCCGCTTGAAATGACTGGGGGGGTGGGGACTGCATGTTATTGATTTCAAAAACAAACAATACACTGCATAATTGCTTCTTTGGGGGATAGTCATTTATCCTTCATTAATGTATGGGTAATTAGTTATGTTCTGGAATTCAAAAATTCTAAAAATAGGTCATTTCCATTTTTCAGAAAGTCAAACTGTTTTGCATAAATTGTGCCTTGTAGCATTTTCTTTCGTATTTGCATTTAGTTTGCCATGATATCTTGCCTTTGATTTTGAATTATCTGAATGATAACTATCTCTTCCTCTGTAGTCAGTTCTATGCTCACGCCTAGTAATTAGGATTTTGTGTTACAGCTTTATTCATGCAGTCATTTTTCATTTTTTTTGATAGGAAAATAATATGGTACACTGAAGGGTGACCTGCACTTCTTTCTCCAAGCCGTTCAGAAGTTTAGGGTGTAACTGGTTTTGTCATTTTGGTGGTTGTGTTTTCTGGTTATTTGTTAATGTGTGGTGCAATGTAGACTACTAGTATTAGTATGAGGATTTGTGTACTTCAATTAATGTCCTCATTCTAGGCAGTTGGGTAACCTACTCTAGGGTTTCCTCAGCCTGGAATACCCCCTTCAAATAATGATGTATTTCATTGTATAGGGATAAGTCGCACATTTAAGGATATCACATGTTGTTCAAGAATCTGATAATCTAGATAGTTGTCTATCAATACATGCCACTAGGGATGCTCATTTCGGTTAATTTTCCCAACCGACAACCGCCGTTTGTTAACCGAACATTAATCATTAATTAATCCTCTGGAGCCTAGTATGTCATCGACAACAGAGTATTTTTCGCGTCTGTTTCAGTTTATATCTCTCTGAAATCTTAATGTAGAATCATGCAAAAAAACACGGACTAAATCCATAATCTGTCATCTTTTCAAAACGTCCATTGTCAGAAGTATTAAAGCTTTTTAAATTAGGTTAAATCAGCAAAAATTTAATCTCACCCGAAGATCGCTATTCACATTATAAATAGCCGCATTAGCGCGTATTCAGATCGCATTCGCATGGTAATTTTGATTAACAGCGCAACGGTGAAACGCGATCCAGATACGTCCCCGTCAATGCCATAA
>JABFDZ020000001.1:36052797-36071840 GCA_019775955.2 Pollimyrus isidori
GACATGCACTTGGAAAATACTTTAGAATATAATATTTAGAACAATATTTAGAACAAAAGCTCATTATTACTAATACAGTTTAATAAAATGTGATAAAATAAAGATGTGTTTAAATTGGTTAAATTAGTTAGAGACAAGTGACGTCAACCTCAACAATGGGCAGCAGGGGGCGTGAAAGTACCGCGGTTCGCCACGAGAGTTTCGCAATACGTATCGTGGTTGGTGTATCGCGATACTTCAGTTCGGCTTGTAATATCGTTACACCCCTAAGCCCCACTACTTGAATTAACCTATGAACAGGTCTTGATTCCGCAAATGCTTGGTGAAAACTAGTGAACGCTCAACATATCCAATAATCTAAACCACAGATCCTTAATTTAAAAATCAGTGGTGCATCCAATTGATATGTGATAGGCATTGTTTTGCCATAAATTGCGGAATGCACTGTGCTTTCTCATTGCATTAATTTAAACCTTTGCTTGATAGTGTTGAATTGAGCTAGCCCAGTAAAAATTGGGTCGTAGTGTAAAGTTGATTTGGCTCAAAGGTGATTGGACAAGCAGATGCAAGACTTAACCTCAAACCCCTCTTCATCACAGGAACTGGAAATCAAGAAAATGGCAAAGACTGGGAACAAAGAGGCCTGTAAGATTCTGGCTAAGCAGTTGGTCCAGCTACGAAAGCAGAAGAACCGCACTTATGCAGTGAGCTCCAAGGTCACCTCCATGTCCACACAGACGAAGGTCATGAACTCCCAGATGAAGATGGCAGGTGCCATGTCCACAACGGCAAAAGTATGTCAATTCAAAATTTGCTCTCTTGTGCATTGTCGTGCACCCTCAGCAACAAGCATTTTTATTAGCAATTTAGCGTTCGTTTTATGATATTTTGGTAAATGTTTGATTCATATTGAGTAGACACTTCCAGAAGGTCAAAACCCCTCTTTTTTTATATATATACATACATACACACACACACACACACACACACACACACACACACACAAAAGAGCTTAATTCTATGCCCATGAAGGCCAAATGGACTGAAAAAGCAAATCATTGTCAAACTGATTTTGTAAACCGCAGTTGTGTTTTTGGTTTCATTGTTTTAATTGACAGTATGTGATTGTTGCTTGGAGAGCACAGCATGTATTTGTTGTCTCAGCTCCAGGGTTGTAGGTTAAAATTCAATTTTCTGATCTTCAGACGTACTGTTTAGCAAATAGTCACTTCATTGCCATGAGTTTTTGATAATGCATGCAGTATTAATACATGTACTTCTCTTTACATTCAATGAGATTCACTCTGTTCCAGACTATGCAGGCAGTCAATAAGAAGATGGATCCGCAGAAGACCTTGCAGACGATGCAGAATTTCCAGAAGGAGAACATGAAGATGGGAATGACTGAGGAAATGAGTAAGATCACTTAATGACAAATGTATCAATATCTAAAGAGGGATTTGGCAAACTATTGAAGTGCCCTTACCAGATTAACTGGTCAGCTTCATTGTATGCCCCAATACAATAGCAGTTTCCCTTGGCTGCCTTTATGGTCATACTTCACCAGTGATTTTCCCCCCCTTCAGTCAACGACACCTTGGATGAAATCTTTGATGAATCGGGAGATGAGGAAGAATCTCAGGATATTGTGAATCAGGTGCTGGATGAGATTGGCATTGAGATCTCCGACAAGGTAAGGAATAATCACTTCCCATAAAACATAGAACTTCTGTGAATTTTGAAGTAGATCTTCTGGTTACTGCACAACCTCTAGTCGTCATGCTGCTTACTGTAAGTTCAGGCACTATACAGTGCTAACCCTAATGTTTTGCAGATGGTGAGAGCACCTTCTGCTGGGAAGAACCTCCCAAGTGCCTCTGCCTCCAAAGCTGCCACCATCTCGGATGAGGAAATTGAGAGACAACTGAAGGCCCTAGGTGTGGACTGAACCCTTTCCCTGGGCCTTACTGCTCTGCCTGGTTACACAAGCTACTTCAGCACCCATATGCAACCTTAAGTCTGTATGTCAGGACATATGACATGTTTGGTTAATTGTTGATGAAGAGAAATGCTGGTTTTCCTCTTCTGGGTAAAAACAAATGAACAGTAGGCCTTTATGTGCATGTTTTTGGTGTTCTGGTGGAGGATCAGTCACAGTAGAAAAAGGTAGATATGCAGCAATTGGTAGGAATTTTGATATACTGACCTGTATGTCAATGGGTTTATTGTAAATGCATATACAATCCATAATAATGCATACTGTACCCCTGTCTTTGATTTGAAGGATTCAGTGTCGATTTTGTCAGGTACTTTGAAAATGGATCTCGACAGTTCTGACTAATGCTGACATTTGATATTTCTTAAATTACTAGGGGATTGTCTTGCATGTGGAATTTGTGACTTTTTGTTTTTTGTTTTTTTGTTTTTTTTTTTTTTTTAACTTGCAGTACTTCATCCCTAATTGATCCTGATGCATTTTATAAGTAACTAATCAGTACACTTTATGTAATGGTGACATTTTTTCACTTTGTGGGATTTGTAAACACTAATCTACAATCCATTGTAGACTAACCTAGACTCTCATAACCGCCCAAGTAACCGCTTTATATTTTTATCATTAAGGGTATGTTTTACACACATCAGCCTAATTTGGCTGTATCTCCATTCAAATACACAGAAGTGAGCCGAGATTCCTTTTCAGGGGACATAGATACAATACTGGACTTTTCCCTGACTGCGAAGACAACAACTTTTCCCCACTTTTTTTTTTTTAATGCAAGTAATAGGGATGAGGATGATTAATCTGCACAATGTGCACAATCGATATATTATGGCTTTTTGTCTAGCTACTCTGGATACTTGTCTAGGCATTCTGAATCAAATCATTCACTAGCATTCCTTTAACCTCTAAGAGTGGCATAATCTGTTTCACTAAATCTCCTTGCAGCATCTGCTACACCATGTTTATTTCCAACTCTCTCCTGTTACACCCCCCCCCCCCTTTTTTTTTTTGCCTAAGTGTGTCTGACTGCAATGCACTTGGCCCATGTGTGATGCATTCAAGGGAAGCTACAACATGAACTAATGACTCCTTTGTCTATGGTTGCTTAGCCATCATTGGCAACCAATTCTGCAGATGAGCTATTGACCAGATAATTAATAAGCATACTTGTCTTGTAAAGGTGGAATCCTTAATGGGTTACCCACTCTTTCCCGTACCTTACTCTATATAGTTCCTTTATCTGATGCAAGAAACTGCTCCTTACCTAGATCCTAGTATGGCTAAGAACATCAAAGATCTACGAGAGTTTGTCTAAGGATTTTACTCAACCTTGTAAAAGGGCTTTATTGTAAAATAAACTTTACTTATGAAACCATTTGTTAGAGGGGTTCCTGCACAAATACTGCCTACAACACTTGTGGATGATCTGTACATGTATATATTTTTTTTCCTTGCCAGATTGTTCTGATTATGTTTCCAAAGGATGTGTAAGTAACTGGGATGTTTTGGTAAGAGTGTGTCAAAAGCATACGTATGTTTCTTAAAGTTTTCGAAAATCATACCCGTCTTTCAGCTTATGATCGTTGAAACAGTAATACTAATATTTTCACTGTCTCGTGGAATTAATGCTAACTAGGGTTGTAAAGAAACTCACTACAGATAATCAGTGTTAATATTGACAGCATATTTTAATCTTTTGACAAAAAGGCATAGAACTTGAAGTAAAAACTCACCCATTTACATTGAGAGAATATGCTTATCAGGCTAGTGAAAACCAACTGCGTAGTGCTTATTTCCACAAGTCCAGTTCATGACAATTTTTAAAGTTGTTCACAGTCAAATCAACTATGTTTCTATTTCATTGTGCTTGGAGTACAGTTACAGGAACATTTAGATATATCTCTGAGTGAAATATTCAAGTTGAAAATATATGTTGTGCAATTCATTGAGGAAAAAATAGATGAGCGGGACATTCCGTAGCACTACTTGCTGGTATTGGATCAACCAATACATAATGTCCCAGTGGTTCTCGATTGACTTCAGGTATGTGGAATGTGGCAGCCAGTCAATGGCATCAGTCCCTTTATCATCCAGAAACTGCCTACGTACTCAGGCCACATGAGGCCAGATATTGTCCTGCATGAGGAGGAACCGACTGCACCAGTGTAAGGTCTGACATTGGATGTGAGGATTTCATCCTGGTACCTAACAGTCAGCCAAGGATATGCTTCTCCAGACTATCACTGAACCACCCCCTAACTAGTCATGCTGGATGTTATTGTAAGCAGTAATATTCACCATGGCATCTCCAGACTCCTTCACATCTGTCACATGTACTCAGTGTGCACCTGCTCTTATCTGTGAATGGAATGGGGAGCCAATCTACTAAATCTAGTATTTTCTGAGGAATGCCAGTCAAAATGCATAATGCTGGGCTGTGAGCAGTCCCACTAGAGGACATCAGGTCCTCATGCCACCCTCAAAGAGTCTGTTTCTGAAGTGATTTTGTTGGACTCTGGGGGTGCTCCTCCTGTTTCTCTTCACACAAAGAAGCAGATACCCATCCACCCAGGAAGGATAAGGAGAGAGAAATGGTCTGTGGTCACCACTTGCAAAACCATTCCCTTTTTTGGGGGTTGTCTTGCTGTTGCGCCTCCTGCCCACCTGTTCTTGCTTCCATATGCACCAAAGCAGATGAAATTGATTCACAATCACTTGTACTTCGGAAATGGACAGATTGATAACCTAGAAGTTTAACTGATTTGGTGTTATATTGTGATGATTAAGTGTTCCCTTAATTTCTTGAGCAGTGCATGTGGTGTTTTCAGTAGGAACTGGATCTTTCCATGTTGCTGCTCCACACAGTTTGCACTGAGCCCTGTTTCCTTTATCATCAAATGTGGAATTCATATATCAGTACATTGGCACAGACTAGGTTTGGTTGATATATTATTTTTCATACCATCATACCATCTTAACTTGAGAGACAAAAAATGCTGTATGGTTTATGCACTTGAAACCCAGTTAGTGACATTACACCCTACAGGTGTGTTCGCTGCTTCCCTGTGTTTAGAGAACGGATTTAAAAACGGGCACTGAGGGTGCCATTCCACAGATTAGGGGTCAGGGCAGAAAAGACCCAGTCACCTCTCTGTTTTAGCCTAGACTTCCTGGCAGTCGACAAAAACAGATCAGCAGGCCTGAGAGACCTAATTGGGGTATAAGGGGTGATCAGGTCAGTAAGGTAAGTAGGAGCAAATCCTGTAATAGCTTTAAAATTAAACAGGAGTAGCATGTGGTTTACCCTAAATAGTCTTGGTAGTGAATGGAGGGATGCCAATGCTGTTATGATGTGATCACGACATTTAGTGCCTGTTAAGAGATGCACTGCGGCGTTCTGTACCAACTCTAAGCAGGAGGGGGAAGCTTGGCTGACCCCAGGTTAATGTGGAGGGAATGAAAAGTCCCACTGGGACAAAAAAGGAAGACTTGAAGTTTAAAAATTTTATGTCATCTATGCCTTGATATCCTCCAGGCATTCCATAAGCAGTTTTAAGAAGTTGTAAAAAAAATATTTATTTTCTGAAGAAATATATACAGTATAGAGGTAAGTTTTAATTTTATCGTAGGGTGTATTACTTAATATAAACTGTATCAAGTACTTTTGAATGTTATAACCCAGGAGTGATGATGTTTGATCATTGTTAGCTATCAACGTTTAACTAGGTTAAACTGTCTATTATATTTGCAGTTGAATTTTAGCTTAGCTAGCCAGGCAATCAATTGTAGGCTATTATTGGTATTTCTATAACTGCTGTAACAGTGTTGTTGTGTGCCTGTGATATCTACTATATCAACCTGTAGTGCAGCAGGGAAATGTTACTAGTAACATAATTCCAAGCTGCAGGAAAACATATTTTGAGTAGATGTGTATTTTGTTCAATGCTTGTTCACAAATGTTGCAGTTGCACTCAAATACAAAATGCATAAAAACAAAAACGCAAAACATGGTCATTATACTATAATACCTGTGGGATTTTCTAGGGGCATTTTTCAATACTCTGTCCACCGTTTGCGCTGATTAATGGCTCATGTGATATTACTTTAACAATCTATATCCCAGAAAGGGGTCCCTCAACTGCCCGATTTGAATTGTACCAGTAAAAATATTCAAATGAGTATAAATATGGTGTTGCACTTTATAAACACATCCCCTTCTATTTTAAACAAAGTGCTTGCTCCAAATCCATTCAAGATGTTTAGTTATTGTTTTGAGATGTGCCTTATGATACCCACAATAATATGCATATTCTAATATGCCAGCATTTCATTTTCAAGAACTTAAGATATTATATTCTTGTTGGAGAAGTAGGAGAGAATTGATTTATTACTCAGTGTTAAAAAAAGGCTCGTAACTGGCTATAGCCAGTCCTAGACCCTCTGGGTAAAATGGAACTTAATGTAATGAATGTTATTAAGTGGCCATTGCTTTGTGCTGGAATCCAATGTTTTTGATAGTCAGAAATGACTTTATATTAGTTTAATGAACTTTTTTAGATTTGTGTTCCTTGTGAATTATTGTGTTGAAACTCATTGCTCATAAAAAGAATGCATTATTTTTACATGAGGCTTTTAATGAGATTTTTTCACGTAGCCATTGTGAAATTTATGACTAAAGACTTATGTTAATAATTTGTGGTAATATAACTGTAAATGCCAATTTCTAAAAAGTGTTAAAGTTCCTTTAATCTTATTCTCTTTAACAATTATTCATAACCACATGCACTGAATATAATCACCATTCGTTTTTATGTATGTAGAATACGTAAAATAATCTTATTAAAGACTTTCATTATCTGATTCTAACTCATAAGTAATGATGTTTGATATGACTTGCTTCGGGGTTTACGGCTTCAGCTCTAGAACTGGTCAGGGTTGAAAATGCAAGATACAGCTGATGTGAAACATGCTGTATATGTGATGCAAAGCAGCACAAATCCATGAGGGGCCACAATGTGTTGCACCATCAAGAATCTCTCCTTGATCCACTCATCATTGTTACAAAGACCAGAAGCTTTTATTACCTTGTTAAAGAAGAAACATTCCCTCTTGAACCTGAGATGTAAATATAGCCACCATAAAACAAGCTGAGGGATGATGGTAATACAATGCAAACCCAGTTATAAATCCATTTTAAACTCATGGAGAACCATTGCCTGTCTACGATCACTGATATACATCATCTGTGGGCTTGGCTATGGCAGTCATAGCCGGTGAAGTGACACACCAGAGGTTTGGTATGAAAATTACTGTGGGGAAAAGCTTCAGCTACATACACTTTTTAAAAAGTGTTGAGGTGGTATGAAGTACAGTGGTTTAGGGATCCATGCCTGTGTCTTGAAGATTGTGGATTGAAATTATATGGCTGGCACCAAAATCATCTCATTACTAGGCTTTGGAAACCCAATGTGATCCAGGGTCACTGGATGCACCCTGACCCCTAGCTTTCATCGCTGGTATTTTGCTTTACACAAAGGCATCTACTATTTCTTTTCAATTACAGCAAGATATTAAATTTTATTTAGAGTTCAACATATATTGAAAAGGCATGTAAAAATCGTTAAATATCTATATTAAACGTAGTATATAAAACAGAAGAATGTGCAGCCCACTATGACATTAGGCTGTCCCTATCGATTATATCAATAATCGAGTAATCTGGTTATTAAATCTGCCGTATCATCAAAAAATCGTTTATACTGTATATTATATAATAAATACATTGTAATTGGCACAAAACAGGAACCAACCACATTGTACGGCGCACACTCAGTCACGTATATATAGGGTCGTTTAAGGCACTCCATTTACGTTGAATGTTTTTGGATCGTAGAAAGAAATTGGCGGATATTCAGAAAATGCACTCGCACACACTGAACATGGAAAAACCACACACAAAGCTGGGGTGTGTGGTGACAGCGCCACTCAAGTCACTACTGGGCTAATGTAGGCCTAAATATTGACATGGCATTTAATGCACATGCATTTAATTGCTATTGTAACATCGCAAGCACCGCGTTAGTATGCTGGGTTCAAACCATCAACAATTTACACTAAAACTTCTGACTTAGTCATAGGAAACCAATGCGTTTGTGTAGAATTAAACAACAAAATAAGTGGAGAAATGCGAACAAGAACTGGTCACGAAAAGATATTTGTATTCCGCTGTATAGAAATATTTTATATTCCAGAGACAATATTGAGCAAAATCTAAAGATTTGTGGGCACTGTTTTGTGTCCATTGGCACAGCTCACGCCAACATTACCAACGTATTTGACAGATTTTCTGGGTATATGGTTAATATAGTTAATTTTCAATTCCTATTTTTTTCCAGCATGTTTCAGCCCTACCCAAAACACACAACACGTTAACAAAGAAATAGTACTTGGTTATGTAAGTAGGGTTGCCACCTTTGTGAAAAACCTGGATAGTCGGACTTCTTACTGGGTTTATTACAATCGGTTATAAAATCTAATCTTAATACGGTATACTCATTTCTTAGCAATAAAAACTTTATAAGTATTTTAATAAATTACTCACAACCTTTTAACTTAATTAATTTGGACAACACTGACATTTCTTACCCCTAAAAATTCTAAATTAGATGTAGCCTATTTATCACAAAAAAATCGGGACAATTCGTGTCCCTTAAAAGAAAACCGGGAACATCCCGGGAAAACCGGGACAAGTGGCAACTCTGCAGTCGCAGGAAAAAAATTAGACCACAGCACAATTTAATGGTTTCATTCATGCAGGACCGGCGCTAGCCATTTGGGTGCCCTAAGCACAAACGCTTGGCTATACTAGTAGCCTATATTGTGATGATATTTTCACGACCCAGATCTTTTGGTGCCCCCCCCAAGCATTTAGTGCCCTACGCGCAGTGCGTGATGTGCGTGTGCGGAGCGCCGGCCCTGCATTCATGTCATTGATAAAGGGCTCCTTCCTTGCTTTATGGGGTGTTTTTCCTTTTGCTGGACTGTTTTTGAATTTGCTGATGTGTTTTTGAATTCGATGGTGTGTTTTCGCTTTTTCTGGTGTAATTTTGTTTTTGCTGTTGTTTTTTTTCAATTTGCTGGTGTTTTTTCACTTTTGCTGGTGTGTTTGGCCCTTCTTGGCTTTCGTATGAATGTCTTCTAAAATGCATTTGCATTGCAGTTGTGCTGTGGTGATATTTAAGTTATGCTTTGCAATATTGACAGACAACTGCATTTTCATTGACTTTTAATGTGAGGTGCTTCCACACAAATACTATACTATTTTTTCCTATAAAAAAATAAAAGTAAAAAATTCTTACTATGTGCAATACTGGTACTTGTCTGCCACCTTAGACCGTTAACAATTGCACCGCTGCCCACTTTTGTCACTTTATTTCATGTGTAAGAACGTTGTTTTACTTCTCTGTAATATATTGTTGAGAGACTTGTTTATTCTTGTCAATAACATTTCATTGCAATGTTGACCCTGTGCTAACTTGCGTATGACAAATAAACAAAACTGAACTGATGATTTATGTCTTTATTTTGGGTCCACATCCTGTATATACCTTCATTCTTCAGCCATACTGCTGATTTTCATTAATGCTTAATAATCAAGTTTAATTGAATAATAATGACAGTTATATCTAAGATTAAACACTGAATGGAGTACATTCTTTTTTAATAGTTCAATGGCACCAGATGTTTTAATGCTAAACTTTGTACTTAATATCCCTATAGCCAAAACTTTTTAAGGATATACCAATATTCTTACTAGAAAATAAACGTTGCTTGTAACCTGCTTAGACTCCACCCATTCATTTATGTCCATTGTAATGGACATGTTGTTTTTGCATCTATATTTTCACTGATGTAAGGAAACATATTTATTGCTGTTGTACACTAAAGAGGTCATGCAATGTGAAATTAAAAATACAAATAAATTAGAAAAAATCTTAATTGTAAGATGTATTATTTCCTGCAAAGACAACTAACCTACCATTGAAAAATAGTTTTTTCCAAGGGGCTCAGGAGGATATGATTTCCCTAGAATTAATTCAATATGTTCTGTTGAAACAGTGTTTTGCCGTTATTAGCTCACACATGCATCCTGTATTGTACCAGATCTATTACATTTATACTGGGCACAAAGGTAAGGAAAATTCCTGTCTACAGTTTTTCACTCTGGACATAGTAAACCTACAATAATTTATGGGACTATTCATCTTGCCAAAAAGGCTGTAAGAGGTGGCTTGAAATGCTACCATATTTACCTGAGGCAAATAGTTATAATCACTCAGTATTTTTACACAGAATGGTCAGTGCAAGAACATCCCAGGACTCTTAGAGATCTAGGAATCTATCGCTGGTCTACCTGCATACAGGGCTGTCCTTAGCCAGGCTGTGAAAGGATCCTTGATGCAGGCTGGTTTTGACACGCTTCTCTCGTTGCCGGCGATTGCAGAACCACACCCGCACCACCTCCTTCTCCAGGTGCAGTCCCTCTGCCATACGCACAATTTCCTGCGAGGATGGCTTGCTCTTCTCTTCAAAGTTACGCTCTAAAGCCTCCTTCGCTCCCAGACTATGGAGGAAATTAATCTAGAGTAATGTTTCTTTCCATAAATTCATAACACAGTGCATGAAGCTGAGCTGCAGTTGATGTGACCCGAGAATTTACTCATTTAAAGGGTTAAATTCAGGACAAATGAAAACCAAAGCATTGTCATTGCACTGAGCAAAGTGAGCTGCTCACCTGATGGTAGTTCTACGCTTCCTCTTTCTCTCATTCATGCCAATCTTCTCGTTAAACAGGGCTGATGAAAGCACAGACAAAACCTTTTATTTCCCTTTCCATTAATGTCATTTCACTGTGGTTTTCATTTTAAATTATTTTAATTTGTTGGTGATTAGCAAGTTAGTGTAGCAAATTTTAGAATATTTTCATGATTGTTATATGTTTGGTGATCATTTAGTAATCAGTACAGCTAATTATGTAATTATGTAATTAGGGACAAATTATTCAATTCCTGTGCAAAACAATGTTTGCTGTGTGTGTTTAAACTGTATCAAAAACATAGGCCAGGCTGAACTGAAAACCAAATCATTAATCTTTATATTGTTTTGGGTGTGCCCTACATCCCCAACAAAGGCAATCATCATTGGGTTACTTATTTGATATCATTGATAACCAGTATCGTAATATCGCCCAGCCCTGACATCATTCCTTTTTGACACTCAATGACATCTAGCATACATAGAGCTTATTCTTCAGAGAGCTTGTTCTTCTACTGTTTCATTGTTTGGAATGGGGGTTGCATGGTCACAGACCTTGCAGCTAGTGATGAAAAAACCCAGTTAGTCATCATTCGTACTCATATAAGAGTTTTAGACCAAGTTGTATGAGAATAAAGCTCACTGAACTATGAAGGATTTACCCACACAAGCCATACTGTAGGTATTTTGTCCTCCTGCCATCTGGCAAATGGTGCTGAAGCTTTCAAAAAACAACATTCCTCCCGACAAATCAGGCCTCTGAACTACAAAACCCCTTGCAAACACATTGGCAATCTGCTGAACACAGCTCCTTCAACTCAAGTGTCCTAGTCACTCTGTATATATATGAACTTGTACCTCAAACTAGCTACTCATTGATTTAGTGTTACATTACTATATTATATACCAATGTGCCCATGTTGTCGTAAAACTGATATAAACTGAATGCTGTAAGTGGGGGATTGTGAAACTGGTGTTTGAAACACTCCATTGACTCTTTGTTTAAGAGGAATAGAACTGCACAACCGTTTAGACATACCTTATTTGAAACTTGTAAAACTAAGAGCTCTGATTATCTGGCTTAAGTTTATGAATATACACTCATACAGTCCAAGAACATGCAGGACATACTGTAATAACAATAGTCATTTGAAGGGTTTGGGTGATTACAACTCTTGTAAAATTGACTTTTCTGACACAAAGAGGGCCTGGGCCTATGAATCACCTCCTGCCTGCTCAGCCTCTTCTAGCCACTTGGCCAGGATAGACTTCAACTTGCAGGCATTCTTGAAGCTCAGCTGTAGGTTTTCAAAGCGACAAATGGTGGTCTGGCTGAACTCGGATCCATGCACTGCTGCTAGGGCTTCTCCCACGTTGGTTTGAGTATAGCCTGTCGATAATTATACTCTCATCACAAACCACCATGCCGCCCCCTAACCACAACATGTCACAGAATTTTTTAAGCACATGATTTTACAGTAGTTTACATTTCCTACATGTCAGGGTTGGTGCACCTCCAGCACCTCCAGCGCTGTGCCATGTGTCTTTCCTTGTTTGGCCAGCAGTTCCAAAGCAATTTCAAGGAAGCCAGCCTAGAGTTGTGGATGAGGATGAAGGCATAACTGAGAAGTGGTTGAAACTTACCCAGTTTGATTCTGCGAAGCTTGAAGTCATTGGCAAACTTCTCTAGCTCCCGAATCTGGGGTGAGTCCATATCTGGAGGTTCCTCAGGGGGGTGCATTTTCCTGCGTAACTCTTGCTTGAAGTCCCCTACACCAGTCTCCTCAGACAGCAGTGCTTGAGGCAGTGGTGGGAAACTGTGGCCCAGTGCACAGGAGCCTGCACTTAGGCTATGATCTGGGAACTTGTAGAGACAGGGGCCCAGGCTGCCTGCTGGAGAGTGGTTCAGAAAAAGATGATAGGCAACTCTGGTGACATCACGGGCATCACCATTGTAGTCCCTAAGTCTAAATACCGTAACCTCCTGGGACCCCATCCATTAATTTAGGTCCATTGTAATGGACATTTTATTTTTGCATCTATCTTTTCACTGATGTCACGAAACATATTTATTCCTGTTGTGCATTAAAAAGGACATGCTGTGAAATAAAAATCAAAATAATTTTCACATAATCTAAACTGAAAGATGACTTATTTCCTCCAAAGACAAATAACCTACAATTGAAGGACATTTTGTCCTTGGGTCTCAGGAGGATATTCTAATAACAAAAATGCAATGATAAACATGATATTATACAAACCACTTAGAACACAAAAAGGGAAATTTAAGAACTGCAAGCTTTTTTAAAAACCTTGGAAAACACTACCCTTAGTGATCAGTAAATTAAAGTTAGTATAACTGAAAATTTGTATTATACATCTGTGTTAACATCTGTGATTATTACTGCCACCAAACAGTAGATGGTACCTACAGACCTCCATTACAACACAAACCACTACAAATCAGAGGTGGCCTAGGTCATGCTAAAGCCAAGGTTTAAGGATGCAAGTTGTCTCCTCGTTACTGGCTCTGTAGTCATGTCAGGGTAATAAATACGCATTATTTTACTGATTTTAGAGATTTTGTGAAATTTACGTTATTAGAGGCTGTTCCAAGCACTTAACACCAGGGGGCACCATTATTCAGTAAACCATATCAAGAACAGTATTCATGTTATTTCAATAATGCAGTCAATAGTATAATAATGGAAATGCAGTATTTTGAGATCCCGTTAATTTGCCTATTCTCAAAACCTTATAGCTAGATGTCCACTTAATTAGGGGGAGTTCTTTCATGTTTTTTACATTTATAGTAGCAGTGTGTGTCAATCTTTGCTGCACCCATCAGTGAAGTGTTTCCACTGTAACATTAATTAATGTGACTGAGAAGTATGAGTCAGACATACAGTGTTCAGTGGGTACTTTTTAAAGCTCAGTTTCTCCTATGGTGACTCATAAAGCCACCTTTTTACCAAGGTTTATCCTACTCATCTTTGGGGTTGTGCTTATGACAGATTATGTTTCAGGTGCACTGGGACATTTCATCATCCATGTTTTCAGTCATGAAAACGAAGCATCCCCTCATAGCTCTTGGCTACAAGGTGCATTTTTATAAAGGCACAATGAGGATCTCACCCCTCCTTCCTAGACAGACAAGTTTTGGAACAAACAGGAAAAACAAACACCATTTCCTCTGATTTGTCATGAAAGGTCTTGGATGAGAGCTCTGTGAAAAGCTCACGAAACTCCCCTGTCACAGAGATTTGGGTTGGCCAGCATCACCTTTGCCTACCTTGCAGGGTGTTGGCACCATTCACCATGTTGGGATGGGGCACACTGCAGGTCTGCAGGATGCGGGTCTGGGAGATGCTGGCAGAGAGCATTTCCTGAGCTGTGAAGAGATGCCAAGTCATCATCTCTGCAGGCCACATGCAGCCGCCTCATTGACAGAGCTACAATAAAGGGTGGAACATGGCCCAGACACAAGGAGATCGGGGCACAAGGCACACTGCAGCCATTCTGGCAGCCAGTAATTTGGACTTACCTGTCATCATGCCATAGGTGGTTTGCTGGTTGCCATAGTGACAGGATGGCACAGGGTAGTGCAGGCTGGCCGAGGTGCTACTTAGTGCTGATGTGGACAGGTGCATGTGGGAGCGCTTGGACGACTGGACTAGCGACAGTCCTGAAGGCACTTTGGATAAAGTGGCAGATAGAACAACCACATTAGGCATTTGTGTTAGTGCCACCACACACACTCCATTCAACACCTTTACCAGAGGAGCAAAGTAATCACTTACTGTAGTGGAGTATTTTTTTTTCATAATACAGTGGTACCTCAGTTCTCAAACTCACTAGAACTCAAATTTCTTGAAAGTCTACCTAGAAAGTTTGACCTAGAACTCGATCTGAATATCAGAAGTCAAACCGTGAATGCTGACCTAATATAAATTAGCGCCAGGAAATGAGTCATACTACAATACAATTCTTACTTGAATGCCTTCTTCACAGACTGGATGATTAACTAAATAAAGCAATGCAACATTACAGTAACTGACAATAAATAAACCACTAACTTACGTGTACTATTAGAGCATTTATGTAATTTATTTAAACTTTATTTTACCAGTTAAATTAACTGAAAACCAGTCCTCACTGTTTTACGCAATATTCGGGAGAAATATCAGATTACGCATCGGCACTGTCTGGGATACAAATGTCATGCATGTAACTAAACTCTTCAGCCAATAAGGGCACAGGTGTACCGTCATGGAAGCGGTTCCAGTTTCTAGTTGTTGTCATTAGTCTTCTGTATTAAGTCTGCGTTTCAGTTTGTTTCCCCAGTCCGGTCATTGGGTGCGTTCGACTTGCTTACAGCGCTGGATTAAAGCAACGCATTGTGATCCTGACGCAATGCATTATGGTTAGATGCATTGCAACCTCTCACCTGGCTGCACAAACTGGAACTGCCTCCATGACGACACACCTTTGCCCTTATTGACTGAAGAGTTACATGCATAACGTTTGTATCCCAGGCAGTTCCGATGCGTAATTTGCTCATTTTCCTGAATATCACGTATAGTAGTGAGAACTGGTTTTCAGTCAATTTGCCTGGTATAATAAAGTTTAAATAAATGACATAAATGCTGTAATAGTACACGTAAGTTAGTGGTTTATTTATTGTCAGTTACTGTAACGTTGCACTGCTTTATTTGGTTAATCATCCAGTCTGTGAAGAAGGCATTCAAGTAAGATTTGCATTGTAGTATGACTCATTTCCTGGCGTGTACAATTTATATTACTGTAGGTCAGCGTTCACGGTTTGACTTCCGATATTCAGATCGAGTTCTAGGTCAAACTTTCTAGGTAGACTTTCAAGAAATTTGAGTTCTAGTGAGTTTGAGAACCGAGGTACCACTGTAGTATTTTTCCTTGAGTATTTGACTTTTTCAGTATTCTTTCTACCCTTGCAGCTCACTCAAAACGCACCTCAAGTGTTATAACATTTAAGGGTCCCGCTGCTCTTTTAAATTGTTCCTTTTTTGATCAGTAGCTCTGTGGGTAGCCCTGTTACATCAAACCTCCAAATCTGGCTGGCTCCCTCATCCAATCTCTGTATGTGGAATCTGCATGTTGTCATTGTGTTAAAAGTTTCCTTCCATGGTGAGACTAATTGGTATTTATGAATTGCTAATAGTGTATGATTGTGTATGTATACACGTCTATATATATGCCCTGTGATGAACTGATGTCCCATACATGGTGTACCCCTGCCTAGTGTCCTGTGTTTCCTGGGATAGACCCCCCCCCACGATTAGTTGTTTTAAGGTGATAGACTTTCAATACACAGTACTGTGCAAAAGTCTTAAGGAAGTCCATAGAAATGCTAAAAGCTGTTTATCTGGCTAACAAGTGTACTTTATGCTTAGAACAAAAAACACAATTTAACATTAGAACATATGCAAATTAAGAGTAACACAATAAAAACTAGAAATAATTTCCTCTGTATTCTAAAAAGTTACTGATATCTAGTTGCATGGCTAGCTGAACACCGTTTTAGTTCCCAAACTTCTTCTCAGGGGCACCTCAGTCGTTCCATGATTTTGTTAAATTTCACCAACAGCTCAATTAAATAATTATATAAATTGGTTTAAAAAGTCAGTGACAGATTGACTAGCTGTATGAGGTGAGCTAGTGGCCAAGTCAAAAAATACATGGCTGCACTGGAGGGTTGCTGCAAATACTGGGATGATTTTATCAGAGGTTCTAAAAATGGCTAAGCTGTCACACTTTGACAGGCATAATATCATAGTTTTGCACCAACACAAGGATAATCTAAACATCATTTTCTTTGCCTGCCTAAGACTTTTGCACAGTATTGTAGATTCTATTGTAACTTGTTAAAAATCAAACAGAATATGAAATTGAAAAACTGGTAAATTAGACACAGTTAGTATTGTAAAAAAGAACAAAGAGTGACCCTCAGCTGTGGCATGTTGCTTTCAGCTGACAACATGGCATTTGGAAATGAGGACTGCAGGTGCAAATGTTTGATCAATGTTTACACATTTCAACAAACCTCTTAAAAATTCTTCACACCAATTCACTCTTGAGTCAAGGCTGAAAAGCCTCAGCCCAATCAGCCTAAATACCTTCTTTGCTGTCTGTTTCCTGCTAACTTCCCTGTTGTATTCAGTCTTGGTGGCAAATTTTGCCTCTTTTATTAAGTCATCCACCCTAACAGATTTTAACTCCTCGGTTTAAACATACCCCTGGGATAGGCCTTAGATTAGTACTTCTCATACACAACAGAAGAACACCACGCACAACATCATTATGGCCACGTGGCTTAAAAACGGAGATCAATCTATTCCAAGAAAAAAGCCAGATGGAAATTAAAATAAAATGCCACTAATACATTGGTTTAGAAATAGAAGCTGTAAGTCTAAAATTTGCGGCTTCTGGAAATAAGAAAAATGCATGATGGTTGGAATTATGACATGTTGTCAATCAGCGTTAAACCATACAGTGACTGAAAGCATAGAGTAATCACACTGGGCTTCAACTTACTTTTCATCTTACTTTTACCATTACAGATGTTTTTTTTCAAAAAGATTTACTGTATTAATACATGAAAATGTAAGTTACCTTAGATATATAAGCATCAGCACAATATTAACAAGAGGCATGTTCAAAGTTCATGGCCAAGAAGATGTCGACATGAGTGAGTCATTCTGCTGAAGTGGTTACCTGCAGACACCATGCTGGTAGCGTGGCTGGAGACAGGTAGGCCGTCCCCGGGCCCGGCGTGGTGGATGAGCAGGGGGAGTGCAGAGGGGTCGCTGGCCAGGGTGGCGAAGGAGTCGGAGCTGAACGCCTGGCACGTCATACCTTTCCACAATGGTGGTTTTTTTTTGGGGGGGTGGGCAGAGGGGGGTTGTGGGGGTGAGCCCTGATAGGAGAAATTTACTTGGATGTTGACGGTAGTGGGTCCTCCACCTTCTGCTTCTCTCCTCGAGCCACAGTTCCCTAAAACCCCACCAGTCTGTCACACATATATTGTGTGCAGGCATTTATACTCACCCTGCAGTCCTTCTCATCCATGTTAATGTCCTTTCCCAGGGCTATTGCCGTATCAGAGCAGTTCCCTTCAGCCCTCACTACACAAATCCAAGGTAATTAGGAAGGGAAGGGTAACCCGACACTCCTCTTAGGCTGGTTTGTCCCCCACTAATCTGAATGTACATGTGTCCTGGTGGTCAGTCATGGTTTCTTGTTTATCTCTTGCAACATAAATCGCCATGTTCTTGTTTACCCCTTAAATCTTGCAACATAAATCTCCATGTTCATTTGGTAAGTATACTGTGTAATGACTTTGGTATACCTGAGGGAAATATTGATCTTCTAAAAGAACTAACCCTGTAATCAATGAAAAACATCAAAATTAAGCTAAAATCGATTTGGTTAAGGGACTAACACTAGGCATGATATTTAAACATGATACTTTAAATGATTATTAACAAAATGTATAATATATACACAATAATAATGCTTACCTGTGGGAATTGTAACATTGTTTATCTTTTTTACAAACATCCTGTGATTATATGCAGTAGAGCATAAACAGCAAAAAGAAACACAAAATTGATGTACGTTTGTATTCAGTATGACCTAAAGTAATTCATCTAAGATGATGGACATCTTGCTGATATTACTACTATTACTATTTATAAACCATTTCTGGGAAGGATGTGGAATGTTTGATATATATTCCCCAAAATGAGCAAGAGAAAACCATCATCCCTCACATTAAAGAAATGTTGACCAATTAATGATTATATATGAATGTAATTCAGATAGATTTAATTGATGAATAGAGACTGATTGGATTGAATGATACCTAATTCATATATAAGTGCAGCTGTTCTTCAAAGAACACAAATCATTTAGTTTTTGGAGTGATGGAGTGAAGGAGAAGATCTCATGTTTATAAATATGTCGGCTATTGGTGTGTTGTGATGCCAGCAGCTCAGCAGCACAATCATTGTTATAGAGGTGCTCAGTCAATGCTTGCAGCTTTAGCTAAAATGAAGAGCAACTACTAGGGCCATGTCTTCAGTATTGCCGCTAGCAATGTAGAGCTGGTCACCTGGGGAAGTTGGTGGTGCAGAAGGCAGTGCTATCGTTCGGCAACCAGAGGGTTGCAGGTTCGAGCCCTGCTTACTCC
>JABFDZ020000001.1:36118187-36129905 GCA_019775955.2 Pollimyrus isidori
GTGGAGGGCTGCAGTGATGGTTGACTTTCTGCAACTTTCTCCCATCTCCTGACTGTATCTCTGGAGCTCAGCCAAAGCGATCTTTGGATTCTTCTTAACCTCTCTCACCAAGGCTCTTCTCCCCCGGTAGCTCAGCTTGGTCGGATGGCCAGCTCTAGGAAGGGTTCTGGTCGTCCCAAACGTCTTCCATTTAATAAATCTGTAACAATTTCAAAAATTCTTTTTTTTTGTCTGTCAATATGGGGTGCTGTGTGTGCATTAATGAGGGAAAAAAATCATTTAAAATGATTTTAGCAGATGGCTGCAATATAACAAAGAGTTAAAAATTGTAGGGGGTCTGGATACTTTCCGTACCCGCTGTATATATACATGTTATAGTGCTGTCGGGGTTTTTATCCCAGCATGTCACATGTGCAATTGTACATAGCCCTTGTTGTATTGTTAATGGGTGTATTTCCTTATTGTTGCATGTGTGTTTGCCCGTGTCTTGTGTGTATCCTGTCCATTCCTCGCATATATTTAACTTGTGTAAATCTCCCACCGTGTGTGCACCTTATAGTTTAGCATTTGACAACCTTGTGATTTTGCTCTGTGTATTTGGTTCGGTGCTTGTTGGGTACCTGTTATAGTCCTTTTAAGGATTGCTATTAAACAGCGTGTTTTCCCTGACAAGCTAGTTTCTTTGTCCTTCGCTGCTCTCGTTATGCCTCACTCCACCTGGCACTACACTGGTGTCAGAAGTGGGATACCGGGTACCATCCCATTGGCAGAGCTGGAGCAGTCGGAGACTGCATCCAGAACACAGGAGACCCACATAGTGCGCCCTGAAGCTCTTGCCTGCCTACCTGCGAGAACCTCGGCAGAGATGATGTCGTCAGCCAAGGAGAGCAGGCGCATCATCGGACTCCAGAGGCTCACCGACCGTCAAGGGCCCTCCACTGATCAGCTGAGAAGCTGTGGCACGACTCTGGCTGCAAGCACAACCAGTAGAGGCACTGGCGGAGGCTGCTCTGCTGGAGCGGAAAGAGGCATGCCACAGGTGGAAGGTCCAGCTTGCTGAAGAGCACCATGAACATTTATGAAATATGACAACCTGAAGGACACCACCAAAATTAATCGTTGTGGCTGAGGGAGAACAAAGTGAATGTCCTTGCATGGCCTAATCACGTGCCAGACTTAAATGCCACAGAAAATCTGTGGACTGACTTGAGGATTGCAGAGAGAGGAATTTATGATGAAAACAGGCTTCTGGGCCATTTTTCATTTGGAGGGGAGGTGGGGATTGCAGTGCACCTGATAGACATGCCAGAGTGAATTTGTTGAGTCTTGGAGCCAACAGTTTTATACCAAAGACATGTAATTTGGCTTACTGACAACTCTAAGTTGGCTGTAGTGAGTGACTGAATGTGTATGTCCATGTGTATGGGATAGACTGGCATCCTGTCCTGGATGTACCCCAGACTTGTGCCCTATGCTGTCTGCGATACACTCCAGTAATCTCCATTACCCACATCAGTATAAGTGGTTAGAAGAAGATATATGGATGAAATAACTGGCTAGATGATCAGTCAGTCTGATAAATGACAATAGCTGAATTGGTAAGTCGCTAATATGCTCTTGAAAGTGGTGTCATTTAAGATAATTAATTGTCATTTGCTGTATCTAGTAGATTAGACTCAAGCATATTATTAGTCATGCAAGACTGAAGAAATAATATATAAGAAGACTAATAACTTAGACTCTTTGGCTGGATATGAAGCAAACCGTTTTCCTGGTTTGTGTTCCATTTCTAAAAATTATAAATATGGTATAGTTAAAATTAGCTAGTGGTGGGTATAGCTAACCGAAAAGTTAGCTTCTATGACTGTTATTCCACCAGCTCCAAAGATTAATTTGATAATACTAAACCGATAAACCCCTAAATAGTTTAGCTAACAAAAACCACTAACTTCTAACTTGTATTTTATGAATATATGAGATATAAACATTTTTGACTGTGTGGTTATTCCATGACTGGCTCATGCTAACCTTATGCCCTAAGTGAAGCGGCTTGGAGACATGGCGCCATTTACCCAGAACTACGAAGGAAGCTCTTTATTGATCTATAACGCTTTCAGTCAGAACTTGGAATATAAGCAGGGAGAGAAGCAGGATTTCATGCTTAGCAGGATAACTTGCATTAAAGGTAGTCTTGGCTAAATGTATGTGAACAAAGATAAAGTTTAGTATTCTGCAGTACACCGTATTACCGTAATAACACTCAGCTTACTAACAAATAATACTGTTCATGAAAGTTTGCCCATTTCATTACACTGCTTGAATTGATGGATTATCATTGTTGTATTCATGCGCCACCTGCAATAATCTACCTCTACAGATAAATATAGTACTATATGTACGCAAGAGTGCACGTGCACCATAACGGCATGTGGAAAAGTATGAAATAGATTTAACACACCAACATTAACGTTGCTAGGTGGTTTTGTCATTATATACAACTTATGCAACAAACCATGAAAAATACAACCAATTGGTGACAAATTCATTATCTGCTATGTTTTAATTACTGATTATTGTTGATGTTAGCCTATCGATTAGTTGTTGCAGCCCTAGTTGTAATAAAGGTCTATGAGGTAGTAGAGGTATTAGGGTGTTGGTAAATAAAACACAGACATCAATTTAGAACATCCAATATCTCTACATGGAGGTTACCACTAATTAAAAAAATGTATTCTTGTTTGTATAATCTCCAAAGATGGTGAACATGTGTTGACTTGCCTCCCACAGAAACCAGACAGACATTGTTTGCACTTGTGTTCCTTATAAGTTAAATATAATTAATTTTGAAAAGTGCTTAAATATTACTTTAGAATAAAGATATAAAGATTCCTTCATCTGAAGATCCACAATGAAAAGGTGATAGATAGATAGACACAGATTATTATCTAGTTCAGAGCTCATTCAAATCTTGAAGAAAACTTAAATGAAAATGGTATGCATTAGGTCCCAGGACAGGATTGAGAATGAGGATTAGATGCTTTTCAGTGCAGTTTGTGAATTTTTTTTTCATGCATCACCCTTAGATTAAATGAAATGCATTTAATTTACTGTCTTCAGATGAGATCTTTACTATACCCATACAGTCCTGTTTTGTGTGTTCTGAAAATGCACAGCATATGTTTATGTAATGTGTCATTCTTTGTTGCCTTGGAGACCAATTTGGTCTGCTTAGTGTGCTGAGATGCGACAGTGTCCGTACTTTTGTTCCACACATCATTCACATGGCTATAAAGCTGTCAAATAAAATGGCTGGTTCATTGCATAGGGACATTCCTGAGCCTAAATAATCTTCAATCGCTGGAATAACCCTACAGCACTGAAATCCCAACAGAACAATTTAATTAGCTTTAATAACGTCAGGCTCTCCTCTTTCCATTTGCAGGAGGACAGGAAGAAGACCTCTGCATTATTCATTATTATTATTATTGTTGTTGTTTTGTTTTTTGTTATCATAAAAAATAATAATCATCATCGTCGTCATTATCTCTGCACTCCTTACTAACATAAAGGAGGACTGGTGTATAGATGATACCCAGTTTTATTGTATCCCATGTTTGAAACTTTGCTCTAATTTATGTACAATCTTAACAAAACCATAAATATTTTTATGGTTTAATAAGTACACGATGCATTATATTTATTATATTTAATAAATGCATGGTGCATTATATTTATTATATTTAATAAATGCATGGTGCATTATATTTCATCTTTAATACAGAGTAAAATATTCCTACATTTAAATACATGTCTATGGATCAGTGTTATTAGTATTATTAAATGTTGTATGAAGTGTGTTTCATTTTCCTGTCACTTTGCACCACCAGCCCTTCACAATATTGCACATTTGCGTTGCATTATCTTTAACTGGTTTATGCATTACCTGGAAATTTTGTCATGTAAACAATAAATAACCACTCAATTAAACAACTGTTAAAACAAAAACAGAAAATGCTGCTTACAATTAATACTTTTCAGTTCAGTACCAGCTGCTTCCTATGAAACTATTTAATCCTTTTAGAATTCTGTCCCTTAAATTACTCTTATTTATACAAACAATACAAACATTTACTGAACGCAGATGTGCAGTTTATTCTGCTGTAGGACTCATTATGGATACTGCGTGTACAGATGTACATGCAGAACCTTTCCATTGACATGGTAAAAAGTTTTATTTCTCCAGAGTAAAAGGCTTGTTTTTGCTGTCTTTAACCAAGACATTATAAAATTATTAAAGTGTTTAATTAAATGAAAATAATAATATTTGTCTTTTAAAGAGATGTGGAAACCTTTATATTTGAATAAAATGAGAAATCTTACCTGCGTTTGAATGTAACCAAGCTTATAAGAACAACAGTAAAAATGATCTAAGAATGACAAAAAGGTTATTTAGGGTTATTTTTAATTGATTTGTTTGCTTAAGCATTTGCTTAATATTCTTTGCTCAATACGATGGCGTGCTTTTAAAAATAAAACAATGTCAGGAAGAGTTTCCATGACAACAGATCCCTTGTAAAGAAGAATATTAATGAAAAAGGTGTGATCTATAATCTTCCAAGTTTTGTTTTTAATACAATATTGCACTTATAATAAAAAAGTATACAAATTATTTAAATTACACCTTAGCAATCTTATGTTTTATTTATGTTTATGATTTTTAAGACATGCAATAATTGCTGTGCAAAACAGGAATAATACTGTACTGTTTACCTCCTGATTGTTAGAATGCTGTAATGTTTTTTTGTAAGGGTCTACTTAGTCGGCTTAAGAATAGCCCTCTGTTTACATGATTTTAATCGGTAGTATATTGTGCCTGACTTAATAGGTTATTACATTATAAGAATGTAATATTTAATGTAAAAAAAATTTGAGTGTACAGTGTGTATAAATTTGATCTTTTAATTAGATATCAGATTGATTACTACAGGTAAATTGTGCAACGGTGGCTTTCCTTGCAAAGCAGAAAATTGCATCGAGAGGGAAAATTTCATTAGTAATTTCATTTACATTTAAAAGCAGATGCTTTAAGCAGACATTTGTGGGAAAAATTGAAACCGGTTACTTCATTAAAAGCAAGCACTATATTCAGTAGAATCAGAATGAATCTGCTATCAGCCCTTTTGTCTTTGCTACTGGCCATATCTATCCCAATTTCCTTTTCAAGGACACAGAAAGAGTCTGCCTTTGTGCTGGTGACAGATGTCCTTTTGATCAGTAGTCATGCTAGGAGTGAGGGCATCAATATGATTCCCTATTGTATAAACTGGAGGCGCCTAAGCAGCCGTTCAGCTACCTCTTGACATATGAACACACACTTACACATTTTGGTTTGCTCTCCACAGATGCTACCATTTCTCCAATTGATGACCTGTGTGGAGCCTCTACTCCCTCCCCCAGCTTCCTCTCTGCACCATGAGTCATCCCAGGGAAAGCAAGGCACGGACACCCCGGGATCACTTTCTGACAGCGGCTGTTGAATAGGTGTCATCAATGATGTCGGCTCATAAAAAGGTCAATTTGCCTTACACACCCGTTTTGGTGGCAGCCAGGGTCATAGTGGGCTTCAGTGTGGAAAGGTTAATCTGATCTGCTCATTCTTATGCAACATATGTGCTATAATAAAGAGAAAGACTGAATGGAGGATAACAGTCTGAGGAGGCAGCGGTGCTATAACTTACGGCGAAAGATAATTATAAAAACAGAAAATATGATGGGAAAGAACTACTAGAAAACTAAAAGTATTTTCTATACATATAAAAATAAATAAGGAACCACAACATAGAAAACAATGTATGGTGCCCCTGTTGTATTTATCTGTTACTCTTCTGTTCTCTAACTTTTGGAATATTTAGAACTTACTCAGCATGGATGTATATGATAGAAACGTGTCAGATCTTTCTGTGGATTATTTTAACAAAACTACAACAATTAAGATTCTCCTTTCCCTGACATTGTCCTTGCTGGCAGTGATCACCACCACAATTAACTCTATGGTCATCACAGCTATCATTGTCACCCGTAAGTTGCACCACCCTGCCAACTATCTCATCTGCTCCTTGGCTGTCACCGACCTCCTGGTGGCTGTCCTGGTGATGCCCTTCAGCATCGTCTATATTGTGAAGGAGTCTTGGGTTATGGGCCAGGTGGTGTGTAACATGTGGCTGAGTGTGGACATCACCTGCTGCACCTGTTCCATCCTCCATCTGGCTGCCATTGCCTTGGACCGTTACCATGCGATTACGGACGCAGTGGAGTATGCCCGAAAGCGGACCTGCCGGCGTGCCACCATCATGATTGCTACAGTGTGGGTCATGTCCGTGTTCATCTCCCTGCCTCCGCTCATCTGGAGGCATCACCAGACAAGAGAGGATGATGGATGTCTCATTAAGCACGACCACATTGCCTTCACCATCTATTCTACTTTTGGGGCCTTCTATATTCCCCTTGGACTCATTCTAATTCTCTACTACAAGATCTACCGGGCCGCCAAGAGCCTCTATGTCAAGCGAGGCACTAGCAGGCTTAGCAAGCAAACTATGAATGGCACCATGCTGCCTTTGTTCTCAGACAGGGAGCCACAGAGCCCCGACACTCTTAGCCCACAAGAGAAGTCATTTTCTGACCTTTCCACGGAGGGGGACCGTGTACGTATCACCAGTAAAAGTCCCCCAGGTGGGTCCCGTAGGGAAAGGTCCAGCAGGAAGCACAGGGTATCCAGCACCAGGGAGAGGAAAGCAGCCACTACCCTGGGCCTAATCTTGGGGGCATTTGTCATCTGCTGGCTACCATTCTTCCTGAAGGAGGTGATTGTCAACACATGTGCTACCTGCAGTACGTCTGTGGAGGTGGCTGACTTCCTGACCTGGCTTGGGTACCTCAACTCACTTATCAATCCACTCATATACACAATCTTCAATGAGGACTTCAAAAAGGCCTTTAAGAAACTGATGAGGTGTGGCCGTTATAATCAATAGAACACAATAATACCAGTTCATCTGCAATACTGTAACGTACAGTATATTCTGAATATTATCCAACATAAGTACATTTGAATGCAGACCAGATAAAACAGCAACATGATGTAAAATAACTTCATGCTAATGAAGATATCAGTCATTTGAGGTTGCATTAGTTAGTCTCAAATCAGTTAAAATGTAGTTGATTTTGAAAAGAAGATATCACACCTATATTTATACTGTATATTTGGCTCTCCCCTGTCTGTTCATACACAATACATGTACTGTCACCTCCCTGATTAGAAAATGCACCAGGAGACCATATAATAATCATGATTAGCTATCCAGTAAAATTTGATTTGAACAGTATCTTATCATAGCAGCAACTGTTAATTGTCCTATATTATTTAAAATCACACATACTTTTGTTCCTTTTAAGAGTTGTAAATGTCTTTTGTCACAAGTATTGCTGTTGCTATGTATGTAACATTTCTTAATATAGGAGGATAATTTTCCTTTGTTTTGGGTGGAAAGTATAAATGAAATGTTTAACATGTTTCAGAACTGCTATCCGAATTGCCATTTACTTTCAAATTGTTTCTTCTTTATTTTTATACTGGGATAAAAATATTTATTTCTAATAGCTGATTGAACATCAGTATTAAACACGATTATTGCTAATTAACTAAACATTATATTAAAAACTATTAAAGTGACTGTATCTAACAACATCAACTGGCAAAATTATTTAAAATACCACGACAGACCAGAATAACGAACTCGGTAAAGAAAAAATATTAAATGGTACGTTGTATAATTTGCCAAAATTCTGGTGAACATGTTAACAAATTTTCTATGAAAAGAAATCAAATCTGTAAATTACCAACCAACCACTTTAAAATCAATTCTAGGTGCATATATAATAATATATTCTACCTGATATTTGGTTCAGGCAACCTATACATTTGAGAGTGATGGTGCTATTGGGAATATAAGAAAGCATCCAGACCATTGCAAAATGGCTTTAAACTATGTCTAGGCCACTGTTTTCAGTGTTCTGCAACTACATTACAGTATATGAACCTTAATCTAGTGCAGAATTAGCTATGGATGTAGCAGATTTTTTGACACACCAGGTAAAAACTATGCTGAATACTGCTTTAATGTTAAATACCAGTATAGACTGGCAAATGCTGCCATCTGCTGTCCTTAATATGTAGAAATGTGACAAATGTCACTCATAAGAAATAAATATTTCTTAATATTGCAAATAAATTTGTAAGATGCTGCAACAAATATATATTCTACCTTGTCATATAAAACAAAAATTAAAAACATATGCCTTCTACATAAAGCAAAAATTGAACAATTTCTCGTGGTCAGGTTTGTTTATTATGGGATTATTATTGTTTTAGGGTAGACAAGGGATCATCAGTAAAAGTCATTAAAAGTCATGAAAAAACACATGGGCCCTCCAGCTTTGAGGTTCCAGGCAAAGCAATCCAGCTCTGATGAACAGCACAAATGCTATGACCAATCCTTGGCAGAAGACTCTCCTAAGTACAGTTGACCCCACCAGGGCAGCCAGCAGGTTGGTGACAGCAAGGGAAAAGGCTGATGCAGGGCTGCCAACGCTACAGACTACTTACAAGGTAAGAAAACTGTTACATAAATGTGAATGCATATGTGCAGACTTGTCTCGTAATGAAAATCTCACTCCAAACTCCAATCGCCATGTGCTCCAAAGTTCACCCACATGACTTACCACTAAACCACATCAGTGCATTGTACAAGACATGATGATGGGCCAAATTGCGCAGTACTCCAAATGCCAGTTTCAATAGCAAGATAAAAAGATGAAAATCTATAAAAAGTTCAATACTTATCTTAGTGCACCATACATCACAGAGACACTTATGCTACGTTAGAATGTTACAATTTTTACGTGGACACAACTACGTAACAGTTTACGTTACTGTATATTTGATTTTACAATAATGTTGATATGTCAAACGTGGCCCAAGTACGTGTTAACGCACATTTAACGAAAACATACGCACATAACGGTTTTCCTGTCCTTGCCTGCTGTCCGACAAACCACAAGCAAACGACACCGTGAACCGTACGTTATACAGCGGTTTGTTTCTAGCCAGTATCAACATATTGATGAATTTTCTCAAGTTTTAATGAGAGACATAACATGCGCCCCATTATAAAGATTTGAACACATGTAAAACTCGTAGTATTCGCGGACAGACAAACTGTACGGGTGGCTCGACCGGAGTCTCGTCCCCAGCACGAAATAAAACGTGATCAAAAATGTAACATAAGTAACATTTGTCGTTTAACTAAATTATTTAGGTTCTAGTTTTTATTCAAATAACTATTATATTATACTGCAAACCTTTCTTGCTTTAACGATAAAATCTCGTTATAACGAGAAATAGGGCCAAATTTTATTTAATCAAAATAGGCTATAATAAAATGTATGTTCATGTCAATTCCTCAGCTTCTGTCTTGTAGTTTATTTCTGGAGGTGATCAAATTCTTTTAATTATTTCTGTCATGTTTTCACTATGTATTTAATTACCATGTTATTTTATGCTTAACTATAACGTTAAAGAAAACCATGTAATGGCTATAGCCGTGTCTGCAAGAATAGGTGTTTCTTATTGTTCCATTAATTTATTTAAAAGCAATTGTAAGCAATAATAATTGTCATATACTTGAAGCAAAATAGCTGAATTAGCACTTAATTTTATGGAAAAGATTACGGCAACGTTATCGTTCATACGATATTGGAAAGACCAACCCCCTCCTTCCCTGCACAACCCTCACCAGGATAAGCTGGTGGCAGATTCGCACTTTCATCATTTTCGGCGAACAGATTTATGAAATTACTGATCATATACAAATATGCATGTCGAAATTAATGCACAGCGCAAATGGTAATGTTTTCGATTTTTTCTTTAAACAAAAACAGAGCTCTGGTGCGGCTGGCTATTTGCTGTAATTGCTTTGGCGCTACAGGTTATTATTTGTCCAATGAATGAGCTCCAACATTGCACACGTAGAGTCTCAGTGACGTGTGAGTGACATTAAGCCCAACCAATCGTATGGTGTTTTATCTGATGCGCAATAAGACTGACGTTAAACTTATCGAATCAAATTGCAGACAAGTGAGCTGTGCAGGAAGTCAGTTGTTCTGGGTGTCTGCGTTCGTTGTCATACGCGCAAGGTAAGACAGGCAGTATGGCGGAAGAAGAGAGTGACCTGGAATCAGAAAGACTTAAAGAGGAATTGGAGAGTTTGTTGGACGCTACCAGAAATGACGAACCAGGGCTGAAAAGCAAAAAATATTGTTCTAGGTTTTGCGAGGTAAGCGAGGTGTTAAAAGTTTAATCTGACTGGACAAAGACAGCCGTGCTTTTAAAACCTAGCTAGCTAATTCCCTTCCCCCAATACCCATGGTGCGCTTAGCTAGGTAGCTAATGGAGTCTGTTTACTTTACTTCCCCGAGTGGTCACGTTAATGTCCCCATGCTTAGCAAAGCACCTTGATTACATGACTGATCATTGAGTTTGATAGGGTATGCTTGCTCTGCCAGAAGGCGGGACGGTACGCGTGTCTTGTGCTGTTATCTATGTCTCTACAATCGCTGTGTTTAGTGGACCCCGTCTCGCAACATGCGGCATTGTTTAATAACACTGTTTTTCATTATATAACACTTTAAATTGGTAATGACAATACGACAGTGTAAAATGCTGTTTAGAGTAGTTCGGATTTATTTGCGGCTGTTGACAACTAGATTCATATTTACTTGGTGTTGATACAATTGTTTTATGTACAATTTTTTATATTTAAAATGCTAATATGTTATACAGTTTTGAAGGATCCGTTTTTGGTAGTTACTAACAGATGGAGCAAAATTATGGTTGCTGACTCATTTGACACGTTCTGCAGAAATTTGATTAGACGACTCATCTGTCAACGTTAATCGAAATTATAACTTATAATGTCCTAACACTTTATTAAGTTGTTGTTGGCCAGAAACAGCCTCACAGGTCACTCATTGGAAGGTGTGTTTGGTAAGCTATTCCTTGTATGTTCAAGTAGGAAAAAATAATTTGGCGTGGTTTGTTAAATACTTTAAGCCCGCATTGTTACGGTGACCTCTTCCTGGCCTCGAAGTTCTGGAATACTTATATTAAATACTTACTGTTCTGTATGACTCCGTACTGGGTAAGAGGTTGGAATATGGATGGGCGTTTTGACCATGCTCAGTATTCAGTAAATGGATCAAATGTTTTGCATATGGGTTTTCCCAAACAGCTGGTGGAAGAACATGCTGGTCGATGGCAGGTGCCATTGCCTCAGCTGCAGGTGCTTCGGACGGCCCTCTGCTATTTCACCCATGGCACAGTCTCCTTCCCCAACGACTGTGAGCATGTGCAGTATACCCTGGGCAGCCTTGCTCTGTATGTAAAACTCCTTTATACTCCTACTGTTAATTGTGTCATTGTGCCGTATTTAGGGGTGTGACAAGATGCTTTTCCCACGAGACGAGACGAGATACTGGGTTCACGTAAACGAGACGAGACTTTTAGACATTTTTTAAAGAAATACTCAATGTTTAAATATATGGCAAAAATAGCATTTTATTTAACTTAAAAACACAAAATGCAAAAAATGCACGTCCATT
>JABFDZ020000001.1:36135714-36146608 GCA_019775955.2 Pollimyrus isidori
AAAAACCCATTTTCAAGATTTGATCCAATCCGTTATCCAAAATCCTAGTGGATTACTTTTGAAAAACCGGGCCCTGGGTACCACTGTAAAATTTACAGGAAACATGTGCACTGAAAATACATGTATTCTATTTAGGGTTGTTGCTAGTGATTTTGGGCCCCATAAAAGCGCATCATATTGCCCCCCCCCCTTCCCAATCCAGAACAACCCAGTTATGTTCCTATTTTTTTCGGACCCCTGTCACTCAAGAGTGTGTTGAAATTACTTTGTCTCAAATTTCTTAAAAGTTGAACCAACGAGTTATTAAAAAAAAAAAAAACCTACAGCTTGATCTGAATCGCAGAAGTCAAACCGTGAACACCGACCTAAGAACTTGTATGCGTGGGGAAATGAGTCACACGGCACATCTCTCGACGGAAACAAAGGGTAATGCTTCAGTCTCAGCCTTGCATTCACTGTGAGCACTGTGCATGTTAGTGTAAACTGAATACATATATTTAGACCGTAAAAATACATTTAGTATCAGCAATTATTATATAATACATTTTAAAATAAAGATTTCTTATTCATTATTTTATTATTAATAATAAACCATTAATAAGTTTAATTATAATATTGTCGTACCAAGCAGGGATGGAACAAAGGCGCAGACGTAAGGGTATCTGGTAATACGGGGTTTAATTACACGTAAGGCAGGCAAATCGCAGACAGACAATACAATGACTGGTCTAGGTAAACAAACTGAAATATGGAGGAAATACAGAGTGCCAATGACAACATCCAGAAATAGCTGATCACATGGGGATTCCATAAAGGTCAACAAGGGGGCGTGGCATACGGAAAGAGCGAACGATCGGGGCAGGACACGTTGTTTGGATGCATTTATTTCCTTTACAAATTACTTTTTTGATAAATGTGCTTAGATGTGTTTAGAATAGTACATGCTCTGCTTGTTTTATCTGGGTCATTTTGTGTTTAAATGCTAAAAAAACACATTTAGGTGTAATTTCTTTGGGGGGGGGGCAGGAACCAATTAATTGGTTTTCCACTATTTCTTATGAGGAAAATTTGATCATTACTCAGACTTTTTAGGATTCTATCCAAAGTTCTGAACGGATTAAGTTTGAGTTCTGAGGTACCACTGTATTTGATAAATTTTATTCTTCATAATATTCTGGCAAGTTGCCATCATAAAAACTGAGGCAGAAGACTTTGTGGAAAAATAATATTTGTTTCATTCAAAAAAACCTTTGGCCCTTGCTATAATATTGAAAGAAATGCTGATATGTAGAATGTAATATGAAGAAAAGCTTGGCTATATTAATAGGTGTTGGGTGAGCCTTTATTTTGGGGATGAGAAAATCCTGTTTTTCAGGTGAACCAAAATAGCTAAATTATAGTTCAACATCAACAACAATAGAATACAAAATTACAGCCGCTATGGTTATAATTAAGAAATATTTTAAATTTTTTGATAATGAAAATCAAAACAAAGTACTTGCATCTGAATCTATTGAACTGTTGATTGGACTGTTTTTCTTAGCAAAACATGCATAAAAAGTATTGGAACTTACTGCTAATGATATTACTACACCACTATGCTTTTGAATGTTTCAACAGTTCTTGGTACAAGTCCAAAGGTTATTGAAGTTCAGTGCGTTTATATAATGACGGTAGTATAGGTAAGTTTTCTAAAACTTCAGAAAATATTTCAGTCCCATTTATTTATTTGGCAGGTTGCTTTCTGGTCAGTGCAATTAAGGGTATTAAGCAACAGATTACCAATACAAGCACATAATTGCCAGATACATTATGTTTAAACAATGTTTATGTGAGATACTGAAAAATTACTGCGTAACAAAATCAGGTGTAAAACAAATCCACAACACACCGAACCTTATGGACATTAACATAACGAGAAGCAGAACATTAAATGAACAAATACAAATAAATGCAAGGATTACCTGAACTCTGGTTGCTAAATCTCCAAAAAGAATCCCCTAACCATCAGACATTAGTGCCGAAATCCTCTCCTGAACTTAGAGGTATGCTTTCTGCAGCCTGAGGCTGCGGAGAATCTCATTCCAAGACTGAATGATCAATCCTAAAAAGGGACATTAATTTAGATTTCAAAATCTCAGAACTTGAACTGTCAGCTGGCGTTGTTTTATGTGAGTGAGTTTTACGTAAATGAATTATTTCTCCTTCAGGGACCTAATTTTCATATGGAGCAAACTTCACCTCAGGGCAAACCCTTCCAAAGAGGACTTCTTGGAAGAATGCTATCAACTGATGCAGCGTGTGACTAATGTCAAATCTATCTTTCCTTTTATGAAAGTCATCAGAGATGAAGTAAGTGCTATTGATTCGTTCTTGTGCACCATGTCACTACAAACTACTATTTTCAAGTCGAAACACTCATGCATGTGGCAGGATACATTTACATCCATTATCCTCATGTACTTACCCACTGTTTTTTACATCTTTTTATTTTTTCTTCTTCTTATTGGAGTGAAGCCATTAGGACATTTTGGGCCTGGTCTTGAAAGCTGTCTGTTGCATATTTTTGGAGTTAAGTTCTACCCACATACTTTGACTGACGCTTCGAACATGGCTTCTGAAAAATGGGCACCTCCCATATATTGTCAGTGTTGTAAAATAACTTGTTTTACACAAAATCACATACTCTTACTCTGGTTGTGATAGGTTGATAAGACTAGGTGTTAAAGTAATGTACATTTTCTGTTTGGCTAACAATATAAACCATTTAAATTTTTTTTACTTCAGCCTTGCCTTGCATTATTTTCTGTTCAGCAGCTGTTTTAGAACCCTGATAGAGACCAGGTAATTGTTTCAGTCTCTGTCTTTTGTCTAATAGATGGGCAATGAAGGCTTGCAATTCTGTGTGGACCTGTGTGCACGTGCCCTTCAGATGGACCTTCACCATGACCCTGCCACCAAATCACTAATCTACAAGACCATTGCTTACTTGTTGCCCAATGATCTAGAGGTCTGCAGAGCTTGTGCCCTTCTGGTGTTCTTCTTGGAGCGTACTGTGGAGTCTTACAAGACTGTATACCTTCTCTACATTCACCCCGACCAGGAATATCATGTCGACTCCAGTTTAGTAAAAAACCAGATTCGCTTTGAAATTCTTCAGATTTTAAAGAAGGGTTTGTTTTTTGATCCAGAGTTTTGGAACCTTATCACTTTGAGAACCAACTGCTTGAATCTGATGAGTGAAAAAGTTATGAAAGCTGCTTTGAATGAAATTATTGAAGATGATAAATGGATGCCACACTACTGTGTGAAAGAGCCATTGAAGTTGCATTCAGATGCTTCAGACTGCAATATAAATGACGTAGTGAAACTACATAGAAAACATAGAAGCAAGCCTGAAGTCAGACTTGTTCCTGTTCCATCTGAAGAAACTGTACCACCTCCAGCAAAAAAAAGGGGCAGGAAACCTGGGTCACGTGTCCAGAATCTAGTTGGTGAATGCCAGTTAAGACGGTCTTTCAGGCGGCTGGACATGTCTCAAGAGAATTCCAACATGCATGGCAGCAGGGAACAAAGGCATCTTGCCAGACAGGTAGAAAAGAAAACCTTGAAATGCCGTGGCAGAAAACCACGCTGGCTGTTGCAAGACATGGCCAGACAGACTGAGAACAGAATTTCTAGACAAAGCTATTTTGGAAAGAAAATACAGCATTTTCCCACAGAAAAATTGTCCGAATGTGCTACTGGCAAGACTAGCATAGACATGGAGACCCAAGAAGTCTTTTTGGAGAAAAAAGGTGATGAGGTGTCTTCACATGTTGAAGTCCAGCGTGAAATGAATACAGTCCTCACCCAGTCTCAGGATCAGGCCTTGTCCATGTTGCCTGCACCTCTCCTAGAGGATGCGCAAGCCATTCCTGTCCATGGAACATTGCTGGAATTTTCTCTTCCTGATAATGAGTTTATGGAGTCTTTCTCTGTGGACCATGATGTAGAACTTCTAGAGCACGGACATCATCAGCAAGACTCTACTCAGGAGAATATTTTTGGTATTCCAAAGGTTCCTATGGAACAGCTGCTCGCTAAGCCTTACATAACAGAAACAGATGCTCCATTGGAGGGGCTAAATAAGGCTGAGTCACCTCCTTTGTCAACTGAGCTAAATTCTGAACTTTGTGAGGAGTTAGCTATTGAGTTGCATATTGCCACCATACAAGAACTGCACAACTATTCTAAAATTCTTGAAGAAACCTCAGAAGTTGGTCTTCAGTCACTGCCTGAAGCAGCATCTCCTATGCAAAAGGAAGATTTATATAAGTCAGGGCAGGACTATATGATAGGGCATTCCTGTCGTTTATTGGAAACAGAAGTTAGTTCACCTGTTCAAACAACCACTGTTAATCCAGTTTTTGCAGCTAAAGTTTCCATAGTGGGATCTGAAATTCATCATGATGTGATACACATTGATACAACATGTGAGATTCCTTTGGAAGGGAATGTTTCAGATATTAATAGGAATATAATTCCAAATGGTGGTACTGGTGACCCACAGATCATGGGTAATGCTACTGATTACAGGGCTATACCATATGAAAGCCAAACTAAAATTGCTACTAGTACCGAAGGTATTTCTGACTTCCACAGTGTTTCCAGTACAGATGCAGAATCACACAAGCCTTTAGCAGCCTTGTCAGCCTCGTCCAGTTCTCCCACCAAAATGGGAAATTTAATTCTCAAACATCATTGCAAGGAATGTAACAAAGAGTTCAGAGGTGGCAATATAATGCGTCATGCAGTGGCTCACCTCCAGCGGGACAAGCTGAAGTGTATGTTCTGCACAAAAGTATTTAGATCTCGTATTAAAGCAAAGAGCCATGTGACAGAACACATTGAAAAAATGAAAAATGCCCCTAATTGCAATCCAGATAATGATATTGGAACTACTACTGCGAGTATTGAAGATATAGTTCTTCCATGTAAAACATTTAATAATGAGGCTGTTGATATGAATCATCCCCAACATTCAAACATTTCAAGAGGTAAAGTGAAAGCCAATGGATTTGTTGAAACTGGAAGTCAGCAATGTGAAAAGGGAGAGTACTGTTGTCCTGCAGATGGCTGTGATAAGACATTTGCCCGAGCAGAGTGGCCTCTGATCAGGCATGCCATGAAATTCCATGCTGATGATGTTAAAGTTCAGGAATACACTTTCTCCTTAAAGAAGGGAAACTGCCACTTCTGCAAGAGAAAGTTCCTTAGTTTGCCACATTACCAGGACCACATCAGAGGCCACAATCATCCACTCAAGCATACTTGCCTCCATTATGATTGTAAACAGCGGTTTAAGACCCAGATGGAGCTCAAGAGTCACATGAAGAGCCACCAACCACTCCAAGCACAGTGTAACTTTGCAGGCTGTCTGAGGCGTTTCAGTCTCCTACGTCTGTTATTTGAACACGAGTTGAAGCATTACCTGCCTACCAAAGCAAAAGATGAGACCCAGGACACGGTCTGGGTTGTCCGTGGAAAACGGGAAGTGTGTCAAGATACCACTAACAGTGGCTCGGTTTGGCAAGAACCTACAGATTGTAAGAATGAGATATTTGCTGGAGGTTGCAAACCTATCACAAATTCCATGGCAATAAGCAATGAAAAGCAAGAGCTGCAGGCACATAATGTAGAAGGGATGCCTGTACTTGCTGAAGGTGTCAGCTCTATAGAGGACGAGGATGCTGACATACAGCTTGTCAACGGGCATGGTAAAAATGGAGGAAGGCTGGATGTTTCGGCTCAAACTGAGCGCAAAACTGAGAGTCCCCAGGGAAGTGAACAAGAGAATAGACTGGGCAACAAAAGTGTAGACGATAAAACCCAAACTGAAAGTGCAGCGGGTCACCAGGAGTCTTGTCTGCCAGGCCAGAAAGAAGCCAAATCTGCAGAACAGTCTGGCTATGGGGGGACATCCAACAGACCGTTTGTGCGTCTGCCGCCCTCAGCCTACTTGGATGAGAAGTACATTAGCATGCCCAAGCGCAGGAAATCTTCAGCAGTTCCCAGTCCCTCTTCTGTACAGCAGAGCAGCTCAAGTGACGAAACCCCAAGGCAACGATGTGCCAAGTGCTTCCTCATCTTCAGTAGCGCAGAGGAGTTACGGAGTCACCACTCCTCAAACCAGTGTACATCTCTGTTCGGCTTTGATTCAGATGAGGAAGGTGAGTTTGCTTGTATTCTTGTCTAGTGAAGTGATTGCTGGCTTTATATGCTGGTATTACTTTAAGAACTGAAACTGGAATTAGTGTTTGCGTATGGAGGTACATTTACATTCAGTTCTTGCTACACTCTGAAAATGTATATGCAATTAATGAATATGGAGGTAGACCTAGAACCTATCCCAACAGATGGCGAATACTATGCCTGAGAATCCAGTCGGTCACAGGGCGCACACACACACACACACACACACACACACACACACACACACACACACACACACACACACACACACACACACACAGATTTATGTAGTGTTTGGCCTATGAAAGCCATGTAGATGTTGCATGAAAAAACAAACACTGTCAACACAAAAATGGGAATCAAAACCTCAATACACAGTAACTAGTCATCTGAAAACTTAAGCATATAATATGAACAACCACTCTTTGATTGTTCATAGTAGTAGGCCTCAATATTAATGTGTTTTGTATATGTTAATTTACAGGTATGTGGTAAAATACAGCCAAACTGGAGGTGTACATGGTCTACATCTGGGTAGCAGGGGGACATTGTGATGTTCTGATCTGGTCCAAAAGGCAAGGTAATATCAGACTGCTTTCTAAGCATATATCCCTCATGAAGACATTTGCCAGGGCTTATGGGACTCCTGTGAGATGGAGCAAATGTTCACTGTGAGAGCAGAAACACAATGGGACGCAGAAACTGCAACACTGCTGAAAGGTCCATAATACTTTGGAAAATTTGCATCCATTTTTTGACAGTAATACGGAAGACACTAATGTTTTTGATGGCCTAACCTTGGCTTGTCAGGACACAAACTGTACTAAGTGCCTGGACCCAAATAATCAACCCCCTGCTATATTTTAACAACAGTTGCCAGCTGTGACAACTAGTATATATATTATGTAAAAATATTTTGGCCAGTTTTATACAAACCTTGTATTTTACTCTTTTTGTATTAATCTGAAAAAGAAGTACAGTGTCATGGTTATCTGCTATTCTGCAGTGGGTTGGCAATTATTCCAGAGTTCACTACATTGACCATTTTGTTAATCCTTTCTAGAGTCTCTCCTTTGAAGCTATCACACAACCCTTTTTTCAAATGAATTTCAATTTTAACTGAAAATAGAACAAAGACATATCAAATACCGAAACTGAGAAATTATATATTGTTTTATGACATATATGCTCAATTTGAATTTAATGCCAGTGACACATTTCAAAAAACCTGGGATGGGGCAACAAAAGACTATAATTGTTGTGTAATGCTCAAGCAAAACACCTGGTTGAATGTCTCACATCAAATTAGGTTAATTAGCAACAGGTCAGTAAGATGCTTGGGTTAAAAGAGGATGTCAGAGAGGCAGAGTCAGCAGTGAAGATGGGGAGAGGTTCACTACTCTGTGAAAGACTGCAAGGGACAAATAGGTAAAACATTTGAGAATAATGTTCTTGGACGTAATGCTGCAAGAAATTTAGGAATTGCATCATCTACGGTATTTAATACTATAATACCTAAAACAAATATTGGATAGCTATAACTTTCGAGTCCTATGGTAGCACAACATTAAAAAACAGACATTCTATAGTAAAAATCACTGTATGGTCTCAGGAACACTTCCAGAAACCGTTGTCTGTGAACACTATCATTCGTCGCTGTATCCACAAATGCAAGCTGAAGCTCAAGCATGCAAAGAAGAAACAATATCTAAACATCCCAAAATGCCACCGATTTTTCTGGGTCATGCTCATTTAAGATGGCCTGAGGTGAAATGGAAAACTGTCCTGTGGTCTGATGAATCCAAATTTCTAATTTTTTGGAAATCATGGATGCCACATCTTCCGGACTAAATAGGAGAGGGACCCATCCAGTTTACCAGCGTATAGCCAGCAGACATAATGGCATGGGGTGTGTATGTTTTGGAACAATGTATGCTGCCATCCAGACAACGCCTTTTTCAGAAAAGGCCTAAAAGGTATATTTCAGCTGGATAATGCCAAACTGTCTTCTCTGTGTATTACACCAGCATGGTACCGTAGTAGAACTGTCCGGTTGCTAGACTGGCCTGTCTACAGACCTGTCACCCACTAAAAACATTTGGCCAATCATGAAACAATAAATACGACAAAGGAAACCCCATACTCTTGAAATTGAAAAATATCAGGCAAGAATGGGACAAAATTTCAGCCCTTAAAAGAAGTGATGCAACTCCTGTCAACTTTGCTTGCATCAATGTTGCTTGCATCAGTGTTCAAACTGAGAATGTATTTGCAATAAATCAACAAGACTTCTCAGTTTCAATATTCAATGTCTTTGTTCTATTTTCAATTAAATATAGGTTTATATGATTTGTTATTGATTTAGTTTTTATTTTTTACGCAGCACCCCAATTTTTTAGAAGCAGTTGTATTCATATTTAGAAGCCTGTCAAACGTATTAATCTGATGCTAGGAATCTTTGTTTCCTTTTCTACTTTCTATTAATAGTGCATGAGAGAGAGGTGTGCTAGAAATGTGTGTCATGGACCCTCCCTTTCCTTTTTCTGTCCTTAGTATTGAAACATTCTTAAAGAATGATAATGCACAAAGTGTGTCAGCCAGTGTTTTACAGTACAGGCAGCAGCAACAGTATATTTAAAGGGGTCTAAACCAGTGATCACTAAATGGTGGATCGAACCACAGTTGAGTCCTCACATCATAATTGATTGCACCCCCTCAGCAAATTTTATTTTTGACAAAGTTTAACCCTTTGAAGGATGCAGTGGACATTGACTTTGTAATGCTGGTGGAATTTGGCCCTCACAGAACAATAGTTGAGGTCTCCTGACTTAGATGTTATCAGGCTTCAGCTGCATTTGTAGATTATGCTTTTTCACAATAAATGCAATGTGTGTTTTGACACGACAAAAGGTTTCACTAAAGAACTTTGACAGTTTTTTTTTCCTGTAATACATCTGATTGCAAAATGAATATGTGAATTGGACAAGGACATAGATAATTTTTTTTGCTGTTAATATCATTTTTTTTTTTGCATCCTAAATAACTTTTGTCCGATTCTTGGCTGATTTTCTTAAGCTGTTGAAACTACCATATTTGATTTTCAGGTCCATTCTATTTACTATGCCTGTATGTAGCAAGGCTAATTTTTTAGAATAATTTAAAAATAATAAAACCAAAATAATTTCTTTGTCATTTAATTCTTTTAAAGTTGTGTTTAAGGTTGCTGTGGAAATCAAGTTGGGCATCTTGCCAAGATACTAATACTTTTCTAGCATTTTTAATTTCTTCAGCATATCCCTTGTTAGGGAAATATCTGAAATATCTTTTCCCGCAATAATCATTTAGGTGTAATACAGATTGTGTTGACATTGTGACAAGACTCAATGGTGCTTATGAACAGACTGGATCCCAATCCCCATGTCTAAAGTCCTTTTGCTTCTCACTTACACGGGACCTTTCTGAACACCAGTGTATCATGTTCCCAGGTTAAAACACTGTGGGCCACTGTGTCGGCCTCTGAGGTTAAAACAGTAGTGGCCTATGTATACATATGTGCACTTGTGTGAGTTTGTGTATATAATTTTATTTATTTGTTTTGTATTATAAATGAATGGATGGATGATGTATTTTCTTAATGAGAAAAGTTGAATGCCTTTAGTAAACCAAAGGAGAGGAAGAATGCTTAAGTTGCTGGATAACTTCAAGGAAGTCAAAAATGTGAACAGCACTTGTAATTGGCTGTACAATAAAAATGTATCCCACCCATGTTTGAAGATGGATCCTCTGTAGGTAGTGAATTATGCTTTATTTACTTTTTTGAATCCTCTGGAAATGGAATAGAGCTCATGGGTTCATTACTGAAACGTCCTTCAAAATATGTTGTTTCCTAATAAGCACTACGTTGAGTATTGGTAGTTTTAACATCCTTTTAAAAGTATTATACTTGGTAATTTTACATAGACAATCTTGTGTTTTACTGCAGTCTCAAAGTTTTCTACTACAGCGTCATCTTTGTCAAATATGCAAACTGTGGTGCATAAACATACTGAGTCTTAGTTCACGTCAACAACAAAATAGCTGCATGTTTAACACTTAAAGCAGGTATACTCCATCATTGCAAGATGCATGTCTGAGTTCAGGGGATGTAAAGAGCTATAAATTGTTGACCACCCCCTGCCTAAATTTGTACCTTATTAAATATTTTTAAATTAGTTTACATATGAAGTGCTTTAACGGTAACCCCCCTTTATTTTATGTTGTCAGTCATATCAAACCATGCTTAAATTTTTCTCCCAGCAGGATCATTAACTAAAAGGTTGACAGGTACCAGTAATCATGGAAGTTTTGGCAGTAGTTGTGTAGAATAGAATAGAATAGAACCTTTATTATCCCACGAATAAGAAATTTAGGTGTTACAGAGCTCTTACACAAAAAAGTAATGTAGAACAACAAGAGCAGGTAGGTCAGTTGTCTATGTACACAAAGATATAAATACAAATATACAAAAAAAGTTTTAGAAATAAATGAAAATGTACAGAGATATGTACTCAAGCTCCTTCCTACACTGTGGGTGTAGCAGTCTATTGCTGAATGAGCTGCTCAGAGCTTGTACAGTCTCATGCAGGGGGTGGGAGGTGTTGTCCATAATGGATGTCAGCTT
>JABFDZ020000001.1:36158093-36170986 GCA_019775955.2 Pollimyrus isidori
TTTCTATTCTTTGCAAAGTCATTCATTATGTGTACACATTTAATATGATAAAACAAATCTTATTTTACATCCTAACACATAAAGACAAAATCTTAAATAATGCCTATGCATATTTTTTATTTTAAAAAAATGTAGAATCACATTGTTGAACCACTTTGTGTTAAAAAGATGGAACTTACTTCCTGGGTTGGATGTTGCAGGAGGGATCATAAATTGACAGCACCAGCAGTTAATGACCTCTAGTGGCTAAATAAACAAACAGCCACTGGTACATGCTCTTAAACCTCATACATCTATATTCTGTGTGTCACTACAGTGTGCGTACAATTGTGTGCATGTATTCTGGTGTGCATACTACATTTGTCCATGTATGCAGATGGTCCCAGCCAGCGCATACATACAGCAATGACATTCCAACACAACAGCAGAGGCCAGCTGCATTGCAACAAACACAATAAGTTAGTTACTCAGTTGCTACTCAAAAACAATTAATGAAATAATACTTCCACAATGAACTACCATGAACTGTCATGTTTGATTAATGATGAATGAATGGGATCGGTGTATAACTTACATTTAGTTACTAGTTAATTAATGCATTAAGTAATTGTATACTACTACATTATTTATACCCCCTCAAGTAAAATCATACCCAATTTTGTTCTAGTGCAGGATGTATCAAACAATTTATTTCTACAATTGCTTGCAGAAATTCTTTGTCTAAGATTGCTCCCTTACTATTGCTTATAGTAAATGCTTCTAGGTTTGGCATGGTTAGTTTAGTTTTTGTTCATCTTGGTCAGTTTGTCTTATGTATTCCTGCTGCACTTGAATCCAGTGCAGTTTACCTTGTGCTGCTCAAGTTCCATCAACACTAAGCACCACTAACTTACATGAAAAGGAGGTTTGTGGGCATAAAACCTGACTTTCTTGGAAGGTGGTGACCTGGTTTAGGATGCCTGTTAGCTTATTTTTATTTGAACCAGTTCACTTCTCAATTTTTCATAAGTACTTTGAATTATTAGCCAGTCCCACCTGTCAATTCCTTGTGCTCAAACCAATATACGGCAACACACATTGCCTAAACAATTTACATGCAAATTATACTTGCAGAAATAGAAAAAGCAGTAGCGGGCCCACGTTCATCCAAATATGCTATATGGCTATAGGCCTGACTGTCTTAGTGGATGACAGAAGCAGAATGAAAACCTGTCCAGGCATTTTTCCTTCAAGCTAATCCCCTGGCTACTCTTGTAAGAAGCTGTATCTGCATATTGCTGTCAGTTACTACACTCTACATAAACTGTGGAACCATGTCCACAAATCTGTCCTCCTCACAAAAATGGCCGGGGAGGCAGACAAGGCAAAGCTTTCTAAACAAAGGTTTGTCATTGAACAAAGCCTTTATAAACTACACATGTGGTTTTCTCACATTAGAACTGCAGTAGTGCTACACACATGCAGCTTTTTGACAAACTCCTCATTCTTCATATACCATTCCAATGATCAAACAGACCCCTACAGAAATATTACATGACATGTTACCAGTCATCTTTGTATAGTTAACTGTGAACTGGATACCCGGCACAGTTTAGCATACATTTGTAAGATACAGTGGGACCTCGGTTCTTGAACTTAATCCGTTCTGGACTCCGGATCGAATCCTAAAAAGTTCGAGTTTTGATCTAATTTTTCCCATAAGAAATAATGGAAAACAAATTAATTGGTTCCCGGCCCCCCAAAATTATACCTAAATATGTGTTTTCTAGCATTTAAACACAAAATGAACAAGATAAAACAAGAAAATTTTTTCTTAATGGCTTCCAAAACAATAAAGTTATTATAGGAACATTACTCCTGTCCTTGCCCGATGATCTGCTCCTTCCGTGTGCTGCGTCCCCTCTCTCGTTAATCTTGTGTGGGTTCCCCATGTGATCAGCTGTTTCTGGTTGTTGTCATTAGTCCTCTGTATTAAGTCTGTGTTTCAATTTGTTTCCCCAGTCCGGTCATTGGGTGCGTTTGACTTGCTTACAGCACTAGTTTAAAGCAACGCATTCTGATCCCAACGCAATGCATTACAGTTAAATGCATGTGTGACGACACATCTTTGCTCTTATTGGCTGAAGAGTTTAGTTCACGCATGAAGTTTGTATCCCAGGCAGTTCCAATTCGTAATCTGCTATTTCTCCCAAATATCACGTAAAGCAGTGAGAACTAGTTTTCAGTTAATTTACCTGGTAAAATAAAGTTTAAATAAATTACATAAATGCTGTAATAGTAGACGTAAGTTAGTGGTTTATTTAATGTTAGTTACTGTAATGTTGTGCTGGTTGAGCTGCAGCCATGAGGGGTCGGTGATTCCTTGTGCCGGTCCCAAGTCCGGATGAATGCAGAGGGTTGTGTCAGGAAGGGCATCCGACGTAAAACTGACTGGCCAAATCGGACGTGCGACTCGCGGTAGTTCGCTGTGGCGACCCCTGAGGGGACGACGCCGAAAGAGGAAGAAGAAGTTACTGTAATGTTGTGCTGCTTTATTAGGTTAATCGTCCAGTCTGTGAAGAAGGCATTCAAGTAAGAACTGCATTGCGGTGCGACTCCTGGCGCGTACAATTTATATTAGGTCACTGTTCACGGTTCGACTTATGATATTCCGATCGAGTACTCGGTCAAACTGGTTTGTTCGACTTTCAAGAAATTCGAGTTCTAGTGATTTCGAGAGCCGAGGTACCACCGCATACAAAATTCAGTAAATTTAATCTAATTGGCATCCCACTTCATATCCCCAAGGGAATAATTTGTCAAAAATGCCTCAGAAAAGGACCATCTCTGTGTCACAGGGAAGCTTGATCCTCACCTTCCCCATGGCTCTCAGTTTCTTTGTTAAGACAGTCGCCCAGCAGTTGGGGGCCATCCAAACTCAGGGGCTCCTCCCACACTAGCCGCATAAGATGCTCCAGCTCATTTTGAGACTATTAAATGAGAGAAAAAAGCAAAACCTCTTACACGTGGAACCCAATGACGAATAACTACAAATTTCAAAGAATTTTTATTTGCTAATTATAAAACAACTACTCCATTGACACTGAGATGTGCACTTTTATTCACACTAAGAACAGCACAATAACATCTTATACCCAAGAAACTCACTAGATTGTCCAGGTCATCTTTACCACCAACATGGACTTTATTGAAGAAAATCTGTGGTACATTGTGGGACCCAGTGAGTTGCTTCAGCTGGCACCTTAATTTTGAATACTGCTTTAAGTCTACCTCTTGCACTGGCAATCCCAGGTCAAAGAGATGAGCTCTTGCCTGTTTACAGTACAGGCTGTCTTCCACGGAGAATAGTGTGACACGGCCCAATGGACTCCCTTCTGCTGTATCCATCAGAAAAACTGCAAAATATCACACATTTTATTTGCAAATGTTACCTTATTGGAAAATATGATATGGTACTATTGCGCTATAATTAATATTCAAAATTATTTAGAAATACATATGCTCCTCTACTTACGAATGAGATATGTTCCGAGTGGCTGTTTGTATCTTGAAATGTTCGTAAGTCATTATTAAACATCATTTTAAGGGTACACGCAAGTATAAAGCACTAGGATGCTGGGAGCACACACGCTACGCTGCTGAGCTGGGGGAGTAGCGGCCAGTAGTCATACTAGATGGAATTGGCGTGCAGAAAAAAAAATTATGTTGTGGACAGGAAACGGGAGCCCAGTGAACACAATTTGGAATTACAGTCCTTTTCGTTCGTATGTCTGAAAGTTCGTAAGTTTAAAGTTCTTAAGTAGAGGAGCGTCTGTAAATGCTACTAATTTACAAAATTCACATACATTAAATCTTTTATTCTCATGTATTATTTTAAGGAACAAAGTTAGTATTGCCTTTAACTGAATATTTAGCCATTTTACATTTTTAATATCTGAAATATCCAAGTAAGTATAAGGTGATCTATAGCCTCGCCCTGGAAGAATGGGACTTTAGAGACAACCAATCCACTGCAAGCACACAGTTGATATGTGCAGTTTAGACTGATTAGCCTGCATGTGTTTGAACTGTTGAAGCAAACCTGCGCACCATAGGGAGAACATGCAAACTTCACATTCACAGATGAAGGGTGGGATTTAAACCCACAAAACTGGACGTGTAGGACAACAGTTTTACCTACTGCAGAGTCATAATGCCACCATATGTAACAACATGGAATAACATGGGAATACTAGTGTACTGTTCAATGGTACTCTAATTTTTGATAGGTAAGTACCTGCATTAGAAACGCAATAAATAAACAGTAGCCTAATACATATTAGGCCCAGTAAAAAAAAAATCATTAGTTTATCATCCTTTCAATCATAAACAAGTGATGAGGGAGGACGATTTTTTTTTATTTTATTTTATTCTTATTTCTTAGAAAAAAATACTATCTTCAGCAGTGCGTGCTCGGTACTGATCGGGAGGGAAGGTAGAAGAAAGTAAGCTGGGGTAGAAGAACACAAATGTGCGGCAATTGGTTTCTATCGTCTGCCTGTGAAATTTGTGAACGCCGACAGTGGAATTTACACAGGAAAATACACTTTTAAAAAAATCGATGCGGGTTAAATTCGCCATGCGGGCGGGGATGATAAACTAATGATTTTTTATTTTTTTTACTGAGCATAATTTCCACTGGAATAAATACCTCACGAATGCTATACCTGTATATATAGTCTAGACCACTATATAAATCTGTTTAGTAGGCTGTGGGTTGACAGACAGCGTGAAGAATGAATACACTTTAGTACAATGTGCTATTTATCATGGAAATCAAAAATGTAAATATTGTGATATTTTCAAAAGGATATATCAAACCAGGACAAAAAAGTAGTTAAATGGTGATTAGATTCAATGTGTGGCGAGGAGAAGGGTACTGTAGAAGTAGGCTATATCCACTTTGTTCCGTCACTGCAGTGTAGCTGTCTCTACAGCGCAAGCAAACCAGGGAAGCGTTAATCGTATGTACCGTGTTAATTTCACGTCCATTCTCGTCTAAGAATAAGTACAGATAAGTCAAATGCGCAAATTTTTGTTATTGGCCGGTTTTCAGTGTGTTGTAATAGGTGAACATTATTCGCCGTAATGCGTTTATCAGCAATTACACTTGTATTGAAACATTCCTGTCTGCATGACTATATCGATCTGGACAATTTTAAACACACTATAGGGATCAGCTAAATTTGCGGCGATTTCAGAGAAAAAATAGCTTTCTATCTATGACCTTGAAACGCGCATAAAAACAACACGCTATTAAAAGCGAAAGATATAACACCACACTTGGAAACAGTAGCTATCTTAATGCAAACAGATTGCTTGATAAAGCTTTTCGCTTACCGTGAAGGTTGGGGATTACTGGTCTACTGACTAAACGAAACCAATCCCTAATAAATATATAATATAGCCACATAATAGTTTTTCCATTACCTAAGTTTACGTATGTGAACTGGACATCTGTTACTTGATATAATTAAGGCCATCAACGCGATCTTGTATATATATATATATATATATATATATATATATATATATACACACTTGTATTATATTATTGTATTATAACTTAACTATTAATACGTCCCAGTATAATTATAACATTACCTGTATTTTGAGGGTCCGCATGATTATAACCAGATCACATTATGATTATAGCTCATTATAACCAATGGTTTCGCGCAGTGTCACTTAAAGCTCGATTCTCGCGTCACAGTGGTTAAAAAATGTCGTCGGTGATTCGGTGAAATGTCACAAGTAAACCACGCCCACATAACGCACCCCTACCTCCCTCCACCGCTAAAAATATCCAGTCAGCATAATTTGTAATAGAGATAAGGCAGTAAATACCAGAATCCGGTTATTCGTATTTCACGATTCTTGAAACATGTAGTATATGTATCCCTGTAGTTTCTTGTTACAGCTTGCAGAAACTCACAAGGCGGTGAGAAAGAATAGGGTATTACATAAAGGTAAAGATTTCAACAGATATATTATCATTATCTAGAAGAACATCGGCATAAACCAGCAAGTCTGATGTGCAAATAATAAAAAGCTGTACGTTTTGACTGCACTTGTACGGTTTGATCGTCATGTTTTATAAGATGCTGCATAAGGACAGAATACAACATATGTTATCGGTACCGTTGAGGAAAGTATATGACAACGAGAGTAATACTAAATAAACGCAAAATATTCGTCTTCATACACTGCTTATTTTGACTATCATGTCATAAATATTTTAAAACGGATCTAACCTGCAGTTAACTAGTCCTCCTAGTTAATATCGTTACCTCTCCATGATTTTGTTGAGATATTGTAATTTTAGTACGTTATTCTCATTAAACATAAGATTTATTTTAAAACAATGTAGCGGAACGTTGTACACGTACAGTAGGCTATTTTTTGCAACAAACGGAACTTTCTGCCTGGAGGACTTGATCGTGTTGCGGCAACTTGCGGGTTATATGTTTCGGTTATCTATAAAACTTTTGAAACAGCAATATAGGCACCATCCAGAATGCCGTTTCAAACCCTTTTAGATGTACGCATTTAATTATTTAATGATATTATTAATTGTTAAAAGTGCTCTTGAGTGAAATCCATATAGTTCAACTAGTAACCATACCAAAGAGATATTTAAAAGAAAAAAAAATTGAATGTTGAGCACAACAGAGTTCGTTCTTTTTATTACAAATACTTTGCATTTCGGATTTGCTGCCAGAGAGGGATACCATATTCGATTCTGAAATTATGAAAGCTGAGTGGGGCCCGGTTCTTAAAGTTTCGAGGATTCTAGGGTAAATTAGCGTGGACGGTAACACTTTACTTGATGGGGCACAAATAATTAGTAATAACTCAGTTACTACTGAAGTACAAATTATGAACAAATATAGTTGCTACTTAAGATAAAAGATGCGTTCATTAATTATTGGTGAACAACCATACGATGCGTATTTCGCGTGTGCTTTATTTATTTTCTTCCTTCTTCCCGTTCTGTATTACTCTATGTTGTTTCTTCAGTAGTTATTTCAGTAGTTCACAAAGGTTTGCTAAATTAACAGATATAATGACAAATATATGATGACTGCTTGGAATGAAAAAGGTATCCTGATTGATTAATGATGAAAACATATAAGAAGTAACTTGTTATGACTTGTGCCTTCAATAGTTCCTTCAGTAGTTCAGAGGTTTACAGAATTAACAAATATAGTAAGAAATACAGTAATTGCTTGAGATCAAATATAAGATTAGTATGTAATTAAGGCTTAGTTTGTAGACAATATGTAATAGTATAATACTATACTATTTGTGTCCCGTCAAAGTGTTACCGGGCGGCCCTATAGGCTGACATGGAAAGGGGGCCCTCTAAGTAGGCCATTTCAGCTTTTTTTCCCAGCCTAAAGAGAAACGAGTTAAAAAATACATATAAATGAACATAAATAATTTGCTAAACACATGGGGTGTCCGCAGTTAAACTTACCGATCAGGTTGGGGAGGGAGTGCTCTCAGTAAAATCTGCTGATCAGAGTGAGTTATTTATCAGAGTGAGTTATCTCCTATATCTTGCCAAATTTAAGAATTTTAGCCATTCCCTCTTTTGCCGTGGTCCTAGGCTGCGGCCTGTACCTTACTAAGGTTAGTCTTGCTTACTTTCGTTTAATTGTGTTTTTGCCACGTCTTCTAATAATTTGTGTACCACTCTAGCCGGTTGTTCTGGTTCACTTTTGTCAGTAAAAAACCGGTATCACTAGGCTCCACTGTGAAAATAAACCTGGGCAGCCTGAAGTGTCAAAGTAGTAGTAGCCAAGACTGGAGGCAACTTTGTCTATCCTGAAAACTGTTGCTAAAAATATATATTTTTTAAATATAGACATAATTAAAATTATCAAATTATCTTCCATCCATAAATGTAATTTCTGGAAATTCTGTCTAAATGGGGCCTTAGTTTTTGGGGGCCCCAGGTGACTGCCTACACTTGCTTAATGGTAAATCCACCCCTGGGTGCAATAAAAGAACAAACGTCTTTAGTAACCGGGAACTGCATTGTAACATTGTATTCGCTGTCAACGAAATGATGCTAGCTTTATGTATTCGGGTTTTTGGGAAAAACCTCGTACACAGTAAAATATACCATTTAATGTGTTTTGTCATTTCATTATGCTAATTTAAACATGGAATTATATTAAATAATGTAGTACATGTATGGGGGGAAAAACAATATGTAATCTTTACTATATTTGTCCAGACATCCCAATCTGCAAAAACAACTTCAAGGAGGTGTCCCCAATTTGTTCATTAATTTTCTCAAGTCAGCACACTAAATTACGAAGGCCCATCCATCCATCCATTTTCTAAACCGCTTATCCTACGGGGCCTATACCGGAAGCAACGGGCACGAGGCAGGGAACAACCCTGGATGGGGAGCCAGCCCACCGCAGGGCACACTCACACACCAGTCACTCACACATGCACACCTACGCGCAATTCAGCAACCCCAATCAGCCTCAGCATGTTTTTGATCTGTGGGGGGAAACCGGAGTACCCGGAGGAAACCCCACGATGACATGGGGAGAACATGCAAACTCCACACACGAGGCAACAGTGCTAACCACTGCAGTACCATGCCGCCCCTATTACGAAGGCCAATATTATGTATTATTTTCACAATAAGTAGATTATTCTTTTACTATTTATGCAAATTCCTTATATTCTATCGCTACTTTACAAAAGTCTTCAAGGAGTTTGGTCATTTCATGACAGCCTTGGCAACTAAGTTTCTTACTAGTGTAGACCTGAATAATACAGCACATGAAATTACACTTATTAAACTCACCTCAACATGCCTTTTACAGACGTTTAAACCGCCACCAGCAATGCTGAAATCACTGTTGCAAACAGTACGACGCGCAACATTGTCATTGTTTTTCATCCTTACTAAACAAGGATACACTTTTTTGTAGTCTGAGGTGAAATGCGTTTTATATTTTTGTGTTTCGGGCACTCTCCGTCTGCCATGATGCTCCACTGAACCAATAACTTAGGTCCTCGAATAGTTAAATAAATGCATGCCCGCACTGAAACCTGATTGGTTTACTTACCAATATAAGCCAATCAGGATGCTGTCTGTCTAGTACGGGCTACATTAGCAGGCAGACACGCAGGGCTCCACATATACGTCCGTTCCCTCCCTCTCTCTCTCTCTCTCTCTCTCTCTCTCTCTCTCTCTCTCTCTCTCTCTCTTTCATTCTGTCGTGCGCAATGTCTCGTGTGCATGCTCTTGTTTGCTTGCTCTAGTTTCCGGGATATTTAATTCAATTTGTGGGCATCAGAGAATCGCTGTCAATATGCGGGACACTTGGGATGTCTGTTTACCTATACTATCCTTGTTTTCATCCTGTAATTACACAGGTCCACTAGGTGTCACCAAATATAAATGTTTAGGGAAGATCTTCAACTTCCGCATCCTGTATTAGTATTTTGGGGCGGGGACAGATCCCATAAATGACAAAATTATCCTTTTGAATCAAATCAGTCCTCTCACATTACCCCGTATGACCTCGTATCATGTATAGGCTATGCGTACATTTCAGTATTAACTATGTGCATGCAATTATTGGCTAAAAAAATTTTTTCCCTTTTGGTCAGGAGATTAGATGAGTACTGAATTCTCCTGACACATATATTTATGTTTTACAAAGCAAAATCCTGGAAAATATTTGCCAGGACAAACCATTCTCATGAATATTAGGTGGGGCGTGTCCCACCCACCCAAATCTATAATTAAATGATCATCTACCGCAGTCCCTTTTGTTAAAATAGCTAGACATTGCCTGATTACCCAAGGCAGGTTCAGTAGGCCTACTATATTAAGATAATACGGCTGCCTGCCTCCCTCCTCATTGGTTAAGGCACACTTGTTCATGCTAAACATACTGTGAAATATCTGAAGTTCCGAGGCTACAGATGGATTTCCCTGTTAGTGATTGTACAGTAACTCATCTATTGATATTTATTTTGTAAATGAGTGTACTAAGTGAGTCACCCTCAGTAATGAAAAACACACTTGTTCATTTGTATGAGCCATTTGGTTAACTATTAACACTTTACTTGAGGGGGTAAAAAGGTTAGCTAGTTACTTTTCAAAAACAAATCATGAATGCATATAGTTCTCGCATGAAATACAAGAACCATCATGATTGATTAATGATGAAAAAATGGGATCTACATAACAAAAACTAGTCCATGATTTTACTAGTTAATTAATGCATTAAGTAAGAGTATACTTTTTCATTATTTGTGCCACCCTCAGGTAAAGTGTTACCAACCATTTTAATATAAAGTTGTTGGTTTTTCCTTGTGTTCTAAGTCCCTAGTAGAATCAAACCTCAATCTATACTTAACCATTGCTAGATTAATTTAACAACAGGTAAAGATCACACCAAGTCGACTGAGTGTCATTTATTTTGATAGACTCAGTAATAAATTTGTAATACATTCATAGTTTACTGCTGAAGCAATCTATCTCCATGGAGACCTGCTTGGTGACACGGTATATACAGGTACCTGTTAATTTTTTAAGTTTTAAAAGTGATTTTTAGTTGTCTAGTCTACCAGGAAATTGAGAGATAATGTTCAGCAAAAACTGTATTCCATGCAGAATTGTAAATGATTTTGGAGTGCAGCAGTAAATACAGCGTGTAATGGTTTCCCCACGGGCACATTAAGAATTCTGCTGGAAAACACCTTTTCTGTCATTGTTCATGCTGTTTCATAATCTCATTGAAACCATGCAAATGTAAAATTTATGGATCTCTTTGATTTAAAGGATGTTTCATTAAACAGTGACTATCACTGAGGAACAAACAGCTTTCATATCTGCAATCACACTGTCTAAAAATGTGAGAATGAATAAGAAAGGTCAACTAAAAAACGCTTCCAGGAAAGTGAAGAATTTGTGCAGGCAAGAACTCATTTGAAGCAATGGAACAGCAGATAAAATGTAAGTTTTGCACCAGAGATTTGAAATGATCTCAAATTGTGTGAGAGTTTGTTGTGTCGATCAAACAGTTCACCAAAAAAGATTAATATTATGGTTTGAACACATACTAAGTATACATAGCCATTTGCTGCATAACTATTGAAATAAATTATGCAATTTGAAGCATAATTTGGTTTTCACCTATACAAAAAGAAACTTTTGTTTTTTTATTGGATGGCAGAGTTTAACCTCTTAAATTTAATAAGACTAAAATGATCAGAAAGCATTTACAAATCACAGAAAAGTTTTACAAGAATTTTAAAACTGGCAGAAAAATGAAATACCGTAATTCCACTGATTGCCCCCTTTTTCTGAGATTTCTTTTAGATTTACCTTCATAAATTTATTTAGAAGTATAAAGGATAACAGTTTGTATAACTCATGGTCATTTGTTTTTCTTCACTACACATGTTAAATCTTGCTATGTCCTCAGCCTCTCTTACTCTTACTTTTGTGGTGTAAAGCATGTTAAAAACTTATGAAAAGAATGAGCATGGAGTCAAATTTCTTCTCTGGGGAAGGCAGAATTTGCATGGAGAAAATACTATAGGCAATACTATAGATCAATGCCAAACACTGTACATTTTGATACATAATCATTAGAAACACATTTATGCCTCACATGTGTTTGAGAAGTCCCCAGATTTCGCAATGCATTGTTCAGCTTTTAATTAAAAAGCATCCTCTCCTGCCCTGTGCCATTCCACAGTGAATCGAAGCAGTACGACTCATTCTCCATAAAGGGATATTCGTCTTTATAGAGATGGTGGGGTTTGGTGGAAAAAAATATTGTGGGGCCTTTGTGGTTTTGATGGGACACGCTACATGTGGGAAATTATTCTTGGCGCATTGTTCAAAGCACTTAGAGTTCTTAGTGACTTTTTCCCCCCATTCCGGCTGGTCTTCCATGCCTCTGTGAGCCGAAGTTGTGGCAAATGAAGCCACCCATTCCATTGATCTTTTCCTGTTCACTTCACAGAAAGAAAAATAACAAGCTACCAGACTCCTGTCTTTATGGCACTTGGCTTCCTTCTTTTTAATAAGTGGTTTGGCAGTGGCAGCGGCTGTGACGCACAGGTTCAAAAATACCGTTAGCTGGCGTCTGTTGATCTTTGTGACTTTTTTTTAAGGAAGCAGTGTGATTCCCATAAAGGGTATGGCTCTTATGTTAACTCTTGAGTAGTCTAAAAACATCAGAAAAGGTGTTTGCGATTAATTTGTCTTTAAACTTTTTCTGTTTGAATTTTGAAAAGGTTTTCAGTTTGACCATTACAGTACAGTTTTCAGAGATTATTACTTTTATAAAGGTTTTAAAGATTTTCATTAGTGCCACTTTTCTGATTCATCTTGCCATGACATATCAAGAAAGTAGCAGACAATATCCAGGAGGAGGTGCAAGAGTTACATTGTCCCTCAAATCAAAAGCCAAAATCTTTTTAAAACTGGTATATGGGAAAAATTGGTTGTTTACGAAAAAAGTAATATTTATACTTTCTATAATTAACAGTGAAAGGCTACATTGTTATTAAACCGGACTTTTAAAGAAACGTTTCCAAGGTAATTGTAGATTTTTAAAACCTGTATCGGGCTATTTACCAGGTGGGAGATATCTAATGTTTGCAACACGCATCTCCCCTTTTTTATTAGAGTTGTTACAAGCAGATGTAGGCAACAAGTGTCAATAAGATGATGGTAATTATAAACTTGCCACTTTGCATGCATTTGCAGCAGTGAATGCAATAACCAGTGGCGGTTCTAGACCAAAATCACCAGGGGGGCCGAGGTGGGGCCAGTGTGTTTTTAAGGGGGGCACATT
>JABFDZ020000001.1:36205675-36221156 GCA_019775955.2 Pollimyrus isidori
CGCGCTCGGAGTGCGCGCCTTAGGAGGGGGGCTATGTCATGTACCGCGTCGTCCGTCCTGTTCCAGCCCTTCGTGTGCCACGCCCACCTCAATACCTCATGTGATTTCCCGATCATGTTCACCTGGGAGGCGCTGCCGCTCGCCAGTCCTGTCTCTTTTTTTATGTATATAAGTCTACGCCTGTGTATCCCCGGCAGATGCGGCATGAACGTGTTTATGTCCCTGTGTACGCTAATAAACCCCTGTGTGCTTGGTACTTCTGTCTGGACGGATCTTTATTTACCTTGCGTACCCCCGGGATCGTCACATAATTACAAAAAGTTCTTTCCATCGATTAATTTCTTACTTTCACATTAAATATATTTCTTGAGTTTAACTAATACCCTCCTTGGTCAGTCTGCACACGATTAACAAGCTTGTTTGATTTGCGGCCCCTTTAAATACAAGACAAGTATTCAACCTATGTCAGAGCGTCCAAAAACGTCTACAGCTTCTTTGGCAGGGCAGCCAGTGCGAATTTTGATGCTCTCGCCACCGGTGGTGTGAACGCATGGTAAGAAAGAACTAGGCTGAAAAGCAAAGCTCTCAATCTATTGGTCCGGTGCGGATACCTCCTATGCGGAGGTTTTCAATGTATGTCCTATAGGGAGGAGGCCCCGGGGCAGAACCAGGACTTGCTGGAGAGATTATATCACTAGGCTAGCCTGGGAATGCCTCGGCATCCTCCCCAAGGAACTGGTAGAGATAGCTGGAGGGAGGGAGGTCTGGATGTCTCTCCTGAAGCTGCTACCCCTGCGACCCAAACCCTGGATAAGCCGTAGATGATGGGTGGATAAATCTAAATCTTTAGTAATGTGAGTTTAATTTCCACTTAATCCTTTTATCACACCCTACTCATCCGATCTTCCTGTGTCCCACGCCCCCCCGCTACCTTGTAGGGAATCCTGATGTCATCATGTCACACCCCGCTCCGATCGAGCCTCGTGTGTGCCATGCCCACCTCATCACCCAGTGTTTTTCCCTGATTGTTTCGGTCTGCCTGTGTTGTGTATATCAAGTCTGCGTCAGCGTAGGTCCGGCAGACTTGGCATTGATGTTAGTTGATGTTCGTTGATGTTTCCTGTGTTGGGATGTTTCCTTGGAATAAACCCCGTTTCCCGTATTCCCTGATTCCGCCACTCGACCACCAGCGAAACGTGACAGAATGCCAAGTGTCTGCAAATGCATAGAGCAGCAGACCGAGCCCGAGCGGCTCGGTCTGCTGCAAGAGTTCATGTATTGGCGGTCCCAGCCCGAGGTCCAGGAGGACCCAGCAGCCCTGGAGCTAGCCAGCCTGGCGGCGCAACGCGGAGTTGGCCAAACCTACCCGCTCACCCGAGCACGTAAGCTCCTCCATCGGCTGCTTCAGCGGCTCCACAAGCGGCGAGAGGAGCGCGCCATGTTGGAGCCTGCACGCTCACCCCGGCATGGGAGAGTGGAGTTGAGCTGGGGAGCTGCCCGATCGCCTGGGGGGAAACCACGGAGGACGAGTCACTTCTGCTGGACCGGTATCACTTCTGCCCAGAACGCTGCGCCGGAAAGTGGATGAGCTCAGTGAGAGACTCTATCCCGCGGAGCCCAAAGGGGTCCCCACCTCTCTGTGTCCCGGAAGGGAAGGGGGCACAAGAGGAGGGTCTGGGTCCCTCCCGTCCCACCCCCTGGCGTGCCCGTGCAGCCCTTGGCGGTCGTCCGGTGGCTGCCTGCGGGTCATCCGGCTCCGGGTAGCCGCCGGGTTCCTCTCTGGCTCCTAGGGGCCGGTCCTCCGTCCCTCCTCCGGCTCCGTGTCAGCCGCCTCCGGGCCCCCCTGCTTCTGCTGGGCTTCGGATGGCATTTTCGCCGGCTCCAGTGCTGACGTCACCGTTGGCGGCTTTCCTCTCAGGCCTGCCTGCGCCAGTGGTCTCTCTGGGTCTCCTCCGGCTGTCCCTCGGACCGTCTCCATGGCCCCTGCAAGGTCCCCTCCTGCTCCTGGTGCCCCCCTGCCTGCGGCTCCTTCGGCCGCTGCCCGTCGCCTGCCTGGGTGCCTTCGGGCGCCCTGGTGTCCTCCTCCTGTGTCTGTCCCGTCTGCTCCTCCTCCTTTTGTTCTTCTGTTCTCTCCCAGCCCTTATGTTCCTCCGTTTGCTCCTGGCCCTTTTGTTCCTCCGTTCCTTCCTGGCCCTTCTGTCCTGCCTGTTGGTGTTCCCTCCGTCGTGACACATCAGCTGTGTCGAGATGTTTTTCATCCTTAGTCCTGTGTATTTAAGTCTGTGTTTAAGTCTGTTTCCCCAGTCCAGTCAATCACATTATGGACCTTGTCTCCCAATCGTATCTTCCCTTTGATTAAACCACGTGCTCCCCATTTTCCAGACTCCTGCTCCTCTGTCTCTGAATTTTATTAAAGCAATAGGAAGTTCTCAGTGATATTGATTTACAAAAGAGTGTATCATATTGTATCAGAGTGTATCACCTCATTGGGAAGGTTGGGCCAACTATCATGCATGAAAGGGAGAGTAACTTTATTGCCACTTCTCCAGCTCTGCTTTGCATTTTTTTATGCTACAGGGGATGATTGATTGGAATCTTTTTGGAGTTCGCAAGACCACAATCTGCAAAAATGGGCACTTTCACACCACCATACTTCTTACTGATTGGTTGACCACAAGCACCGGAACTAACATGGAAGTTATGTGGAAGTGCAGAAGAGATGTAGCTGAGCAAAAACTGAGTGTTACAAGCGGGTAGACACAGGCAGACCCAGGAATGCAAGGTAAGAGTGTTTTTATTAGACAGATCAGGGGCAGAGGTTGAGCTCTGCAGGCAGCTTCTATCCAAGTAGGTGTTGCCGTCCCTGGCCGGGAAGCTGAAGTCGGGGAGCTCCGGGAGATAACCGACGGCGACGGGGTTGGAGACGCTGAGCTTAAATCGTAGTCCGAAGGGAAGCAATGGATCCAAAAGCCAGGAGGTCAATCCGAGGGTAAAGCACGGGACTGAAGAACACCGGAAAGTGAGACGTCTCGGGAAGGGAGGTTCACGGACAGAACCGGGACTGCGGGAGGAAGACAGGTACGTTAAGGCTTCAAACACAGGTAAGCGGAACAGGAAGGGGAGCTCGGGAAGACAGGAGACAAGAAAGTGCTTGGTATGGCTTCGTAACATCAGCTCAATACTTCGCAGTGACTAAGCGGGAGTCCTCTCATTTTATGTCGAGTGTCCTTCGAAGGGAACCCAGTACACCTGCATGGTCACGCCCCCCATGGGCGTGGGTGTGACACTCAGCATACGGAATTATTTTTGTAAACCAATTACAATTCCGTAAATTAATACATTTTTGCTTGCATCCCCATATTTCTGCATTGGAAAATTCAATTGCTAACCAATATAATTTTATTTAATATCACCGGTGCAGGGGGTGAAACTTGCCAGTGCTTATTAGTGGGATAAGGCTACACTGTGGAAGACGAAAGATCAATCTGTTGGCAAAATTTTATTAGAATCTGGAAAATGGCGGGAGTCATATAAATAAAATATAACTTTAATTAATAGATAAATAACTAGTAAAACAACTTTTTTGTTCTCCATTGCTTTGGTGTGGCATTGTTGATTAATTTGAAATTAAGTATGAAGTTTAACCTACAAACTTTTTGTGTCTCCCATGCTTATTATTATTACTAACCCAACTGGTGAATATGGAACATTTTCATAATTCAAAGGACTACTGCTTGATTAAGTTGTGTGTGAAAAATTAAAGTGTGGTAAAAGTAGCAGTATTTACTTTTTAAAACTTCATGAGACATTTGCGTTAACTTTATTTAGGGCCATATTTATTTAGTCTAAATGCATTTTGAATGGGTGTATGTTTCGTTGGAATCCATCATGGCAGACATGGCTGAACCTCAATTAATCCTATTTTAATCATAGTTTACACTGGTTTAACTAATCCTGGGTTAAAATTAAGACTTGCAATTCGTCTCTGATTCGTTAAGCACCAGTTTAAACCTAGATTTACTAACCCTAGGTTAAGTCTAAACCACGATTAATTTAATCCACGTTGGTGCAACCCAGCCTTAGTTAAAAACTTTATGTGTGATTTACTGTAGGTGTACCCTTAGTGGATAAGATAAAATGCTTGGTGAATATGGGCCTTGGAGTATAGTACATTTTACAATTTTAGAACACTTTCCCTGACCTCATCATTGCCTCTGCACCTGTTTTATGTATATGTGTGTGAATGTATGTATGTGTGTATATATTTGAGATTTACTGTGAGAAACTGCTGTAGTTGTAGACACTCAAAAGTCCTTATTTAAAGCAGTAAACTCCAAAACATATGTGTCATAGTAATAGACACACTCTCAGGACTGTGTCATATCCCCTCTTGCCTCTGCCATGTAATTCTGTTTGTTTCCCCACATTTTTTAAATTTCACGGCTGTATAAAGATAGTGTGTATTAGTGGTACATTAAGGTTTTTTCCATCTTAACTTAAATACACTCAGTATATAATTTAAGACTAGAACATGCTCATAAAACCAAACTATTTTGCTATTTAAACATTTTATGCCATAAGTATGATTTTTTTAACAAAAAAAACAGTGATACAGACTTAAAGGTAATTTAAGGTTTATATGGAAATTCTAATTTCTGTTCCATTGAACAACAATGAATAAATATGACAATACTGTAAATTGTTCAACTGAATTGTATTTCATAAATATGAATAAAATTTTTCTACAAATAGATTGAACTAAAAAAGCAACACAAGCACATTTTGAGCACATTCTTGTGAACCTGAACGCTCAACTTTATTTAAATATTAAATGGTAAAATGTCGTAGTGATTTGTTCATGTCCTGATTAGTCTACTGGTAACGGTAAGCGTTTCGTTGTATCTGGTGATTTGCTTTCTGGGTGTGATAGTCACATCAGGGCTCATGATACACAATATGTCTTATAAATAGAGTGAACTTTATTACAAAACAGTTTACTTCAGACCATGACAAATAATATTGCATTCACAAAACTAAAAACACCAAAAGACAGTACACATATGTGTATGTGTCTGTGTGAAAAAGGCAGCCCTGGCAGGAACAACTTACTGCTGGCGATGCAAACCAAACTCTCTCTCCGTTTGCACGGGGATCTAATGGCCTGCAACAACAGACCCCACCCCATACTCCTGGAGCACCCCCACAGGACCCCCTGAGGGACACAGTCGTATACCTTTTCCAAATCCATAAAACTCATGTAGACTGGTTGGACAAACTTCCCTGAAGTGTCCTTGTGTGGGTAAAGAGATATGAGAGAATTCTGTTCACAACTTTCATGGACAGAATTTCTAGGCGTAGGCAAGGAACAGTGGGGGTCTGGTTTGAGGCCTCCGGATTGCGTCTTCGCTTTTTGCAGATGATGTGGTCCTGTTGGCAGGCACTGGGCCAATTTGCAGCTGAGTGTCACCTATGGTCATGAGCTCTGGGTAGTGACCGAAAAAATGAGATTGTGGGTGCCAAAAGGCCAGAATAAACTTCTTCGGCAGGGTGGCTGGGCTCAGCCTTAGAGATGGGGTGAGGAGCTTGAACATTTCGGGGGGCTCAAAGTAGAGACAATACACACACAGACATAAACACAAAAACCCTAATCCGAGCAATGGCAACCTTAACCTCTTCCCAGCCCTAACTCATATGCATAAGAAACCGAACAAAATACAAGTCTTTTGGCATTTTTAGTTTCTGAATGAAATATTATTTGTCTTGGTCTTAAGTAAGGTATTACTATAAATACTCCGTAAGACATGAGTAAGATGTATTAGTCTTCTTATTATTTTCGTAGTATGAATGTATTGATAAATTACTGAAAACATGGCCTGAAGTAAAGTTTTACTGAAATAATGATTTATATACATATCATTACAGTACTGCATGTAATAATACTGCAGCATAGTTAGACATCCTTGATGAATAGATGGTAAGAGTGCTCATTTAGGAACCAGCGTTATAGAACTTTGTTATAGGAACTTGTGGACACAACTGAGTAATCATTATATCCCTTTGAGTGATGTTTTAACTTATAATGTGCTGCATGTATGAGGCTCCTTCATATTTAAAGAACAGGCATTGAGGGAGTTTCTGACAAGCTTCATTGCTAGACTTAAATCACGCAAGAGTCTGTCGGAGACTATGAGCTGAACTACACACTTTCTGTGTGCCGGGGGCACACATTACGTCCCACAACCTAAGCAACGATGTTCACATGCAGGCTAGAAGAATCTGATTTGCTTCCAAATGATTATCTCAGCGATAATCAAACATGAAGGCACAGTTGGGTTAATCACGGCTATGGGTATTATTATTATTATTAATAATAATAATAATAATAATAAGAAGAAGAAGAACACACCATGTTTAATTAAGTATTAAATATCTCAGGAACTAGAGCCAATCTGGCAAAACTGAAGCCATATTCTTAATCAGCATCATAAACGTAATGTAAAATCATTCAGACATCATTGGCACCAAAATCACTGTATACCAGTGATGCTTTTTTGTCACTATGGAGAATTCCTGTTTGCGCTTCCCTCAACTTGCTCCCTCAAATATATATATATACACACATGTATATCTTACTTGAAATAAAGGAAAATTCATCTTGAATGCTGCCCATTTACGACAATTATCATCTTACAAATATATGAGCAGCACATAACACTTTGAAGAGGAACTTTTTACCGTAGTTTTGCAGGCTTTACGTACCCAGGACATACCAAGGGAATGAGGCAAAAGAAATGACAGCCTTGTTGCAGACTACAGCAGTAATACAGAAAAAAATTATGTTTTATTATATTAGCTTTTAGTTATTGCAACACGATATTCCAATGGATTCGTGTCCATTTTAAATGATGTCTGAATTAAATGCCAGAGTAGTTGCCTGACGGGACTTGAAAACCTGACTTTAATGACAGCATACCTCATAGAAAATGGTATTTCTAAATAGAATAAATATAAAAAGAAACACTGATGGCTTCATGGCCTGTCCTTATCTTTGCAAGCCCAAATACTATGTGCTACACAGAATGAGGCCTTGCCTCATGTGCTGTCATCTAAATCCTGTAATTTAGGTCAGGCTACAGATTCCAGGCTTGCACATGGAGACTTCCACACAATAGCGAGAAATCTTCATGGAATGTCAACAACAATTAAGGGTAGTGCAGCATAATTTATTTATTTATTTGTTTGTTTATTTTTTTATAAATAGTGAAGCCTGTGCTTCACCAAGTTTGGGTTTGGGCATTCTCCCGTCGTGCCAAAATTGCCACCTTCAGTGTTTTAGAGCGTACCCAGTGTCCTTCAAAGCTGTCCTCATCTGTCATTCATCATTTATCAGACTGGCCACAGAACATTTAACATGGGGGGGAAATGTTGTATTTGTTTTTTGGACTCAATTGTCTCAAAGCTTGGCTTCATTTCTTTGGCTATAGAAGATAAATCCTGCAGTCCGGGTAATAAATCCAGTCCCTAATTATGCAATAGAAAAAAAATATATTCTTTAAGACATTGTGCAATAACGTATGGGAGCTTGTTACTTTTATAGATGGAGATGTTATCTCTACAGAGCTTTTCCAGTGCTGCTTCTAAATAAAGCCTTGCCCATTCCCCCCTTCTGCCTATTTGATGGCTGTCTTGTGGATCCTTGCCTGGTTTAATAGAGACGTAACGCTGATTGACCATCGCCCTGGTGTGTTGCTGCAGACTGCCGTTTCCCAGAGCTTAATGGGAGAGAAGCTGTTTCTTAATGCAGCGACAATGACAGGGGTGTGTGACCCACTAGAGAGACATTAGTGTCACAGCACTGAAACAAACCATTTCTGACATTCCTCCCATGGGGGTTCACGAGAGGACATGGGCCATTTTGGCAGCTCATTGGTACACCTGGGGGCGCTGTTTGGAATTCTTTATTTTTTTTTAGCACATTAGTCTGCTGCTGTCACTTGTGACCTCAACTTCTGTTGGATTATGACACTCAATAACATCTCCATAATTGTTGGCCTGGCTAAGACAGTGGTCTGTGTATATATAAAACTGAGCTGGATTACAATGATTTCTCTTTGTAATATAATAATACAGTAATAACATTAACATATTACTGTTTGGCCTTTCATTAGCTGAATTTTAGGTGAACTACCTCAATAAAAATGTGACAAGAAATAAAACATATAAAAAATAAAAATCTAAAAGAGAAATTTGTAATAGTATTATTTAATCTTGACATTTGACATGACGGTGCATAATTCATAAGTCAGTGTTTTAAATATCCGGTGACCCATTATTGCATAAGCAGTTGAACGGTGGTGAGTTGGAAGGTGGAACGGTGGATGTTTTAAATAAATTAAGAGTAAAATAAACAGTATAATATACCTATTACTGTTTTGAATTCTGTTTTTGATTATGCACCTTATGTTTTATGACAGTGGCATGTGTAATTGTACAGTATTTATGTAATTGTATTTAATAGTTTTGTTTTTTATCATATTTATTTTTCTCAGTTGTTAATTGCATATTTTAAAAATATGCAATTAAATATAAATGTTCTTTATCTTTAAAGAACAAAAAAATAATTGAATACAATACAATAAAATTCTAATTACATTACATTTGATTTATTTTGCAGGTATTTGTTATCCAAAGCAATGTATAAGAAAGGCAAATGGCCCAATTCAAACAATTACAAAATAATTACAAAAATATAAAAAGACTATTACTTTTCTTGTTTAAGTTTTTGAAGCTTTATTCTAGTGTAACAGTTTTCAATCATGAATATAAGCTTGCTTATTGTTGTGGCTAAGTGTCGCTAAAGTCATCCGCAGCCGTGAGCTTTAATCGGAATAGTATAATTCAAATTTCAATCAGGAATGGACTGCTGTCTTTTTAAACACAGTATCTCTGCAGGATTTTATTGCTAATAGACTTTGTTCTATAAAATTTACTTTCTATTTCACATTGAATGTCCCTTCCCAGACAGTGTAAAAGGTCACAGTTTTCATTTAAATTGGTTGTTTACGTCTTCAATATAATGTGATGAACATAATGAACCAATACCTCATTCCATAGTCTATTAGTAGGTTTTTCTTGACCACAGATATCACTTTTGACATTTTTGTAAATATGTTTGAATTGCTGTTAGTAACATTTGGGATAAATATTTATCTTATTTTCCTCACTCTGCTGTGAAATTCTTGTGAATTTCACACTACAACTGACCTGTCAATAGATATGGAGATGCTTGTTGTATGTCAAAGAAATGCTTATTTGCTGACCAGTGAGTTTTTGGCCTCGTTAATCGCACGTGAGAAGTCACATTTTGTTTTTTTTCCTGCCAAAACACCTAATATGAAGTATGAAATATGAAATACTCAGTTGACTTCCTGACCTGATCGAATGCTTACATTACTGGTTATGTGGCCCTGGAGATTCATCCAATTTGACTTTTTCTTTCTTGTTTTGCTCCTCTCCGTCACAAGTCAGTGATCGGGTTAATAGTCTGAAGAAAAAGCTATCTTGTCCGGGTAAACTTTGCTTTCATCTTAACCAGACACCCCCCGCCCCCATCCACCGAGATGTCAAGCAGTGAAATTGGAAGAAACCACTCTAATGATCCATCCAATTTATCTGGCTGAGCAGCTGCTGCCAGGAGGCCTGGCCAGAATGAGTGACAGCCAGCCCCTTCACACAGGAAGACTGTGCCGATTCCCTTCCAGTGCTTCTCTGGCTGGTCAGAGTACCACAAAGTAAGGCGGGCATGGCCAGTTTCCTCCCACATCATCGAGATCCATGCTGGCGGTGCCACGGAGAGGCGCGGGCAGCCTGGATTAGACCCCCCATCTGCTGGGCTCCTGGCCATGAGCCCACAGTGGGTGCCCCAGCTTGGCTCTGCTTAACAATACAGCTGCCAGTTTAATTGGGCAGTGAGACAGACAGCTTCTTCTTATGGTCACCTTCTTCATTTCATAATATCTTAATCACAAAGTCTTGTTTACCTGGGCAGGATGTTTTCATGGCAGAAGAGAGCTTTGTTTATTTTTTAAAATAAACAGTGTTTCTGCAATCTGCAGCTGGTCACATGCTCATTCTGGAGCAGAATGTAGTAGCAGATTGCTGGTAAATTTGGCAAAGCAGTTTATAACCATGCAATTGTTTAATTAATGTATACGTTTAATGTATAGTTTATATTTTTATCTAATAAACAAAGATCTATATACTAAGATTTAGAAAATCTTATCTATTTTTTTTAAATCAACATTTACAATGCTGATCTAGGATAATTTCTTAATTCCAGTTTATATAATGAAACACATCTTAAGTGATAATAAATTAGAATTAATAACAAAAATAATAATTACTGAATCCTAGTATATGCAATTTTATCATTTAAAAGCATTTAAAATATTTTTACAGCAAATACTTATTAATTTATAAATGTTCTAATTTCTTTACAGAATCTTGCTAGTATCTGTAGTAAAGCAAATTCTGAATTGTTAACAAATTTATCATGGGGAAACTAATTCCCCTTTTGAACTTGAAGTTAAAACAGTTACATATACAGTATGGGAACTTGGATTGATTATCCATCCTTCACTCAAATTTGTACTGGATAACAGGATTGATGGATAAATCGAAATAATTTATATCATCAGTTCATTCCAATTTACTGTATGTTATTGCCAAAAGCAATCTCACGAAAATTCTCTGAATCTATAAAATTGGTATTAACTTAACTAACTTTATAGTTTGTTTTTTAAAGTTATTGGATTTGCCTATTATAATGTGATTCTCTTATTTTCTTAATCTTAACATTTTCCTGATTAAACGTCTTTGGTTTAGAACACAATTTAGTTTATTATGAACTAATATGTGTACAGAAGCTCTGAAGGGCAAAACACACCAACAAATTTGAAAACACCAGCAAAAGCAAAAACACGCCAGCAAATTATAAAACACACCAGCAAACGCTCACAGGGCTTCCGTAAATATGTCTATGAATTAGTTTTGCATATTGTAGTTTTCAAGTTATGTACTTAGTAAAACAATAAATAAGTTATAGCATGAAAAATATTAGTTCATGTAATTAAAATACAAAATGTTACTTTGTTTTTTCTAAATAGATTTGATAAGTTCCCTCTGCATACTGCATTTCTGTTGCACTATGTTGATGAAGAAAATATTTTTAGTTTTTATTTGACAGTGTCCCTGGGATGGGTATATAATTTCTTGACACTCATCAGACTCTGAATCTGTTTCATGGTTTTACTTCATTACTTTGACATTTTGCATTAAATAAGCATGCATTAAAGAATGCTACTGCGGCATTCTCTTATTAGGGAAGTCACCCTGCAGGAAATTTATCCAGAATATTAATCTTAGATTTCATTCAAACAAATCAGAGTTTTTTTTTTTAATTCATAGAGGGGCTGATTGACTAAATCTTTTGTTTCTCATTCCTAAACCTCGGCCAGATGGGGTCAGTAAAGTCTCATACCACCAGTCTGCTTGTCTTGTGAGCTTATGCTCTTTGTATGTAGGGCAGGTGCTGCACTCTTGCCTGGGCCTGTGTGGAAGTTGGCTGCCTTTCAGCAGTCTTTTTCTCAAGCCAGCTCTGGCTTTTGATGGGTGACTGAGAACTTCAAAAGCCTCTTGAAAACACACAACAAAGTTCACATATACTGTATTGCCTGATTATTTGTGAATATGTATGTCTGTATGTCTTTTGAGAGAAGTTCAGTTTTCCGTTTGCACTTTCCTGTATATCTGTTCCCTTTAAATCTCTAGCTCCTGATTTGCATGAGCTTTAGATACTTTTTCTCATTAGTCTTCATAACTTAAAAAGAGAACTTAAGACCATTTGGTTGGACAGTCTGGGAGATCTATCTAGCAGCAATCTGAAAATAATCAAAAATTATAGTGTTTTAAATAGCACATGATGATCTTTTCAATGGTTAGTCAGACATGATGCACATTCACAAAAATACACATTAATTGACTGCAGTTGTATTATCATTTACACTCTACCAATGTGAACTTTTTTTGTTCATTTTTGTCCGTTCTTCCTTTAAATACTATTCTAGTAATTGAAATCTAGAAAAATCTTTAGAAAAGTGCAGTAGAGAAGCTCTGAAGTTTTCCACTAACTGTTTCATCATGGTGCAACATCATCCAACATTCCACTGTAGTTCAATACTTCTGCTTTCCTTTGGGTCCTCTGATGTCATCATTGATATCATTGACAGTCCAAAGACCAAAGAGCTGTGACCTAATTTGGCAGAACCAGTTATCCAGAAAATTCTCATCTCTGCATATAGAGATTGCTTAAGTGAATATTTAAATTGATCTCATTATTTATTCTTACTAATTGTGTATTTTAAGCATTTCTGTTGAACTCATCTCTCGGCATCAAAACTTAACTTTTAAATGTGTAAATAGGTTAAATGCACATATTTACTGCTGTTTGTACTCAGCCCTAGCTGTATGTTTATTTATTGTGACACTACAAGCAGCAGGCCAAGTCATATTCCTTGTAAATGTGTACGTAGATTCCCTACATAATGCACTTCACTCACGTGGATGAACCACATCTGGTCATCAGACTCCCTCTCCACCTTTAAGACCCATCTGCTCCTCATTGTTCTGATGCTCCACTTTTGGTTATTGAATAGTATTGATATTATTATTAAGTTGATTATTATTAGCTGATGATTTTCTGTGAAGTTGTTGAGTAAAATCCTGCCCCGATACTGCTTACACTTGTGCCTGGGCATTTGTTGAAAGTTTAGCTAGCTCCACTTATGCCTAGTGTACATCACTGTTGTAATATAATATGATATAGCTTCCCTTCCAGCTAAGCTAAGGATCATGACGTCTTAGGATGAGAGTATGGAGAAAGCACAGGGTAAGCAGTCATATTTCTGCTTTTGGTCAAATCCATCGCTGCCCATCATTGATTTTGAAGCCCATTCACTGCTTTGAGCTTTTATCAGTAGGAATCCTCTGATAGAGTCTTGTTGAAATTGATAAACTGTGAGTCATTAAAGACGGGTGTGCTTGTAGTATTATATATTATATATAAATAAATGGTGTGTATGGCAAGCCGTTTTAACATTTAATGGCAAGTCTGGATATGTATTATAGATATCCGTAATACAGTTCTTTCTGTGCAAAATGAAAATTTCAGATATCCACAATTCCTCCTATCATCAACGGTCATTCCAGATATCCACAACGTGGTTCTTCCTAGGACGAATGATGTCACTTTTCCCATTCATATCTATGGAGCTACCCTTTACAGATATCTTTAACTCCGTTGTAGATATCCACATTGTGAAATGTGGATATCTACTACTAAATTATGACTATTCATAATTCCTGTTAAAGATATCTACAATTTAATTCTGACTCATCACAATTCCTATTCAAGATATCATCAACTCCCCTCAATTAAAGATATTTATAATGTCCTTTTCAGATAAAATTCTATTTTAACTAGTCAAAACTGGATTATAGGTATCTTGAACTGGTATTGTCACTAGTCAGAATGAAATTGTAGATATCTCTAACAGGAATTGTGAATATACATAATTTTAGAATCATATATCTGTTATCAAATTATAGATATCTTTAAATGAATTTTCATTAGAGATATCTCAAATGAGAAATATCTTTAACTTTCATTCTGCCTAGTCAAATTGTAATTGCAGATATATTGAATATAGAGTTTTGACTAGGCAAAATGAAGTTGCAGATATCTGTAATTGTGTCAGAAGTTATGACAAATAGGAGGACGGGTTTGATATTAGCTGGAGCGGCTTATTGTTCAACCCAGAGATATGCTAACTTTGTTTTTGTACATTAAGCATATCGGAACAGCAGGAGGAACAACGTGTAGTTTTTAACCGGATTTTTAAAGCTGCAGCCCATGCAAGACAGGAGCTGTCAGGAAGAAACGATGAGAATTTACTGATTTCAACAAGACGACTACTTCGCCGTCAAGTTCAACGACTTCGGGGTTAGTTCCATTGTTTTAACGGTTGTTGCATCCTTGTAAGTAATAGGCTAACGTTAGGCTAGTTGTTTAGGTTAACGCAACTTGGTTCTAAATTAGCTCAGTTAGCATTAAAATTATTTTGCAGCATAATTTATTGACCTGGCCTAATGTACATATTCTTGCTTTAACCAAATAAAAAAGATGCCAAGCAAAGATGAACTAAGTTATGTTCGTTGCAGGGGTGGGTATAGTAACGCAAATACTTTTTATGCTGGAAACATTTTAGCTAATTAACAGCTTTGCGTTTGTTTGCAGGCGGGTCTGGTGGCCGCAGGGAAGAACCTATTTGGCATGCAAACCTCTTCCTTCTTCCAGGGCCTGATAGTGAGATTCTGCCTGCTACATCAGTACTTGCTGAACTCGCCAAACATGGATTAGGTAATTGTGAGGAAAGCTTATTAAGAAAATAAACTTAGTTTACGGCTCTCCTCCAACTCGCACATGCGCACTTGAGGTGTACGCCTCTACAAGAACTACAAGGCGTACTGCACTTATGTTTACGGTGCTTTGAATTATAATTACCTTGCTGAAATCAAATCTGATGTTCTTATTAGTTTTATTTGGTATGCGGAAGAGGGGGTAGTCTTAATAGTTTTTGACATAAAAATTCAAAAATGACAGGGTACTCCCCCATTAAGCTATTTGTTATTGTTTTGATACAAAGATCCCTTGTAGGGTCCCTATCCTATATAGATAGACAGTCCAAAAATTTGTAGATTAGGCTAACTGGCATTCTGAAATTACCCATAGTTTATGAATGATAATTGGGCCTTCAGCTTGCAACCGACCCCTGAAGTAACTGCCACAAAAACAATGGATATATGTCTATGAAAGGGAGTAATTGTCACCGGATGGTATAGACATTCCTTTTAAACCCAAAATGAAAGAAAAAACAACTGTAAGATTGTAACATGAGTTGTCTTTCTTCATATTAAACAAATCTTTTTACATTTTGCCTGGAGTAAAAGCACAAGCAAGGATAGCAATTACACATTTTCCAAACAATAAAAAATATACACATGTAAATACACACAAAAAATATAAAATACAAGCAAGGTAATCTGCTATTTTTAATGATGCTGCGTTAAACAAAGAAAGTCAGTAGGTGTCACCAAGCATTGTAGAGTTTAACTCTACGGAATGTATGTATTCATACTTCCTGGGGAAAAAAAAAACAAGATTTATATTAGTAAAATAACTGTTTGTTTAGATGTATATTACATTAAGAGCATGCCTTCCGTCCAGATTCGAGTGGGTGTCCGGCTGTTTTCTGTACGCAAAGCATGGTTGTTCCAGGCCTCCCTAAAGCGGTCAAGGCATTTTTGAATCTCTGGAAGAAAAACTATGTGAAGAGAAAGTTTGTGGATGTCATTATTGAGATCC
>JABFDZ020000001.1:36221256-36252312 GCA_019775955.2 Pollimyrus isidori
TATCTGAACTGAAAACCAAACCAGTTCCATATGACCGACGTCGCACCGGTCTTTTTTACGAGCACCTCCTCCTCATCCATGCTTGCAGCCGCTGCCATTTCACCCAAAACAGGCGCAGCTTGATGACATCATCAACATGCGCTATCACGATATCGCGATAGTCAAAATCTCTATCGTTGGCCAAATTTATATCGTTTCTATCGTATATCGTTTATATCGCCCACCCCTAAGTCTGACCCCTTAGTACACTTGGGTGGCACATTACTGTTTATTGGTAAATGATGATGCGTTCGGTATGTATACAGAAAGTAAGCAGTTACAAGTTTCGAAAGGCCCAAGAGCTGAAAGCAAAATGAAATGAAAAGGAGGAAAATGGTGAGCAGATGACAGGCAGGTCCACACTGAGCACAACATTCACACACTTCTGTTCTGCTTCCCTCTGTCCTCCAGTCAGTGGTGAAAACGGGCCGATTGCTCATCAGCCACGAGGCCCCAGTGACCGGAGGCTTTGCAGCGGAAATCAGCTCCACCGTGCAGGTGAGACCTATGCATGCGCGCGCACACACGCACACACACACACACACACACACACACACAGCTCTGCAGCTTGCAATGTAATCCCACGTATTCCTATTAACGCTGAGTTAGCCACTGGCTAACGGGCTTCCCTGGACCATCGAGTCCCTCCAGCTGTCTCTCTGACGCCAGGTGGTGAAGGTAGCAGTTGCCACGCCCTGTGGCCCTCAGCCAGGCTGTCGCCCCCAGGGCAGTCACCGGGTCGCCCCTCAGAGCCAGAGAAAGCAGATGTTTTCTGAAGCCTCTTCTTTTTACAGTTAATCTCCAGCACGAGGCTCCAGCCGCCGCTTCTGGACGCTCAGATTTCCTTTTCGTTGGCTGTTTTTGTCAAGGCTGTTTTTGAGTGGGTTGGATTGTTCTTGTTTTTTCGCTCCCCGATTCCTTGCTTGTTGGAACAGTTCACTCTCAGTCAGAGACTAACAGCTACCACGCTCCAGGACTGAAGGGGAAAATGGGGTTAGTTTTGGGTTTTTCCCCTCTTTGCTGGCAATCGTTTTGATAGAGCCCCACAAATTAAGGTGAATGTGGATGGGTGACCTGTTCAGTTAAATCATTCTCGAGCTGGCACAGGTTGCTGTGGGTTGTCATGGTAACCCTGTAATGGGCACTTTGCTCGGGGGGGGACACGTCCTCAGCGTCCCAGGTTTGGATCCACATGGGGGTGGGGCGTACTACATCTCTCTTTCACTCGCCATCATTTCCAGTTCAGCTGTTCCTCTTTTCTTCTGTAGTTTTTCCACTTATTTATGAGACGAAAGTGTAGTGTCCAAGGTGATGCAGAGAGACAGTCCCTGGAGCAGTTGGGGTTTAAGATGCTCGCTCAAGGGTCCCACGTTGAAGTCACTCTGCCGACTCTGATTTCAGTGTCCTAACTCTTTGAGCCACATGCCTCCGCCCATATGTATATTTTTTTATGTGGCCACCATAAAAACATAGGCTGATAGGCTTGATCTGCGAAAGCACTCTAGGCTGTGTGTGCGCGCGCAGAAGCCACTGCCTCTGTCTGTCTCAGTGTGTCCCATAGCGTGTGATGTGAGATGCTGGTTGGACGCCAGGTCTCTACTGACTTCAAAGTTGAGTCTCCCTCACACGCTTGGGGTGGGGGCTGATTCAGGCCCAACGCCTGCCATCACCACCCCAGGAATGCTCTGTGATGCTCTATCTGCATGCGTCGCTTTGCACAAAAGGGTCCCGCCAAATAGATGCAAACTTAAAAGTCCAGCGTCAGCAGCTCGTTGCTGTTCGCCGCCCTGATTCCAGGCCTGCACCCAGCGTAGAAATTGTATATGGTAATAGAGCTGCTTTGACACGGCCTGGCTGTTTGTCAAGCCCCAAAGTCACATGCAGAATATTTGAGGAAAACATTTTTTCTGGGGGTGTTGGGTTACGGGACTGGATGACCTGGGGTGTGTTGTCTGTCTTGTTCCCTCAGCACCTCCCCCTGTTAGGAGGAAAGTGTCAGTAGCAATGACCTGTCTCCTCATTCAGTAAAACGTGACTCATGCTGCTCCCGCAGGCTGGAGTTTTGTCGATGTCGACGCCTATGGCCTGAGTCTGGCTGGGCCCGCTTGGGCCGGCCGACCGTCACAGCCTGCTGTCATGAGGTGGAGATGGGCTCTCCAGTCGCTTATCCATTCCTCAGCTGATGTAATCCTGCATCTTTCATGGCTCTCCTCCTGTGAGTGATTATGTACACTAACCTTGAACCCCACGGCGGCACTGGGTGAGAGCAGCTTGGAACATGCACTCTGACGCGCACAGGCAAGGTGCTTTGTATGTGCACAAACACTCACTCCAGCCCTGCCGTCCTTCGGAGGGATGTGCAAATAGTCTGCTGATGCTGCCGTCTTGACACTGCGTACCTGTGTCACCTGGCCAGCACCCGGCCCACATTCCCCCCCTCAAAAATGTGTTTTTAATGATGGAAAAGAACATCCCATAATTGCATTCCTTCCTCTGAAAATAACCCTGAGGTATGCAAGCGACTCTTCATTGTCTCGGCTCGGCGCTGGTCCCCACAGTCCCACACTAAGGCTCCGTGTGACTAGTGGGCCTGGAATGAGCCGCATAGGAGGAGCCGCACATGTGTGCCACACCTGCATGGCCGACTCTCACAGGTCATCCGCATGCAGCCCGGGATGCCCCCCCACACCTGCATGGCTGACTCTCACAGGTCACCCGCATGCAGCCCGGGATGCCCCCCCACACGTGCTGCGGCGAGTTGCGTGCTTGTAAGTAAACGTCAGTCTATTCTGAAATGGGACCATTTTTACTAGACTCCAAGAGCGCTGGAAATCTGACTCATCGTTTATTTATTTATTTTTTTTGGTTGATGACTCAGGTTTTCGGGGAGGGTTTACAAGGGCCTCAGCCAGCCTGTCAGATTTTAGGAGAGGTATCTCGGGTAACCTGTTTTAGGGGAGGAGCTTCCGACATCCTGTGTTTGATGCTGATATGATTAGGGTTCTTATCTAAACAAACTTTTTCAGTGTCAGACATATAAACTAATGAAGCATTTTAAGTTTGGGGGGTGGGGTCAGACACCCCACTACTGCCTACATGGGGGCCACCGTCGGAGGGCCTCAATAAGCCGTCTCAATTGTGACAGCAGCAGTGATCCAGATGGTCTGCCTGCACCATTTGCTGTATCTCTAGCTGTTGACATAAGTATATAAATACATATTTGTTACAGCCTCCAACTCTCACACTCGATGAATGAGGAGGTGGAGACTGGGGCCTCAAGCCCCAGCAAGGCCTTCCTACTTTTTTTCTCAGTGCAGGACCCTCAATGCGTTCCCTGCATTAGCTTTCAATGACGGTGGCACATTGAACCCCCTAGTCCCATCCCGCCCCATCACATGGCAGGACTACACCATGTTGCTTCCTGTTACACCGTCGATCTGCACGAAGCGTGGGCAATCTGGAATGAGAGACCCAGTTTGGAGGAAATAGGTCTGCGTTATGGACCTGTTGGGTTCCGGTTCTGCCAGCCCATTCCGCACATGGATTCAGTCAGCTGTCTGACACCTGGGTTTGTCTCTACAACTCGCCCTTTGCACACATACTTCTGCGTCCCAGATTAATGAAAGTACCTTGATGCTGTCAAAAATGTCCGTCGTTGGAAAATGTAGTGTTAACAGGGTTCTCTTTAATCTTAAATCTCTTTAATCATAAACCATTGGTCTCATGCCAAAAGTTAGGTCTACTTTTAAAGTGTCTCACTGGAAAGTAATTTCAGTGAAAGTCATTTCAAGCTGTACTGAAAGCTATTTTGTGGGGCGGGTTTAAGTTTTCTATTGACAGGGGACAGGAAGTGAAACTCAGTACCCATACTCGGAAGAGGCCGGTCGTGACCCTCGGCCTGCCCCCGGGTCGCTTCCGGCTTGCCTCCCAGCCATGAGCTCGGCCCTTTTTCCAGGGTGCAGCCACAGTGTTTACATCCCCATGCTGCTCTGAGCTACAGCGAACACAGGTTATAATGAAGGGAGGCTCTTCACTGCTGAGGCAGACATGTTACCTACCAGCGGCCATTTTGTATTTGTAGCGAGACGTCAAGCGCGAAAGCTGATACTGTGTAGTGTTCTGGGTGTTTGATTTGGTGAACGGGACTGATTTCAGGGTGACATTTTTAAAAGCCCCATGTGCTGCGAGCAAGATCACCCACCTTGTTTTTCGCACCCTCAAGGGGGCGCTGTTCCAGTTGTCATCCTGTTTGTGTGTGTGTGTGTGTGTGTTCAGGACTCTCTCTCTCTTGTGCTCTTCCCTGCCAGTCCTCAGGAACAGGCGTGCGGCCCAAACGATCCCAGCACGTCTGGTTCTAGGATATTGGCAGGTTCAGCCTTAGTCGTCCTAGTGTTTATATTTCAGTCGTCGGGGGTGGGAGGGTGTTTCCAGGGATGCGGGGAAGCTGTATTAGTACAGGGACATGTCTGCACTGCTGTCTCCGGGGCATCAGACCAACAATCTGTCAACAGGTACCTGCATCTCAGTGCCAGAGGTGCGTCACACGTTCGTCTGTTTTTACGCCCTTTGGAGCAGTTCATGGGACGTCTACCTCACGGGTACTTTCGCTCCTCTCAGCTCTGCTGCCTGATTATACGGACCGGCGCTTTGATGACCCAAACTAGCCAAGTCTTACCGGGCCCTTGTGAAATTACGACCTGTAAAATTACAAGTTATGAATGAGTTAAAAGGTGGTGCTGCAGGAGATTTGCATGGACGGGAGTACACACATGTTACGGCAGGATGGGCGCGCTCATCTCTGGGCCTCAGAATATAGCTTAAAAAAAATCAACTATAGTTGATAAATCAACCAGTCGGTGGTCAAGGGTGTTTAAGTAATTCTCTTAATCAATTTTTAATTGTATAATTGAACAAAATATTTTTAAATGTCTTTAAATGTCTGTTTGCTATTTGTTCTATTAAAATCAAGTCTCAAAAAATGAAATTCTCCCATTCACGTCTAAGCTGACACATAAAGCGGCACCATAGAGCAGACCTGGGCTCGGTTTGGGAGCCCCAGGCATGGTTGGCAATCAGGTTTCTTCAGCTATGATAACCATCACCTCCATTATAAACCACCACTGCTGCTCAGGGATTATATTGCGATATGCAATGTAAATTCAACAGCTTTTTTTTTAAAAAAAAACAAAAAACAAAACATCCCCTCAGCGTTCAATCAAATCAAAAGCTGACTTCTGCTCCCATGTGCGTAATTCATTTCACGTGGATTGACTCTGCTGTGTGGATCCTTTGGACGGATCCTGCGGTGACGATACTCACCTCAACTCATCTCCGGAAAGTGCCATGATTCTGTCAGGTCCTGTTAAGCTCCAGACGAATTAGTAGTTGGTCATTTGCTGAGCCCGTGTTTCTCTGGGTTAATGCACATGGCAGCAGTATAACTACCACTGTCAGGGTTTGTCTGGAGAAAAGGTGTGTGTGTGCGCGTGTGTGTGTGCGCGTGTGTGTGTGCGCGTGTGTGTGTGCGCGTGTGTGTGTGTGTGTGTGTGTGTGTGAGAGAGAGAGAGCCGTGAACAGGATCCCAGGCTTTATCCAGCTGACTCTTGGCTGCGTGTTTTGTGGATGTTGTATATACCGTGGCTGATGTAGCTGCTGACATCTCCAAGGCTGGTTGAAGCCCCAGGTAAAACAGTAACTAAGTCAGCTGTGGCTGCTTTCAGGTCTGTTTCAGGTTATTCTTCTTATCGGCTCTGTATGGAGAATGCAATCCCCACCCGGACACGCCATATGTAAATACAGAACCAGCAGCAAGACCTGAAGGAGGGACATGCGGCGTTTTCTCTGGAATCGAACTGATTTTTTTTGCAGTGCCAGCAGTGTAAATGGAGCACTGTCGTTGTGGTAGTATGGTCCGGTGCGGCCTGCTACTGCTGGCGTTGTCGTGTGGGGGTGGTGTGTGGCTTAGCGGGTTTGGACACTGTACCTGTGATCAGAAGGTTGGCTGGTCAAATCCCACGGCAGAGTGATGTCACCCTTAGGCCTCTGACCAAGGCCCTTAACCACTAATTGCTCTATGCACTGGTTCACCCTGCTTTCTCAATAAACGTGTGTGTGACCCTGTCTGCAGGAGGAGTGCTTCCTGAACCTGGAGGCCCCCATCGCCCGGGTCTGTGGCTATGACACCCCCTTCCCCCACATCTTCGAGCCTTTCTACATCCCGGATAAATGGAAGTGTTTTGACGCCCTTAAGAGGATGATAAACTACTGACGACCAGGTGGGGTTGCGAATGTCCGGTCCGCCTGCATGGTTCCCATGTCTGAATTCTGAGTCTCGGTCGCGTGACGCAAAGCACATAATTCATGTGTCAGGATTTTGCATTTTTTTTTTTAGGTTTTGAAACTGAGAATATGTTTCTGTTGCAGCCATGGCTAAAGGTTGGCAGGGGAGGGGTAGTGCCCCCTCCCAATCTGATCAGCTGACCACCCACCAGAAATAGGTACTATTTAACCAATCGGTAGTGAATTAACAGTTCCGGATCCCCCCCTGACTTCTACTCCCCCGGGGACTCCTCGAGGCCTCTGACACAATACCCCTAGGATGGCATCCTGATAGTGCCAGGGCGAGCCCTGTCCTGCTGTGGTGCCCAGCCTGCCTCCACAGGAGGTCTGTCAGAGCAGGCGCCTGACCCGGCAGAAGCAAGTGAGCGACTCCTGATCGACATAACAGCCCACGCTGCTTTCCTTTCAGAACCGCGTGGACTGCAGACAAAGAGCTTCCCCTTCCCACAAACGGGAACGTCCTGTCCCAAAAAGCAACACTATCCTTCCACCAGCTGGGACTCTGCATCCAGGCAGGCACTCGTGTGACCATGGAGATAAAGCGTGGACTGTTACACCCCTAAGGGATTTTTATTGTATTTTTTTTTCCCCTCCCACTCCACGGGGGCCTGCTTGGGCGTGGTTGGGTGGAGTCACACCACCTTCCAACACTAATTGGTACAGAACGGAACTCATCTCAGTGTTCAGGAATCTCTCCCATTGCAGTTTATCTTGTGATGTCTGTAGACTTTGGTGACAGTTCACTGCTGTGCTAGAGTTGTAATTATAGTTTAATGAATAAAGATCTGGCCTTGTGTGCTGTTCTGCCGTGTGTTTTCCGCTGTGTCCATCAGTCCCTGCTGCTCTTGCACACGCCTCTGGTTTCCCTTACTTTGGTTCAGTTTGATTGCTTCTCTGTACATTATATAGTATAATATTAATTTTATCGCTCAGCGTATTAGATGACCTGCAGCGTGTGGCTCGGCAGGTTACGATGTTGCGTCTCTGATCGCAAGGTTGCCAGTTCAGATCTCAAGGTCTGCAGGGTAACTTTGCTGTTGGGCCCCTGAATAAGGCCTTTGACCCCCAGGAGCTCCAGAGACTGCGTCACCCTACTTTCACATAAAAATTTTAGGTAAAACTGGCTGCCATATAATAAAAGTTTTTTTTAATTTATTTTAGGAATAAAGCAAAAGTTTTGTTCTTTGCCAAACACTAACCTATACATGAACTTACAAAAGGCATAAATGTTCACTGTAATTAAATTTGAGGCAAAGTGTGATTGCAATAGTATGCAAGTACTGGAGTTAAATGCCTTAAGATGTGATCTGTGGAACTTGGGGGGGGGGGCTTGGTCCACATTCTCAACCTGTTATAGCTACTCTTCCTTTCTGCAGTGCGGTGTGGGTGCCAAGGTTTTATATAAATCACAGAGGCCGCAGAGCCCAATGCGCTCCAACAGTAAATCGTATAGCCCTGTAGTGGTGATTTTCAAGCATCATTTCATGAGAGTGGAGGAACATGTATCCCAATAGCCCTTAATCATAGCAGAGAGATCTCTGATCGACGAACATGACTAGTATGAATTCATTTGCCGCACCAAACAACCAGTGCACGATCAATGATATGGTAAACAATTCCATACGAGTTCCAAGTGGTGTGTGGTCCAAGGTGCGAGGATATTTCGGAGCCCGCTGTCTGAAAGTGAGCTCTCTGCAGTGCTTGCTGGGTAGCAAGCCAGTTCTGGAGAGCTTGGGTTTACTCCTGGTTCCTTGTCCTTTATAGTTTGACACTGTGTTCTGTGATGATCAAGACTCATTTTCTAACAGGCACGATTCATTTAGCTGGATGCAAAAATAAGCAGTGCCAAGCTTTTCTGGGAATACATGTGAATTTAAAGAAGTCAGAGGAGCTGCTGCCGATAATTATTCATAAGAGGAAGCACGGGTACTACCGACTTCCCGCTGGCCTTCACAGGCTATGGGTCGGCTCCTGAAAGAAATGCAAAGAGTTTGGTCCCATCTGAATGGTGTCCCGGTTACTGTGTGGAAAGAGCTGAAACGTGAAAAATTTGGATGCTGAAAGAACACTGGGAATCTGAGAGTTTGTGAGGACAATGCAAGATCTTCCAGTTCAGCTTCTTCCAAGGTCAAGTGATCGCAGTGGCTGCAAGCCACAGAACAATAATAGTTCATTGGACAGCTTAATTATCGAAAAAAAATATTCTAAATCTACCAGCAACATTAAGCTTATATGAATTAATGTGCTTTAAGAGTAAACAGAAACTGACTAAATGTAGAGTACAAGTCAAAATCTGAACACACCTACTTTTAATGCATTTTAGCTGTAATTTACCTTATAGTAAAAGGCCTCGAGGCAATGACATAATACATATCAAATATTGCAATTAAGTGTTCATCATCTCAAACTTTTCTTAAATTTTAGACTCTTTAAAGCGGCCCTTTTTGCTTTGATGACAGCATTACAGACTCTTGGCATTCTTTCAACCAGCTTCCAGATGCAGCCACCTGGAATGCTTCTCCAACAGGCCTGAAGGAGTTTCCACAAGTTCTGGGCACATGTTGGCTACCTTGCTCTCCTTCCTTGTTCACAAGATAATACTCACTTCAACCTCAAGGTGTGTTTAGGGTTATTATCTTGCTGAAAAACAAATGATTTTCAGTAGGTATATCTATACTTTTGACTAGTGTTGGTTACAATCTCATCCATCACCATTTTCCGTTCATTCGTTTTTTTTTTTTTCCTCCAGGTGTTTTTATGGATCTTCACTCCAGCTTTAACAACGGTAGGGATTTCCTCTTTCCACAGAGTCCTTCAGGTGCCTGGGGCACCTTTTTCTTGCCAGCCATGCAATGCTTGGGAAGTATGTTGTGATCCAGGGTTCTCTGGGCATCTGCTACTCACATCACTTGACAGTGTTTACCAGACGGTTGGCCACACTGCTGTTAGAGGGTGGGGTGTGTTCGCCTTGGAGCGGTAACACAAAACCCTCGCGCCGATAATGATTAAAATAACATTGCTCGGCGTCTCGCCCACAGCCATTGGTTAATATGAGCTCCATCCCTCAGTCTCACACGTTTGGCCTGCTTCATCACACTACAGTAACCTTTTATGCGCGCTGGCCTGAGCCTCATGCATTTCGGCATTCCCTGGCACTCTTCGACTGTGCTCTGTACTCTTTGACCCTGAAACATTTTAGCCCTAATGGTATATGCTCTGACCTTTACCCTTGATCTCCTTCCATGACCAAGTCTCAAAGAGTGCCATTGTGCCTCATGATTATGTCATAGCCGGTCATATTATTGTGAGTTTCTCTCCCAAACAAACAATATGCATACTTATATATAAACTCACTTTTGTTCAGATGTGGAATGTTTGCATTTGGAGTTAGAATCCCTTCGCGTTCGCTGCCTCTCTCCACATCTGGTGACGCTGGACGTTGACTTCATCCATGGTGGCTGGAGTTCAGGACGATGGACAATGTGTAATATAGCCACACAAAGGAAGATGGAGTCGGCAGTTTGTGGGCCTCGTGGGTCCATCTCGTAGAGTTCAGAGAGCGAACAGGCCACCTGTGTCATTCCAGCAACACAACCTTATGTCATCTTCTCACCAAGGATATGAAACCTCTGCGTTCTTCAGGGCCCATCCGAGGCCCCATAAAATACTCTGTTTTCTGAGAAAACAATATGCTCGAAAACAACGTAGAAATGGGCCACAGTTGAAAAACTAGTTAATCGAGATGGATAAGAACTCAGCATAAATATTAATGAAAATCGACATTGTGGTAAGTCATCTACATGCTACAGAAACTGAGAACTATGGCTCAGTATTTGCTCAAGCACTGTCCCCACAGTGTGCATTCTCTTACATATTACTGACACTACGCAAACATTGTGAACGATAATGTTACTGTAGCATTCTGGAGTTGCTGTATTCTGTAGTTGTGAGATATTGATCCAAGCATGCATGGCAGTGTGAGTGATGCAGATTAATTTGTAGTTGGATTGTTTGTATTTATTTTATTTGCTTGATTTTTTATTTTTATTGATTCTCTATTATATAAATGACATAAATTTGTACCGTGGTATAAGACTATGTGTGGCAGCTAATACAGTTTATGAGAAGTCACAGAGATTTAAGTTTAAATCGAACAAAAACAAAGCAGCGCATTAAAATATTCAGGAAATAAGATAATTCTTTTCAAATGTGCAAATTTCCAGTAAGCAAAAAAGGATTTTTTTTAGATGTTTAGACCGTTGGTGATTACTCCACACAAGAAATCCATACGAAAGAAAGCAGGATATTGTAACCTTCACCAATTGTCTGCTGACCACCTGTAGCAGAAAAGAGAACACGGAACACTAAAGACAGTGCTGATCATCTCTGAGCATCTCCTGACCTCCTGTAAGATCAAATATAATACGAGAACATTACAGACAATGCTGATCATCGCTAAGCACCTCCTGACCTACTGAAAGTTCTAAAGTCCTCTGCATTTAGGTCTCCTGACCTCAAACCACTGACAAAATATATAGATAAAATCGTGCTTTTCATTTTGGTCAGAGTGACTGGGCCCTGACTGCAGCGTGCAGTGAACCCCACCCAGGGCGAGGCAGCCCACATGACCTCTGACACAAATCGTATAATACTATACATCAGTCTTGCACTGTGTCATTACCCACTATATATAAAACACTTAAGGAGATGATGCCCATTTCTTTGGAAGATGTCCTCCCCTCACCCTGAGGCAGGTCCCAGAAGGACCAAGACTGGCCCAAAAGAGGTCTGGCTATCTATAAGGGGATTCACTTTTTGGGGCCACCAGGAGGAGCTGCCATTAACAGAACACAGACTTCAACAGCAGTCCAGCAGCCGTCTGCTGGAATTAAGCAGACTGTTGAATGTTCTTTTTAGTCCCGCTGGATGTTGTGGTTTCTAGCACATGAATGTGGACAACGAAGCTGTGAATGGTTACCGGTGTTGTCTGGCAATGATACTGTGAAAAACACAGTCCCTGAATATTTCATGGTGTCATTGCATTGTACATTTGGCTGAAGTGGGGACTGACACTTTGATTACTTCTATTATGGATGTAAAATGTAAAAGCAGGAAGGAGATTTATTCGTATTTAAGTACAGCATATCTAAACTGGTAGGTGACAGTGTCTTGGAATCTGCCTTGATGATCAATGGTTCACGACGACTTCTGACCACAAGATTGGGAATGGAATATCTCCATACACGTAATGAACCCCTGGGAGCCAAAAAGGTGGGTTTGATGTATTTCAGCTCAACCTCCTGAAATTCCAGGATTCAGGTTTTTGACGACCATGATATTTCTAAAGTTGCCTCTGCTCTGTTTCTGTGAAGTGTGCTTCTGCATGTGCCCTGTGATTGAATGACATCACCTTTATGGTGTACCCCAGGTTTGTACCCTGTGGTTCCTTGGATATTCTTCCCCCATGCCCATGACCAGGATAACCAGTTAGAGGCTCCTCCTACAGAGCAATGTGGCTTTGATGTGTTTGCTTTGGAATTCATCTGTCTACTGCTGAATGCTGATTGGTGGACTTGGACATGACCTCATGGTAGTTATTTTTGGTCTCTGGCAGACATTCCACTTCATACCCTGTTGCATGGCAGGGAAAGACATATTAAAACACTGCTCTGGCTCCTATCTCAGTGTACACTACATGGAAAAATGTATTGGGGCACACCACTTAATTATTGTTAAATTTGTTTTCATTGCTGCATGTGTGTAAAATCAAGCACCTAGCCATGCAGTCAGGCTTACAGTACGATCATTTATCAATGGATGGTTCCTTCTGAAGAGCTCAGTGAATTCAAGCATGGTACTACCATAGGATGCCACCTTGTCAATAAGTTCATGAAATTTTTCCCCTGCTAGATATTCCATAGTCAACAGTAAGTGGTATTATTGCAAAGTGTTTAGGATACAAACAGAAACTCAGCCACAAAGTGTCAAACCACATAAAGAAAGAGAGCGGGGTGATCAAGTGCTGAGGCGCATAGTGCGTAAAAGTCTAAAAGTCACCAACAATATTTTGACTCAATAACTGCAGCATTGCAAACTTCCTTTGGCATTAATCCCAGCACAACTACAAGCGCCAGGAGCTTCATGGAATGGGCTACCATGGCCGAGCTGCTGCATGCAAGTCTCACATTGCATTACATGCAAGTGCAATGCAATGACTGGTGAAAAGCACGACACCACTGGAGCAATGGAATTGTGTTCTGTGGGATGACGACTCACACTTCTCTGTGTGACATCTGATGGATGAGTCTGGGTTTAGTGGATGCCAGGAGAATGGTGCCCGGGTGCCTGGCTGCACTGGGCCAAGTGTAAAGTTTGGCGGAGGAGGGAGTTGTTTTTCTGGAGTTGATCTAAGCCCCGTAATTCCAGTGAAGGGAGCTCTTAATGCTTCAGTATGTCAAGATATTTTGGACAATTTTATGCTTCCAACATTGTGGGAACAGTTTGGGGAAGGCCCTTTTCTGTTCCAGCATGTCTGTACCCCAGTGCACAAAGCAAGGTCCATAAAGACATGTTTGGGTGAGTTTGGTGCAGAAGAACTTGACTCGCCGACACAGAACCATGACCTCAACCGCATTGAGCACCATTGAGATGAACAAAAACAAAGACTATGGGCCAGGCCTTCACGCCCAACCCAGTGCCTGACCTCACACACATACATCTGGATGAATGGGCATAAATTTCCACAGACACACTCCAAGATCTTGTGGAAAGCCTTCCCAGAACAGTGGCAGCTGTTATAGCTGCAAAGGGGGGGACCAACTTCATATTGATCCCTATAGAAGAATGGGATGCCATAAAAGTTCCTGTAGGTGTAACGGCCAGGTGTCCCAGTACTTTTGTCTATATAGTGTACCTGGATGCACAGACCACAGTCTGCAACAGAAGACACCCCACCTACTTCTTGTTTGCACATGCACACATGTACACACACGTCAAAGCTGCCAGCTCGAGTGACGTATATGTGTACGCAGCCTTACCCGGAACCACGGTAATGCCGTTGGCCGCCGCAGCACAAACACTAGGCACTTAGGAGGGAGACAGTGTCAGTGAGGGACACGGAGACCTGATTTAGCAATGTCCATTCTCTGAATTATCTGTTTGCTTCTGAGCTGGTAGATGGACTGATAAGTGGTTGCTAGGGACACAGGTGGTTACTAGGAAAATGCTTTGCTGGATGCAAGTCACTTTAGAGATGGTTACCCAAGTGATTGTTTGTATATGAACGACATTCTGTTTGAGAAAAGGCACCTCTGCCCTCAGTGATGTCAGGTGTACTAGCTGTACCTGGCAGCAAAATAATGCCCATCTGTAATAGTGTGTCTATCCTGTCATCCTGCACTGCTGGTCCTCATGGACGACAAGGCATAGTGGATCCCGTCCCCTCTTGTCCTCCTCCGCTACTGGGAAGTAACTACCTTGCTGCTTGGGGGAGAGCCGCCTGCCCTGAATGAAGATGCACTTTCAGAAGTATTACGGTCTCCAAGCATTAACATTGAAAGGAATATTTTACAACAATGGGGATCAGTTAAGAAGGGCAGAGATCAGGTCAGGGCAGAGGTCAAGGCAGGGCAGAGATGAGGATAAGGCAGAGGTCAGTGTTGGGCGGAGGTCAAGGCAGGGCAGAGATCAGGTTAAGACAGAGGTCAAGGCAGGGCAGAGGTCAGGGGAAGAGGAGTCCTGAATAAAGACTCATGAACATTTAGAAGCATTCATAATTTAATGAGGAACTGAACATTTTTTTCTCTGTTTTTTTTTTTCTTACAACGTTCCCTGATATTGTAACCAGCCTGTACAGTATTCAGTGATTCTGCAGTCGGAGAAATTATTGCAAAATCACGCAAGCGCAGGGATATTTGTGACTGCATGCAGTTTTTCATGCCATTCTTCGTCCATTCATGGTTTTTTTTGTTCTAGGTTCCTCTGTGAACGCTTTATGTGGGGCACAAATGAATGCAGTTTACATAAAAAATGGGCACATATGAGATGAAACAATACATTTTCCTGTCAATGTATTTCATTGTGCCAGAGGTTGTAGTAACTCATGGCCACGCTTCCGTAGATGGTACCCAGCCTTTAATAGTACAGTCACAGAGTCATGGCTCAGGGTCAAATACAGTGACTGCAAGAGCTGGCAGAAAAGATCAGGCATGTACAGTGTAACAGCCAAACCTGTACCATAATAGATCACTGTTTCTGATTTTATTTGTTGCTATTGCTGAATTGATAGTTTATTCTCTAAAAAACGGTCTATTGTGCCAGTCTGTGAAAATGTTCCTCAAAAAGCTTCACAAGCTGGATCACAATTTTTGAGAAAAGCAATAATGTATTTGCAGTCTAAAAAAAACAACAAAGCACTGAAGAGGGCATGCATTTGTTTTTTTTTTTAATGTTTCCATACTAAAAAGTCAGTAAGACACAAACACAAGTCCATATACGGGAAATAAGGTCAAGAAACTAGCATTTCTACGTGATCTCTGATGCTGAGTTTTGAACTTATTTTAGATGAAGCGTTATTCAGTTGTTGGCTCAATCAGTACTGTCCTCTTGTTTTTTGTTTTATAATTTGTTATTGGCTTCAGGCCTTAATCTGTGCATAAGGTGTTACTCTTTTCCTACTCAGTGTGGCATTGCTTGCATTGAAAAATATAGTTTTTCTTGAAATATATAGTGTTATTTCTCTTTTGAATATGAGAATTGAGCTTAAATGGTGTTGTTCTTACATTAACAACCCTTATTTGTTATTGCATTGGTTACAATTCAAAAAGAGAGAGTTTTTGGAATTTGCATTAAGTTGGAAACAGAGATTTGAGACTTGGACTGTATTTCAAAGACTCGTCCCCCAGAGACTTCCCTGTTAGACGTGGCGACGAAATATACAGCAGATTATCGTCGCTGCATCGCTGGCTGTCGGAATGGTGCCCAATAAATGGTGTGGGTTATATAGACCATTGGCGGACGTTTAGGGGTAGGCCTTGGCTTTTGAAGAGGGACGGTATTCACCCCTCATGAGCTGGTGCCGATCTCATGTCAAAAAGCATAGCTCGTAGTCTCAAGGCAGATCGCTGACTAACCAGAGCCAAGCCAAGGCGGCAGGCAAACCGGCTTAACCGACCGCCTGCTAGTCACTTAGAGTCGTCACCCAGGGTTCACATTATTGAGACTGTGTCTTTTCCCCACAGTTTTAGTCTTGGAGGCTCATTCCACCGTAGTGCATCTCTTAAAAACCTTATAGAAATTAGACCAAATTCACTTCTGTATAGTAGGTGTAATGTAAACCTAAAACTTGGACTCCTGAACATTAGATCGCTGGCTCGTAAAACATTGCTTGTAAATGAAATCATTACTGATTTAAATCTTGGTGCCCTATGTCTTACTGAGACCTGGCTTAAGCCGAATGAGTTCTTGGCACTAAATGAATCCACTCCAGCTGAATATAGCTATAAGCATAACCCTCGACCCAACCGCAAAGGTGGCGGGGTTGCTGCAATATTTAAGACCGACTTAGGAGTGTGTGAAAAAAGTGGTTATAGCTTTAGCACGTTTGAAATTATTCTTAATCTTGCTAGCACATCTAGGTATAGTCCTACACCTCCAATAATCATTGCTATTCTGTATAGACCGCCAGGCCCCTAAAGCAATTTTCTTAAGGAGTTTGCAGATTTCTTAACAAACTTGGTGGTGACTACCGACAAGGCCGTAATTATTGGTTATTTTAATATTCATATGGAAAATGATAGTAAACTATTAACAAAAGCATTTACTACCATTCTTGACTTTGCTGGTGTACGTCAGAATGTAACTGGGCCAACCCATGCCTGTAACCACACCCTGGACTTGATTCTTAGTCATGGTGTCCTGGTAGAACAAATATCAATTATTCCTCAGAATCCTCTACTTTCGATCATTATCTGTTAACATATCAAATACAACATAACCCCCCTAAGGCCCCCGATCAGAGGTACAATACTAGACATTCCATAGCCTCATTATCCGCTGCAACTTTTCTCGATCAGCTACCACAGCCCTTCAACCATATCACTGAGCTAGATGCCACTAACTAATAGATGCCAAAAAACCTACCCTCTCGTCCACTGCGGTAAACCCCAATGTGCAGGCACCCAGCCAGGGGACAATAAGTATGCCCACTCTTGCCAGGCACCTTTCTCCGTGAGCAACTCCAAAATGAAACAAGGTCCAACCCCCCTCGAGGAGACTGGTTCCAGGCCCCAAGCTGTGTGTTGAGGTGAGCCCGAATATACCTAGTTGGAACTTCACCACCTCGTGTACCAGCTCAGGCTCCTTCCCTGTCAGAGAGATGACATTCCATGTCCCTAGAATAATAATAATAATCAATCCTTTATTAATTCCCATGGGGAAATTGTTTTTAAGCCTCCCTCAAATTGGTCTTTGTAGACCACGTTGTCCGCAAAGGGCAGCCACCCGTAGCAGCGCCCAGGGAGCTGGGGGTTTAGGGCCTTGCTCAAGGAGCCGCCGACGTGCTGAGGCTGGGTTTGAACCTGTGACCTCATGATTACAGGCACACAGGCTTAGCCCACTGAGCCACACGCTGCCCCTAACTAGATTCTGGAACTAGATTCTGCAGCCAAGGATCGGGCCGCCAAGATCCCTGTCTTTGCCATTGCCCAATTCACACTGCACCCGACCCCTATGGCCCCTCCTACAGGCGGTGAGCCGTTGGAGGGGGGACCCATGTGCCTTCTTTAGGCTGTACCCGACCAGGCCCCATGGTGCAGGCCTGGCCAATAGGTGCCCGCCATCGAGCCCCACCCCCAGGCCTGGGTCCAGGGGGAGGTCCCAGTGACCCGAGTTTGGGCAAGTGAAATTGTGGCTCCATTATTTTATACATCATAAAGGGTCTTGTGAGTTGCACTTCGTCTGGTCCCTCACGCAGGACCTGTTTGCCTTGGGTGACCCTACCAGGGGCATAAAGCCCCAGGCAGCTTAACTTCTGGGATCATTGGAAAACGCAAACCCCTCCACCACGATAATGTGACAGTTAAGAATTTTTAATCCCTTCAGACCAAATATTTTATTACATTATACACACAATCACAGCTGTTTCAACTATGCTACAGTATGGAGGTACATTAAAAATCCATTATACTCATTATAAACAGTACATGGGTATTCTGCCTAATGCTATTATGAAGATGGTACAAAATGTATGTTTTCACGGAAATATCACACAACTGTCAATACAAAAATACACAATAATCAGTAAACACACCATCCAATGGAAGGTTACATCATGGAAGCAGGATCCACATCTGTTTCTGCAACCAAAAGGTGCACCATGTGAAGATTTGCTTTGACTTTTCCAATTTAGCAGTCAAATCAAGGCATTTGCAGTCACGTTGTAGCAGTAGTACCTTGGTTCTCAAACTCACTAGAACACAAATTTCTTGAAAGTCAAATGAACGAGTCTGACCTAGAACTCGATCTGAATATCAAAAGTCGAACTGTGAAAGCTGGCTTAATATACTGTAAATTGTACGTGCCAGGAAATGAGTCATACTACAATGCAGTTCTTACTTGAATGCCTTCTTCACAGACTGGATGATTAACCAAATAAAGCAGCGCAACATTACAGTAACTAACAATAAATAAACCACTAACTTACAGTACGTGTACTTTTACAGCATTTCTGTAATTTATTAAAACTTTATTTTACCAGGTAAATTAACTGAAAACCAGTTCTTGCTGCTTTACGTGATATTCTGGAGAAATAGCAGATTACGCATCGGAACTGCCTGGGATACAAACGTCATGCGTGTAGCTAAACTCTTTAGCCAATAAGAGCAAAGGTGTGTCATCACAGAGGCGGTTCCAGTTTGTGCAGACAGGTGAGAGGTCGCAATGCATCTAACCATAATGGACTGCATCAGGATCAGAATGCGTTGCTTTAAGCCAGCACGGTAAGAAAGTTGATTGCACCCAATGACCGGACTGGGGAAACAAACTGAAACGCGGACTTAATTCAGAGGACTAATGACAACAACCAGAAACAGCTGATCATATGGGGATCCCACACAAGGTTAACGAGGAGGCGTGGCACACAGAAGAAGCGACGATTGGGCAGGACAGGGGTAATGTTGGGATAAGATCTTTATTGTTTTGGAAGCCATTAAGAAAAAAAATAGTCTTCTTGTTTTATCCTGTTCATTTTGTGTTTAAATGCTAAAAAAAACATTTAGGTGTAATTTTGGGGGCCGGGAACCAATTAATTGGTTTTCCATTATTTATTATTGGAAAATTCGATCAGAACTCAAATTTTTTAGGATTCGATCCGGAGTCCGGAGCAGATTCAAGTTCGAGAACCGAGGTACCACATCTTAATAGCCAACCCCCATTTGCACGCAAGTCAATGGAAAAGGGAAATACCAAAATTGGTGGATGTATGGCTACACTCATTGGTAAAACGGGATAATGTGGGAGAAGAGATGTAAAAAATGTATATTGGGAGAGAAAATTTATCCAAACTTAAAAAAGTTTCTTAAAAATTAAAAGTCAATTAGAACTGGTCCATGCTCCTTCAACATTTTTTTCAAATAAAACTGGTCATCAGAGACAAACACCTACATGTTGCTGCATAACATAATGGTCAGAAGAAGCACCACAGGCCTACCCAGTAAGCTGTGTTAATAAAACACAAGAAGTGTTCATCATTACTTAACCATTAATACACTTTCACTAAACTGACTTGTCCCTCCCACCAATTAAAGTCACGTTGTGATACTCATTTCTAGCTAATTAAAAAACTCACTATCAGTAAGCCTTTGCTAATTATGAGTTCATCATTAATTCAAGAAAAATGTGTACCTGACCATTATTATAGTATTCATATAGTTATTAGTTAAGCATTACTTAAGTATATGATTTATATCCTCATGAAGTGTTATCAAAAATGTTTGTCTATGTTAATGATCATTCACATTATAATTTTTTAATTTTTAATTTGATGCATGTTTGTACAATGCTGCACATCCCTGTGTGTGTAATAAGCTGCATATGCGTACTGTGCATGCTTCTATGTAAGTACACATTACTATTTTAATAAGCCACCATATTATTAAAATAATAAAATCTTGTGCCATTGACTTTTCATATGCTTTTTGTTGGTCAAAAGCACAATTGCTTTCCATTGCCTCAAAATAGCTATGAGGTAACAATTCACCTCATTTTAAGACCAACATACATGTGTTATTTCAATATCTTGGGAGCAGGACGTGAAAGTGACAACTGCATTGGTCTCATACTAGCAACAAATCTTGCGTTGCTTATGTAGCTTTGCGTTGGATGCTATATAGGGCCCTAAGTGTTTTGCAGAGTCTCACAGTCTTGTTTTGAATACAGTAATAGAAAAAGAATTAAAGTTATCTCATTTATAATAGGCCGTTCGACACTGTAGCGGACAAGTGGGTATAGAATTTAGAGATTTGATTTTAAAAAGCATTGCGATTCAATAACTTTTGTAGCTTCAAAGCAGGCTACCAAAATGATTGAACTCTTGGATATTTATGTGTGTAATGTAGGAGTGACTGATATTTAAAAATAAATATGTAACATTTTAAATTATAAATACTCTCTGAACAGCTAGTGTTAAAAGTGCTGATCATCATTTTACAGTCTCTTTGGAGCACGATTGTTTGGCGGGTTGGATTTAATCATGAATTAAAAACAACATGGACTGCACAACACGAAACAACCACGAGTAGGGGTTCATAAAATTGCAGTAAGCTCTAGCCATTAGCCACCATTATAACTGACCTTTATGTACGCATATACTGTACATCTGTGTACTGTATGAGTTAAAAAATAATACTTACAGTATATGTGTGTGTATAGACTACTTTTATATTACATTATGGGGATCAAATATATCCCACAATGTAATAAAAACCTGTTATTTTGACATTTTGGGGATCATTTTTCAGGTCCCCACAAAGCTTTGTGAATGCAATCAAAAAACGAAAAATGCCAAAAGTGTCGTATTTTGTTTGGTTACTTATGAGTAAGATTAGGGCTGGAAGTTTGTCTTGTTGGGATTAGAGTTTTCCCTATAGAAACAAATGGAGAGACCCCACAAAGATACAATTACAAACTTGTGTGTTTAACTGTACTGTATGCTAGAAGGATGAACTGAAAGTGAAATTATGAATCTTTTTTCTGTGTATCCTAAAATACTTCCCTAGTGCAATGTTAAAGGCTGTTAACTAGCTGGCTGGTGATACGGTGATTTCACACCGCCAGGGTTGGGGGTTGTGATAGTAAGGATAGTAAGGATGCTCATTGCCTTATCCAATGTCCTTTCTGGGATAGGCATGACCATAACCATGTACTGAATAACTGTTTATGAATGATGAATGGATGGCTGTATTGCAGTGTGCTATGCTAATTTCATTATGGCATCTTATATAATCTTTTACTTGACTAAGATTATCTATAATGAAATGCATAGTATTCATATATTACTGTTTATTCACACTGTTTCTTTTAGCTAAATCTTGTGTCAGCCGTTAGATCATCCTTGAACGTTTTCAGTTTTAAAGAAATTTATTATGGCGTTCTAAGAGGTGGTATTATTATTATTATTTCCTCCATATTGAGTAATAAATCTGTTCATTAGGAAAGTGGATCAAAGGAACCAGTTTGTAATCCTTCATTGGTAGAAACTGGAGGAATTATGTTTTCAGTACCAACAGTCACTGGAGGGACCAAACCCTGGAAGAGAAAACAGCTTGTTGGAGTTTGTGATCATTTATGATTTATTTGTTCTGGATTACTAAAAATACAGAACAAAGACAGCTGGTGATGAAATTGAAGGCCAAAGAGGAACAATGTCAATAGCATTTACAGTAGTGGAAAGGGTCTACTGTGAATCTCAGACAGCAAGAATCAGAGTTTTTACATCAATCTCCAAGACTCTGCATATGTTTTACTGTGGTCAGGCAAGGCCAGATTTTCAAGAGGGTTCTTACATTGGATGCACCAGTACTGGTACCAGTAGTTCAAGAAAGTGGGAGAATTCATTCTGAGGGTTACACTCACTCATCCACCCATAATGCAATCTGCTCATTTTCTCTCTCTGCTTGGCTCATGCTCTCTTTTGGCACACACCTCATCTTAATCTCTCAGACTGTGCACAAACACACACCCACCCACCCACACACACACACACACACACGCACACACACACACACCTCCCACATCATGTGGTTAGCCCTGTTATTTAGCTCATTACACCATCATGATCTTTGTTTTACCTGTTCTTCCGACCAGATCATTTTTTTCTACTTTATCGTTGTTTTCAGTTTATTCCTTATGTATACTTGAATTTGCAGTTGTCACAATAAAAAACTGAATCTGAATTTATTCATTTGAATCTGAATTTCAACTTATTGAGGAAAAGTTTCTTGAGGAAAAGTAATGGACCGCAGGTTCACAACGCAACTCATTTCCACATTTATGGCAGTTCTGCAGGACGGGGTAAGTGGAAGCGTGTGCCTGGGTGTTGGAAGCACATTACCTTATGATATATATGAGAATAAGCTTTATATACACATGCGATAGCATAAACATTAACTATACGTCTAGAATGTGCACGCAAAACTAGCTATGGATATTAATTTTACTTGTAGTTTAGTTTAAGTTATGGCTCGCCTATTCATCTTATGTGGCTTTCTAGCAGTGTTCATTTGAAATATTCATCTGCCCGATATGAGGCGGAAGTCAGCATTAATTTCTAATATAAGAGTATGGAATATTATTTATTACTTCATAATGCATAAGGAATGTAACCGTTAGGACTCTATAAGAAGCTGATGTAAACTGTGCAGAGACTGACTTTGTAACCTTCAGCGAATGCAGATGAATATGACGAAAAACAAGTGTGAATTAGCACCTTGTATTGGCTTAGAAGTTTTTGTATCTGTTAGCTATTTTGTTAGCCTTTGATGTATAAAAATTTATTAGTACTGCCGCTTATCACTGTGTTGAAGGACATATACAGTATTATTAACCCTCTAGCCAGACAATGTGCAACTAGCTGAAGTTACCAAGGTTTGCTACTGAAGGAACAAAAGTTCATGACTGCGTATTTAAAAGCCTGGTTGCCAACTGCAGATGGTCGCGCTACCATTATGTTCAGCCGAGGGACTAAACAGTAAAAGAGATGATTGACAAACATCACCTAGGGGTGTGGATCAAGGGCGAAAACAGTGATGATGTATGGTTGAAGAAATGATGATGCGTAAGATATTGTTAAATGATAAGAAAATGTATAAAAATTATTGTAAAACAGTATTGGACACACACCTGCAGGGTGTCCAGCCTTGGCTGTAACCTCACTGTGGCAATAAAGGCTGAATCGGAAGATCTACACAAGCAGCTCCTGACTCCTGGTTGGTGGGGAAGAAAAAAACACAACATGAGTGCATCATTATACATATCCCCCTGTATCGATCTAAATGTTATAAAGCAGGTTTGAGGTGCTATGCATCTGGTCTCTGTGTAGTGTGCTAATAACCGGGAGTATCATGCAGTTGAACTAGTGTTTAACCCTCTGGACCCTGAGGCCTCTTTCCACGTTCAGGCTAGTCTGACATGCCTTGACATTTTAAAATATTTCGCCTATCTAAAAAACATTTATCCACATGTAATTTAAGTGTTACATATGCTTTTATTCAGCACAAACTCAGCACCAATAGTCTGCTACCATTTAAAATGTTATTCTATTTTTTGTTAAAATCAACTTTAAACATATACTTTTCAAAAACCTATTTTCAGACATGCTGACAAATTGTAAAAAATCACATTGTAGACATTTCTAGGTAAGACTTCTCAGCTTTGAAACTTATAGACACATGGCTTTCATGTTTTTCTGCCTGGTTGGCCAGCAGATCCCCAGGCTAAACTCACGTTGGGATATGTTTCCCTCGCACCTGCTACTTTAGCGGTGGCATAAGGGTTTATTAACTGAACTGAAAATGTGGGAAAACACTCTGAAGACAGGACAACAGCGGAAGACAGGATGACCCACAACATGAACATGAAAGACTCAGACAGACAGGTGCTGACCCTGACAAGCTCATTTTATAGTGATTTTGCCAAGAAATACAAACTGGGTTAGAAAATAACTGATGCTAAGTTCACACTACATGATTTTAATAATAATAATAATAGATACTTGATTAGGAAATTGCCTCCCTCAACTTGCTCTTTGTAGAATAAGCTGTGCGTGAAGGGCAGCCCCCTGTTGTGGTGCCCAGGGAGCTGGGGGTTAAGGGCCTTTCTCAAGGACCTGCAGATCTGCTGAGGCTGGGTTTGAACTGGTGACCTTCTGATTACAGGCACATAGGTTTAGCCCACAGAGACAAGTGCTGACCCCAAAATTTTAGCCCCAATGCTCTATTTGTGAAAAGTTTTTGTCAATTGGAAACAAAAGCCCCAGATCGGAGGCTCAATCGCTGCAAGTTCAACGACGAGACAGGACACCGACGCCAGTGGTCTAGCAGGCTAAATATTTGGACCTGTCAGCAACTCTAAATCCTGTAGTGTGAAATGTGTTGTGACTAGCAAGTACTCACCCCAAGTTAAGCCTATAGTGTAAGATCCTGAACTTGTTGGGGATCACTGCCATTGCTTCACACTCCCTTATGGAATTGGAGTGCTGACATTTCAGGGACTCCTCATGCCTGCGTTCCAATTTCTCTTTCCTTCCTACTTATAATTCCACAGCTATATCTGGCAGAGCTTACGTATTGCACTTATGAAACTGTTTGCATTGTCTCTAGTTTCCCCTACTTTGCTAATGCATTTTTATTCTCTCCTGACGTATGCTGCCTGAAGACCCAAAAAATTAAAAATCAAGATATTCTGCTTACCATGCAGCCTCTACTACCTGGTGCTTCCTTGTGGCACACCCACCTGTCTGCCTGTGACGTCTCTCCTGCTTGCCTTGCTGCTATACCACTGTTCATCCTGTCATCAGAAGCAACACCAGCACCTCCCCGCCATCACTTGCTTGCTCTCCATGTTTAGACTTGGACTGTGTGAATTAGGGTTTTGCCATCGTGCTCATTTGACTTCTGCCAGCCTCTGGAGGATGGGCTCTCTCTTTGAGTCTGGTTCTTCTCAAGGGTTCATCTTTCTGGGGAGTTTTTCCTTGCCACTGTCACTTTTGGCTTGCTCACTTTCAGCTTTGGGCATCAGTAATACTGATATACAGTGATTTTGGTGGCAATGATGTCTGGACAGTTTTATATTAAGTTTATGGTGTTGATTAAGAATATGACTTTGGTTTTGCCAGATTGGCTCTAGTTTCTGAGATATTTAATAGTTAATTAATTAACACAACATGTTTGAAAAGAATTGCAATAATATTTTTATTTTAGTTACAACTAGTAAATAAATAGCCTAACATAATGTAAAAAAAGAAATTAAAAATATCTAACTCTGACAGGAAAGAATAATGTATGATTTGATCAATTAATACAATATTAATTAGTGATTAGTGCTGTGCAATTCATCGAAAATAATTGTGATTTCAATCATGACCAAAATAATCGTGATTATGATTTTTTCCATAATCGAGCAGCCCTATTAGTGATTCATTCTTAGTAATTCCAATGCTCCAAAAAGATAAGTACTGTGGCCGGTTAAAAAATACTACTAATGTCAAAAAGGCACAATGCGACCTTTGTAAAAAAAGTGATCAAACTGGCAACAATGGGCTCTAAAGCCATTGACTCACATATCAGGGGAGAGAAGCACAAGCATTTTGTTGACAGTTGGACAACAACTGTCCCCATTCAGTTGTTTGCTAGTACCGCAAGTACAACCTTTACAGATAAGCCCACACCCACTTTGTCTCCGGATCCCCCGACAAGCAATGCCTTGAGAACATGCATACTACACGCACATGGAGCCAATGCGAAGCCTTGAACCCTGGTCCCATACATGTAGGTGTGAGGCAACAGTGCTAACTACTAGGTGACCATGCTGCCCCATGCATGCAAATACCCTTAAAGTCTAGAATGTACACTTTACTCACATGTGTGCTTTACTCAAAAGGGAGCACAGGGGCAAATCAAGGAAAATATGTCTATGTCCCAAATATTATAGAGGACATCGTACATATTACTGTAAAATGTAACCCACTGTAATGCTGGGGCTTGGGGAAGGGCATACTACATTTGTGATCCCAGATTTTATTCTTGTTACCTTTGCTGTTATACTTGCATAAAGCAATAGAATAGCTTGCAGTTCAGGTTGCTAAATATGGCCATTTCACCATTGGCAGTCAAATGATCCCTGGTACCCCAACCCTGCTTTTGTGCTTCTGCTCTGGCATCATGTAGAAAGAGAGCTTGTGTCTACATGGTGTTGCGGACTGCAGCATTAAAGCCTCTCTTTTACGCCGCTCTAAGTCCCAACAAGAGACGGAGCAGCCCCCTCCTCGACCCTTGGCCGCCAGTTGATCCCTGTGCTGTACTGAATAACGCTGTCAGCAAGCTGCAAGTCTGCCGTTACTAAATCAGCACGGCTCCTCTGCTGCCATTGCTAATCAGATCTCCTCACTTTTTCATCCCCTTTATTCTCCTTGATTAAAAATCATGTCTTAATTTTGAGCAAATAATTGTTCTGCTTCTCAGTCATCTGCAAACTGCTTTTATGGTTGTTGAAATGTGTGGTATCTTGGCAGATTACTTCAATCACCTGGCACACACTGAAAGATGAAATGAACAGACAGATATGTTTTTAAGACTTACATATTATTTTCCGCTTGTCATTTAATTATGGGACAGTAATGCACTCCAAACCTTGATGTTTGGTTTCTTCTATCCTGAGCGCATATAAGAAAGAAGTCCAAGTCAACAGGAAGTGCCTCACAATGACTGACTGCTGCATGGGATGGTTTCTTCCCCACAAAGACTCTCCGTTTTCTGTGGTTACAGTTCAACTCATCTGCAGCCTTACAGGATCATCTGCAAGCAATTTATCTCAGAGTTAAGTGCCAGTAATCTCATATATCTCGAGCAAATCTTCAGACAGCAAAGTAATTCATTCTGTATGTTATTAAGTAGGCCAGTGTCCAGAGCCTGTAATGCAGCGTATTAAGACAACAATCAGGAAGACTGTAATACAAGGTTTCACAATTAGTTAAATGAGTAGTATTCTTCCTCCTTATTTTAGATCTGAAGATGTTACAGTATTTTAAAAAGATACTGTATAATTCTGCTGTGGTATGCATACATGTTATATGTTCCAAAAGTATTAACAAGTATAGTGAAATACAGGAGGTATGAATTATCACTATCCCTTTTAGCAATAGACCCTGAACTAATTTGAGATTTAACCATAAGACTGACTAGACTGTTCTGACATTTCCATATTTCTACATGCCACCTATTGACTGAAAATGCATAAATACATTAAAATGATAAAATGACTTTTGTACGGGCGAAAGAGAAATACAGTTAGCATAATATATTTATACATTAATGCTGCAATTTTTTCACCTCGTTTGTAGTTGTGGTTAATTGGCTACCCATCTAAAGTAGATCTACTGGGTTAATGGAATGTGAGGCCTCCTCCAGAGCTGCCAGAATTACTTAGATGCCTCCCAGGGGAAGCATATCACCAGCATCTTGGTGCTAAGTTATTTCCATTTATATTACTTGAATCATGTCATTTGCGTGATGAAGAGATTTGCATGGCTTATCCTTCGCTCTTCGCACAAGATCTTATCTCAACAGGAAACGGTGCCCCGCTGCACTGAACAGCTGGGCGTGAAGCTTTTTTCTACTGCAGTTTCTCCCATGTTTTTATTCATTTTTCCCCTCTGGCTTCATTGGTTACACACTGCTCATTTTCCAAGTCGAAATACGTCAAACTCATTGCTGACCTTAAAGGGTTTTATTTGGATCATAGGGTTGAGCAGTTAAAGGCGTGTTTTCATCATGTCCTTTGTTAACCAATGGGACCATTGCTGACAAGAGCAAACCATTTAAGTAATTTTTGAAGAAAGGATCTTTAAACTGACATTCACAACAGCACATTGAAACATTGCAACAATAAATCCTAACTAAAAAGAAGCAAAACTGACACAGTTTTTGCCACTGTATGCAGAAGATGCTCCAGGTCACAGTACATAAGAGAGAGAGAAAGGAGGATTTCTACTTCGAACTGAACAAACTTCTCCATTTATACTAAGCATGTATTAGTTGTATTCTTAAACTTACAGCCTTTACATGTACATGTAATGGTTTTTAATATCTATAATAAACTCTCAGTGCAGGTTGTCCAGTTAAATGGTATCTTAATTTCTGCGTGACCTCAGAATTTACATTTAGCATACCCTATATATTTAGTGTCTGAGCTCTTCACTGATTTTTTTTTCGTTGAAAACCCATGGCAATCAGAACATGTAGGCTCAAATCCTTTTCATGATAATGTGATTTTCATTTGCCAGATAAGGATGTGTCATTGAATTTCTTATTTTTGGACACTAAGCACTGCTCATAGTTTATGCCTTGAACAGAAATTAATCCAGGATGCAATATTACCTGATGGTTTTAGACATGAAGGCACTGCCACTTCTAGTATTGCCTCTGAAAATACTTCTGTAGAGAACATAACTATTCTTCAAGCAATTGTCTTCCTTTTTTCAATATGGAAAAAAAAACACTATTTATGATGTCATACCGTATGTTTTGCAGCAAAGCAACTTTCATTTTTCTTTAGAGATTTTCCTTTCACAGAGAACCACCTGGTGCAGTTTTTAAACTATGATAAATAACGAACTCAGATTTATTTTTATAAATTCCGATTGACTGATGAGGGTGTCTTCTTTACCTGGTACCTTTCCAAGGAGTCTTGGCACATATGGAAATATCTGAGCCCCACAGACAGAGACAATTTAGTTTTGCAAATATAATATATGATACACCATGCATAAAAGTGTAAAAATACATGTAAAAATGATAGAGATATTAGCACACAATTTACATTAAAAGAGAAGCAAATGTGGTAACAGAAAACAGCCACCTGGAGATAGAACAAATATTTGTTAAAATTTTTTTATGTGCTACGTTCAAATAATCAATGTGAAACACAAATTTGGACATCAGACGATCACAAATAATTGTGCCAAATTTGTGGATGAATTATCTGTGATTCATTAATTCAAGAACCTTTGTGTGAAAAGACTCAACACAGAATATTTCCTTCAGTCCATTTCCTAAACCGTTTTATAATGAAGCTTAAGCTGTGCTTGGGAGATTTAATTAGCACATTTTGAAACGACCATTCCTGCAAATTGATTATAAACACTTTTACCTATGCACTTCTTCTTAATTCTTCATGTTGATCATAAGTTATAGTACAGTCGCTATTATATCTTTACTATCTTGTTTTATGATTTTCATTGTCTACATCTATAGATCATAGGCTGCTTTTAAACCACTGTGGTAAACGTGGTTCCTCAGCACCAATATCCACCGTCGTGCTGAGAGTTTGAAAAGTATTAGTGCTGCAAATGACATTTTTCATCTCTTGAAAAAATAAGCAGTGAAAGACTTCATTGTCCACTGCTCTAGAATAGGGGCTGCCTGACAGTTATCTAAAATATTTGGATGTGTTTACATTTCTCAACACAGATTTATCTAATGCCTACCAATTGTGCTTTTTGAGACTACTTCCCAACCTGTATTATCGTTTTGTCTATCTTTATTCTCAGAAAATGCTAGCCTGCCATTGGCTGAGCTAATGCAGAGTGATAATTGCTAAGCTCTTAACAAAACAGGATGGTGTTTTCGCACAGAGACCCCATGGAGCACAGTGGAATGGGTCCATGTTAACCGCACTGCAACCTTAGGCAAGTGCCTAAAACAACTATAAATTCATTTAGGCACACACGGGTATGGTGTAATTTGACCACTAGAATAATAACAAGAACTAGCAAGCAGAGAAGGGATTTATATGTACTATATGTACTAAATTTGTTTGGTGCCGTACATAATTTATGATCTTTCATCTGTATGTTTAACGATCACACTAAGTTAGCAATGCTACTAATCATGTTCTTACTGCAAATCATGTTCTGAAAATTTTTTGACATATCACCCAAACCTAGACCATTGCAGGTTTCTTTGAGCTATGTGATGGAGTGGTCATCAAAAGGATTTGGGTACAAATCCCAGTCACGGAAGTGAGATTGGTACTTGTTTCCTTCACTGAGTATCTGTCTTTATAAATAATAGTTTAAGCTATGCGAGTTGCTCCGAATAAACATATTTCCTTGCTAAGCAAATATGTAACAATAAGAGCTGAGAAGTAAAGAAGCACTGTTATTATATAAACATGTGCTCTCTATTCCTGTATTAACCAGGCAAGCATTTTTGAGAATTCAAAGTTTTTGCATTGCTTGCATAATCCTTCCATGGATGTGTACACTAGCTGATGGCTTTCTAATGGAAAGGGCCCTATTTTTAGTTAATCCAGGTATTTATACCTTTTAACAAATTTGATCAAGCCATCTGGCAATTTATAATACTCATTCAAGTATCTCGAAAAGATGAAAGCCTTGGTTCACGTCACATTATTATTTATTCACTTAATTTACATGTCATGTTTAGAAACTTTATATATGATGTATTATATATGAATGAGTTCCTTTTAAATCTGTTTTTTAATGTAGTTTATTTGATCTTTGTTTTATCTCTGATGGTTAAACTTAACTGCAAAGATATGTTCTCTTTGGTTTCATATTAGTTGAGCCTCCAGCTTTTGACTGCAGTACACAGAATCGCCAGTATATTTCCCCATAAGATTTTCATGATTCATGTGCCACATTCATGTACGTCACATACAACACATACTCAAAGATTTACAATACTCTCAGTGATAATGCTAATTTAGCAGGTGTTCTGTTTTTTAGGATTATCAACTTCAATTTAATAATACAATTATTCAAGGAAAAAAAAAAGTTTTTCCAGCCTATGTTCAGGATGCCGATTTTGTCTCAGTCATTAAATCTCAACTGAAGGCCTATTACTTCAGTTTAGCTTACCCACAACCTAAAACACCATAACTATGGCTGCTGGTGCTGCTATACATGTAATTTTTTAGCTGTTAAGCTTATCCATTTATGTGTCAAGCCATGTTCTGACCATCCATGCTCTTGGCCTTCCCACATGTCCGGATGGTGCACCATCAGACTCCCAGTTCCATGGAGGGGTGTCACTGCAAATGGGACCTATTTACTGTATCATCATTGGTGCAGCCTTTAGTGCCACCCGACAGAGCCCAGCACAGAGAACAAACTTATGGATCTACTTTGGCCACCTTACACAGGCCAATGTGGATAACAGAATTATCAATGGAATTTGTCTCGATCATTAATCACAGTAATTATAAGATAAGATAAGATAATCCTTCAGTAGTCCCACAAGTGAGAAATTGCATCGTCACAGCAGAAAGTGGACAGTACAAGATGAGAGCAGCAAATATTAAAAACAATACATTCATTCATTCATTCATTATCCAAACCGCTTATCCTATTGGGTCGCGGGGGGTCCGGAGCCTATCCCGGAAGCA
>JABFDZ020000001.1:36252500-36311748 GCA_019775955.2 Pollimyrus isidori
GGGGGACCCACGTGCCTTGTTCGGGCTGTGCCCAACCAGGCCCCATGAGTGTAGGCCTGGCCACCAGGCGCTCACCATCGAGCCCCAACCGCAGGCCTGGCTCCAGAGCAGGGCCCCGGTGACCCGCGTCCGGACAAGGGAAACCGTGGATCTCTGTTTTTGTTCATCATAAGGGTCTGATGAGCTGCACTTTGTCTGGTTCCTTACCCGGGACCTGTTTGCCTTGGGTGACCCTACCAGGGGCATAAAGCCCTGGGCAGCTTAGCTCCAGGGATCATTGGAACACACCACGATAAGGTGTCGGCTCTAGGAGAGGCACAAATACATAGTGAAATAAAAGTCCATTTTACTTTTCTTCAGCAATTTTTTCTATAATGTATAAGCAGAGGACAGTCAGAATGGTCAATTCTGGCAAAGGTGTAACAGGTGGTGCAGTGGTTATAGAACAAATGCGCTGTTTCACAGAAGTACTAGATTAGTACTGACCTGCATAAAATTATTAAAATTAAGTTTTGTGAATTGCATTGGACTTGCATTCTTAAAAAGGATGTCACTGGCTTGTCTCCCATCGTCCACTTTCCCTTCTGTTGGAAGAGTGACTTAGTAGAGCAAATACAATTCCAACATTTGAAGCCCAAGTTCTTGCACAAAGCTAGCTACACTCTCTTGGATTCTGCTTGTCAGTTTGCTGGCATTCTTCAACATCCATTTACAACACCCTTTATAAATGTGTCAGTCAGAGTTTACCGTGGAATGTGCTTGTGACTGTAAGTCCTGGGGAAACTATGCCAAAAATCTGTATGTGCAGCTTTTTGAAATGGAATGCACATGTCTCTGAAGTCATCCTAAATGCAGTTTTACGATAGGGTGCTCAGTTATTCTGCTACAGCCTTCATTGTCTCACTTATCATGTTAGTCTTTCCAATTCAACACAAAAGTTTTGTGTCAGCAAAGTTTTAAAACCACAGATAAACATGACCAGTGTTCACTGTAGAGGGTCAGTAAAAGGATCCTTAGTAGTGGGCTAACAATATATTTGTATGAAAAATGCCACTAGGGATGGAACCATTCCCTTGAGACAGGTCAAGCAACAGTGAAATTAAACCAAGAACAGAGAGATATTATGATAGAGAGGAGCAAAGGAAGATATCTGCCGACCAGTGGAATGACTTTCATCTTCCTGGGAGTTACTGGCCCCAGTGAAGCATGGCACAACTGCCCAAAGCTTGTGAAATACTGGTTCTGGTCCAAGTTTGCCTTGTACAGTATAAGAATAAATCTAGACACAGCAACCTTCTATCTGAAGTCTTTACTTATTCTGTTAGTCGGTGACCAGTGAAATACGCATACTGAATTTCTTAAAGCTTGAAGAACCTTTGTGTAGAACCTTTGGTCTCTGTCGATGACTGGGGTATCTAAGGAAGGTCTTACGAGCTCAGTAGGCTAGCGATGGGAGTCAAAACCGGTGGTTGACAGGATGATTACGGCAAAGGGTTCTCCCATGAAAAGTGAAAGCAACAGCTATGGGTCTGGTCAAAATACCCTCAGAACCGTGTTCCTGTAGAATGCGTCTACAGTATGACACTCCCTTCTTTTAATCCTGGTCAATTTGATGAGATTTCTTTTGACCTTGATTTGGATGTCAGACTTCACTATGTAGCTGTTACTCAGTTGTTTTTCTTTCATTCACTAGAACTAGGTGATCTATGGAAAATCTTAAAATGTGATATCCTAATCCATAGCACAATATATAGGAAGAAATAAATTAACTCTGTAGCACTGAGGGAAAGTAACACATTGTCCTGAAATGGCAGGTTGCACTACACTTTAGAACAGTGATAACATTCCAACCTTGAGGGAAACAATTACAAACACTTACCTTCAAGTATATAGTGGTCATTATAGCAATAAGTAGTTGACCCTGGGGGCTCTGGATCTAACAGCGGATTACAGAATGCTGAGAAAAGACGTACCTTTTGCTGAGACAAAAACCTTCCAGGTTATGGTTTTGTTTAGCCTACGTCACTACAGAATCAAAATGGAGAGCCCAGGATAACACAAAAGATTTGGCATCATCCCATACTGATTTAGATGATCCAGAACTGTCCTTAGCTAAAACAAAAGTATTCTTACAAAATATCTCTTAGATTAAGAATTTTATTCTGTTAAATTCACTAACTAAATCATTCCTTTTCATGTTTAAGTATATGACAAATCTCTGGATTGTTCCTACTAGTGGTTGGTCTGGACCTTAAATGTCAAGTAAAAAAATACTGGACTCCAGTACCACTTATTGGGAAGAGATTGCCTGTTTGTATTTTCCAGCTTCTGCGTTTTTGGAGCTGAGAGCGCATCTGTTGTGTATCCGTAACATGGCAGTTGTCAACCTCTCTGTACAGACAGTGTGTTTGAATGGTTTTGCTTGTGTGTGAACAATTGGACTGCCCAATTTCACATGATAATATGGTGCATGTGCAATAAACACCAAGGCTTCAGATGACAGGCATAAACATTTGTCTGGATGCCAGCTTTTTGGTACTATATAGCCAACTCTCACTCAACTGGCATGACAATCATGCTTTCAGACTCTCTCACAAAAAACCTTATAGCAAATCTACAGTATATTATTCTATTATAAACCTCAAACTAGCTACATCATAAGTGATGGGGTAGTATGCAAACTCCACAAATTATTTACAAGGTAATTAAATGTTACATTAAGGTAAATGAGTGTACACACTTGTCTCAATTTGAAAATCTCACGCCAGCCAAGTAACCAACATTGGGCATTTACTTACACCCCCAATTTGGTAAACAGATTATTAGTATGCCATAAAATATTAATGAGAGGTGTATTGTGACGCCGAAAAGTATTCGGTATAAATTCAGAGTATCCTTATGTTTGATAATTGTGTCAGACTTTAAACTGCAGAAAGTACTTTCACGCCACCAATGTCTTTTTTACCTTACTTATTCACAATATGTCTTCTTTCAAGAGATGCTATGGCTGCTGAGCTGTCCTTTCTTCAGCCCCACTTCAGTGCTTATCACTTCCCTGATATACCAAAACAGCAGTATATGGTGTGCTTCGCTAACAGAATTTCAACATAATGAAAAGCCAAATATATACAGATAGAACTTTTGGGCGTCACAATGTGCCTCTCATTAATATTTTAATTGAACTACTAATCTGCTTACCATATTGTGGACAAAAGTAAAAATCTGTATAGTATCAAAAAAACAGTGTCTGGACAAAGGCTTACTCCTGTCATCTGAAGCCCTGGTGATTATTCAGCATTTCCCATGTAATTGCGATCCTATTATAATGTGATATCATGCAGCTCTAGTGAACATGGTGCCAGGTTGCCCCCTCTGAAAGTCCTTTAATTAATAGGCTCATTACTTTTCAATCTAACCTTATTCAGCCTCTCAGGATATTGAAAGAGATGTGGCTGCCCAAAGAATACTGCCCCTGGATGGGTAGTACTGCTTCACTTCAGCTGCGTAATTCATACTCCTGTGACCAGGAGTGAAAACAAAACAGTGCACGCTGGAGATGGTGCATATTTAATCATGGATGGCCCTCCCAAAAAAGCACTGAAAGGCCAATATCTCCCCACCCTCATTGCCCTTCTTGTGACACTGGCCATTGATGAGATGTAGCTGGATCTGCATGCAGGGCACAAGGGAAATTGCCTGGTCCCAAGGACATACACTGGACAAGGAATGGGCAACAATATTAGTCTGTATCTGCGCATGTAGGTGTGTTTTTTGAATCATATCACACTCCTCTGTTTATTTCTAATACATCAGGAACAGTTTGATTAAACTGTGAATTGTAGCCAGTTCTTTCATTTTGACATTACATTGATTTCTGTTTAAAATGTGATTGTCCTAGATAGTCCAGTTTTATTTATTCATCTATATCCCCTAACGGGAACCAACAAATATTACCTATATTCATAAAATATTGTGTAAGTTTACAGTATAGGAGGATATGTCTCTCCCTCTAACCTATTTTTGTTACCATTCAATCCCTGTGTATACTTTACTGGATCCTTCAAGATGCAGTTTGGAAAAACTGAGTCTTTTTATTTTATTCTAAATACAAAAAAAATTACTGTTAACATGGATGGGCAGCAACATTAATTCGTTTGTGAAGTTTGCTGTGAAAACTGTCTCCAATCTCCATTTTAAATGCACAAAAGTCAGTATCGACTTTTTGTAGGCATGGAAATGACAGGTGATTTCCTTGTACCAGGAAGTGCACAGCTTCTATACCCAGACATTAGCCTTGCAATGGTTTTTATTTTCTCTTGTTTGGCCTACTGAATGAGCAAAACTTATTTCTGTTGTAAAAATGGACTGCAACACTCCTGTGACCCTGGATGTTGCGATCGCCGGTGCACACAGGACAGAGAGAGGGAGAATCAGGCAGGCGGACTGGGACAAACACGGGTTTATTGCGACACACCAACATAAACAACGTTTATGCCGCGTCTGCCGGAACAGACGCTGGTGCAGACTTATATACACAGCGCCACACAGGTGGAAACACTGGGTAATCACAAGAGGTAATGAGGTGGGTGTGGCACACACGGGGCTGGAACAGGATGGACATCACAGGACGTAACACTGGAGAAGTTTGAGTCCAGGATTTTTACTTAAAGTCAATTCAGTACTCAGTATTGAAAAAAAATGCCTCATTAAAACTAAAACACAGTAATAATTAACTGAAGGTGGTTACACTCTTGAGGTGATTCTTTTGAGGGAGTGGGATGAGTGAGCATGAGAAGTGAGATACATGAATCTTTTCCAACAATGATACAATTCTGTTCCATCACCATACTTCATACTGCACACCCCCTCCTCACCCACTTGCATAGTTACAAGCATAATCAACCTCCACATTCAACTCCCACAGATAACTGCTAACAGATTAAACCACCTTCCTTTGCCTATAGAATAAATAGAATAATCTGTGTTTCAAGCTGTCCAACGATGCTGAATGGGATGGAAACCAGAGATTTATCTTATTTTTTTAGAGCCGAACAAAGGGCTCGCAAAAAGGGCTCTTCTCTTGCGTTTTTCACAGCAAACCTCATTCTTGGCCATGCCCTCCAGCACTTGGGCCTTAATTCATGGAATGCTCTAACAGTGTTAAATTGTTCCTCTAGAATGTATTACCATTCATCTTGCAGAATATACTTTAAGTGTAGATGAAATCCCTCCCATAGTCTTACTGAAATTAGCTATGTCTAGTGTAAGTGAGTACATTACCTATTGATGCTTTAACCCTATATTAAAAGCAATGCATTTTAAATTGGCCATTAATGACAGCAGTCAATCTAAGAACATTGAAGACTTGTTTTGTCAAAGAATTATTACTTCCCAATGCAAAGGTTACTTTTATGATTCTTTCATGTTCTACCATTTTCATCTCTCATTGTCTCAGCAGGATATAGCATCAGATGCCCTCAAAAATAAACATCCAATATGCTTAAGAATGGGGGCTGATGGTTAAACCTGTTTCTATAGGAAAGTGTTTGTTATAACACAGACCATGATTTAGATAAGATTCAAAATCATGAACTGTGCCATCTCACACCATGCAGGTGTTCTTACAAAGGTGTGATCACATTTCCTTGTACCTATTGACTGTATCTCTGACTCGGCTGCTACAATAAGAATCTAATTAATCAGGATTGAATGTCATTAGCCAGAATGAGTCTGCCATGGTAAATTTTTCAACGGAGGGGCAATTGTTGTCGTATTGAAAAAAGGCACAGGGAACATGAAAGGAGAGTTACTTTCATATGTTCAATTGAAACAGGCAGGTGCTCAGCTACTCCCAGCCCTCTCCCTGGTGCACGTGCCTGACTGGCAGCATGTGCCTTTGTGCCTTTGCTGCCTCTTACCGTCTGATTTGAATTTTAATAAAATATGCAACCCCCCCCCCAGTTTTAATCAATCTGTTCCAAAAAAAGCAAAACAAAGGCACTACCCATGTCTTATTACAGATTGTGCTTAATTGAAGACTGACTGAACAACTTAATTAATCTGCAAATGAACCAGAATGCAGTTTGTTCATAATATTTCCATTAGGCTGCAGCAATGAGACTCAGGTCCTATCACAGTCTCTGGGATCCCATGGAACATGGCTTCTCTCAGGGAAACTTATGTGACGCTCATTGATTTACATTTCCATTAGTTGTTTCATTGATGTATTAGTAAAGATATGTCAAACAGTGCTGAGGTGATGAACAGCACCAATATCAAGCTACTTTCACTTTGTGACTCCTTTACCCACACAAACACACACAGAAAATATATACATGCACAACTATATGTGAGAGTTCTTAAAACTGGTTAATAAGTGCTGAATAATTCCAAACTTTTTAGATTTCATTTAAAAACTCAATTAGACTTCAAAGGGTTCCTGGTGATTTGATTTTAACTTTGACAAGCATTTCATAAGCAATTTTCTGACAAGACACAGCTACAGAGTCATGACTCTCAAAGAATGCAGTTCATTCCAGCTCTTAGAGAGTCTTGGCAGCCTCCACAAGTACTAATCTATAAAATCACTTGGGCATTCTGAGGTTTAATCCATATAAAAAAATGGGAATCAGAATATTTCAGTGTATTTACTTTTAAAATGCTCAGTCATTTAATCTGTTTGGATGTTCTCTGGAGTCTTTGTAAACAGAGCTTCAGTTATGGTTTGCCATGGACCCACCCTCTTTACTTTGGTGAAAGGCGCGTTTCTGACACTGATGGGGAAAAAAAAGAAGAGAAAAGAAAATTTGTTCAGTGTTGGGTTAAGCCTGGCTAGTGAATCAGTGTTTTTAATTATTTTGCTTAATTTAAGCCAATTGCTTCACAGTTAGGCAACTGGGAGCCCATAATAAAGGCTTCTGTTTTGACCTCTGATCTTTTTCGGTTGACAATGGCATTGGAAAACCAGCCCTTGAAGCCACAGTTATTTTCCTGACTTATATTACATCGAAAAATTATTGGGGCACAATTCAGGTGTTTCATTAAGTCCCATATATAATGAAGGACCTAGCCATATACTGTAGTCAGGTTTGCAAACATTTTAGAAAAAAATATTAATTTTGAAGAGCTTAGTGAATTCAAGCATGGTACTTGCATCATTAAAGCCCAGCTATGAAGTTGCAGACCATGTAAAGTAACAGAGTGGTGGAGTGCTGAGGCGCATATTGCGTAAGTTGTCAATACTCTGTTGGCTAAGAAATTGCTCAGTAGAGCCAAACTTCCTCTGCCATTAAACACCAGCACAAAATCTGTGCACAGGCAGCTTCATGGAATGGCCTTCCATAGCCAAGCAGCTGCATGCAAGCCAAGTGCAATGCCAAGTGACAGATGGAATATTGCAAAGCACTCCACCACTGGACTCTGGATCAGTGGAAGTGTGTTCTGTGGAGTGACAAATCACACTTCTCTGTCTGATAGTCTAATGGACAAGTCTGTGTTTGGTGAATGCCAAGAGTTCCCTGTATGACTGCATTTTGCTAACTAAAGTTGGCTGGAGGAGGGGTATACAATTGTTTTTCATGGGTTTGGCTAGGCCCCTTAGCTCCAATGAAGGGAACTGTTGGAGTGGGCCCTGTTATATTCCTGCATGACTGTACCCCAGTGCACAAAGCAAGGTCCTTAAATACATGGTTAGGTGAATATGGTATGGAAGAGCTTGACTGGCCTGCAGAACACCTTGACCTCAACATCTTTGGGATGAACTAGAATCGAGATTTTATGGTAAACCTTCACATGCTACATCAGTACCTGAAATTACAAATGCTCTTTTGGGTTAATGCAGAAGACAAACAATTGTTTTCACGGGGGACATCCTCCCTTGGGTTAATTCTGTCATCAAGATTTCAAAGTACTGTTTTACTATAATACTGCCCAAGCCTACTCAGAACAGATGTCCCATGTACTATTGAAGTGCTTCAGGGGGAAAAGTGGTAACTGGCCAGGTATACGTACAAAAGCAAGTCCCACCCTATACTAGCTAGGAGAATCTAAAAAGCAGGTAGGTCCAACATAATACTAATAAAGTTGGTTATGTGCAGTACTACCTCGGTATACCTGATAAAGTAGATTCTACATGGTAATTGCTAGTTCTACCTAATAAAGTGGGAACCATCCAGTACTGCCTACATATGCCTAATAAAGTAAGCTCTACTCAATGCTAATAAATGGGTCTTATGTAATTCCAGCTAGGTATACCTAATGAAATAGGTTCTATGTGGTACTAGTTACATTACATAATAAAGTGGGTCCTATGGAGTTCTAGCTAGGTATACCTAATAAAGTAGATGCTATACAATACTACTAATAAAAGGACCACTGAATAAAAATCTGTAATCTATTCCAGCAAAAAAGTTTTTAAAAAATCAACATAAAATAACCACAGGCAAAGAACTTACAGATGTTTAATGATGATCATAAACTAAACATAATAATATAAGCTTTTAATATTAAATTAGCAGTTTTCCTCCATGTTAAACCATGTATTAACATGGTTTTAGTAATTTCGCAACAATTTTTCTGACAATATTCCAAAATGCAACAATGACAAACTAAAACAGAGGGAAAAAACTAAAGAGATGGATCCTTCCATCTCCTCCTCTGAAAGCCAGTGTCAGTCTTATCCAGACCACATATTTAACCCAGAGCTTAGTTCTGTCTCTCAGGCTTCACCAACCTCAGAACCTTTGCTCACCCACAGCTACAGTTCCATGTTGGGATCAGCCAGAGCATATGGCCCATCTGCATCCTGATATACTTTATATAAAATGGGAGTGAAAATATTTTTACACACTTTAGTGAAAACTATAAACATATTTCTGGCATTCAAACCACTTTATATGCCACTATACAGTATGTCCAATAAGCTCAGAATCAGATCTGAGATACTTGATCTCACCAGCTTGACTCAAAATTTGGCTGAAACAAATCATTGTTTATATGAGATGCAGGCTTAGTTGAAATAACAGGAGGGAAAGGTTAATACACCCCTTGCCCTGGGTGTCCTCTTAGCTCTGAGCATTCAATTCTTCAATATGCATGGTTTGTGTATCTTGCAACAGATGTCCAAAGCATTTTCAGCGATCCACATAACCCACCTCAGTTTCCCCAGGCCCAGATGTGTAAATGTCAGACTTAATAAAAACTTCTTTAGTATAATCTAGTTGTCCCTAGGAAAACAGGATTGTGTGAACTCTGTGTACTCACTGTTTTTGCTGGTGCTTTGGAGAGTCCCCTCAGCCAAAGACTCAAAAGGAATCTTATTGGGATTGCAGTAGACTATCACTGCATTTGGAAAGGTGTTTAAATAGAGCCCTGTTATGAAAGCCCCTGAATCTCATTAAGCCAGCTGCGGAGAGCAGAAAACACATAGTAGCAAAGAAATTTTTATTGGTATTGACACTTTTAACAAAAGTAGAGGGATTGTCTGTAAGTAAAATGTGGTACGAGTGTTATCTGGGCATGCGGTAGAGAATTTTCAGGAGAATATCTGTATATGTGTTTTTACTTAGTGTCTTATTTCATACTGTATAGTTCTTCAAAGACAAATCAGATTCCATACTGTCACGAGGAGCTGTGAGTTCCATTCTGGTAGGGACTAGACCACAATCACAGTAGGCAGTTTTTACCTGTATGTTGGACCAATCATTGTGCACTTACAGTATAGCGCTCAGTGCAGCTGGTTTGACCTTTCCTCCGGATTTGAGTGTCCTGGAATGCTTCACAATTTTGCATTACTCTCAAATGCTTAAAATATTCCTCAGTATGAAACTTTATTTGTATTTTTTCTGTCAAGATAATTACTTTTACGGCACGTGTTGGCATTTAAGCCTTGGAAAAGACATGGCTTTTTCGAATGTCATGTTGATTTTCATGGTTGCAAAAATAATAATAAAAAGTGAATGAAGGTCTCCAAATACAGAATCAAAAGTGATGGCAATGTTTTTATTATGGTAACTAAAACCCTTCAATGTGGTGGCCTGAAAGTGAGAAATACATTCCAACAGGAACTAAAAACTGCAGCTGTCAATCACTCTGCCTACTCTCCACGCTAATATTATTGCGAGAATGCTTGACACTCATGGTAAGAGAGGAAAAAAACACATAAATTTAATATCTAAAGAGGTATTTTCAGTATGTACGTGAAAATAAACATATAACTCCTCCTCGCCCCCTCTAACGTCCCCTCCAGCTTCGGCCTTGCAGTCGCCGGTTGCCTCTGTTGCTCCCGCTGTCCATCCGCCGGGGTTCTCTCTGGCTCTTTGGTTCCCGCGCTTTTTGCCCCCTTGCCCCCTGGTTTTTTGTCCCCTATGTTTGCTCCCCATCCCTCTGTGTCACTTCTGTTCACTCTTGATCCCTTTGTTCCTCCTGTTGATGTTCCCCTTGTGTTGTTTCCTTTATTGACTCTAGGTCCTGTGTTTCCTTCACTGGTGCCCCTGTGTCTGTCTGCATTCCCTGTGGTTTGTCAGTTGTTGTCCTTGTTTTTGCCCTTATGCCTGTTTTGTGTGTCGGTCCTGTTCCCAGTGCCCTGTCTTCTTGTTTTCCCAGGTTTCATCGTGTCCCCGGTTTTGTCCCTCTGCCCGGTGTACGCACATTTTGGGGGGGTGGGGGGTTCTGTCACGTCCCAATTGTGCCGCTCCACCTATGTGCCACACCCCCTCATTAACCTCGCGTGGAATCCCCGTGTTACCAACTGTTTGTAGTCTTGTTTAATTGAGTTTGTGTATTTAAGTGTCTCCCTGTTCGTCTTTCCTGAGAACTGTCATTAACCTCATTATGTGTTTTTGCTACGTATTTCTTGCTTTTCGCCCAATAAATCCCTCGTTCCCTGATTCTCTTAAATCTGGGAAATTGCATTGTTGCAAGTTACAATAAACAATCAGTGGCAGCTGTTTTTATGATTAATATGTATAGTTGTATAGCAATTATAGGCTATAGTACAGCAGTTATCAGTGACATGTAATCTACCATTTACCACACAGCTTCTTGATTATTTCTTAATTAAATAAAATTGTTCAAGCAATCTGTTGAAATGGAAGACAGTTTATACAGTTTATAGTAATCACGTCTGTCTGGGTGAAATTGATCACTGTAAGTGGATGGTCATTATAGCAGATTTTTTTTCTTTTTCTTTGCTGTATGTCTTAGGCAGATTACCATCTTTTACATGACGATAAGGTAATAAAATGGACAACATCGCTATTTACTTAATTTTGACTTCAAAGCACAATAAAACAAATGTTTTTCAAATTACAGTACTGTATAAATTAACTGTGTATAATTCAAATGTGCTATAATACAGTACTATATGAAAAATACAACTTATTGTAGTTTCATAGCTGCAGCTTGGTGACTTTTTTTTTGACAAATTATCATAAGCTTTCTGTGCATGCCGCATTAGCCTCAGGTAGCTGGCCAGAATCAGATGGGCTACAGCAAGGCAAAGCAGGGCCATCAAAGTGGGGTAAAGCCGTTTTCATTGTTTTCCATAGCTTGTCCTGTTTAAAAATATCCAAAATAAACACTATGGACGTCTTACCTGCTATAAGTGAATTATTTAAATAATTTGTACAAGAATGATTGATTCCCAAGATTTTTGATCCATATAAGCAGTAGATCACTATAATTTCCACTGTAAATTTATTTTTCACTTCAAAATTATCGCCATTAGCTCCATTAAAAAGTACACCCAAAAGTATCCTCCGGAAATATTTCTGTTGTGTTCTTGCTATATGCAGCACATCTGTGAATGTGCAGTTTGTAAAATATAGTTTGCATGTGTTTTCATTTTGATGAAAGTGGTTTCTGAATTTGGCATTGAACATTGCTTTCATGCATCTCTCAATCGGTATATATGGACCTTGGACATAAATTTGATCGAGTATGACTCAATCAGGTATAACAGATATGCAGTTCAATAACTATTTATATAGCATTTACAATGTATTATAAGTAATCTAGAGTCGATTTAAAGTATACTGGAGGATAGACATAAGGTATATGAAAACACATCATTTTATACAAGAGACTTGAGCATCCTCTGATTTTGGTGTCCGAGCGGGAGAAACAATCCTCCATACACACAGAGTCTGAAACAAATAGTGAAGTTGCTATTTGCAATGCTTGTAAAGCACCAGTAATACAAGAGGGATAAAACAACACTTGTTTAACATTACCATCTGAAAATGTATGTTATTTAAAGGTGGGATATTGTTGTTTTTTGCAATAGAGAGCCCTATGTCATTGGGTTGTTAAAGTGCAGTTTGTGGCACACGGAAAATGCCATAAGGAGCTTAGTTTTACTCTTACAGTTTTACTGTTGGTGTATTACTTAAAATCAATCAATTGAATGTTGCTGATCTTGTTTTATGTCTCTATGTATAACAAGTAGGCTATCAAAATGACAGTAATGCATCATTTCCTGCATAGAACATACTTGTGCATCCCTGCAAAAAATTTGTTTGGGACATCCCTCGAACTTATCTTACACACAAATTATCAAGAAACACAAATCATCAAAAGCATAAGCAGCCAATTAGCGTCTTAGCACATCAGATACAAAATAAAGGCTATATTCACATTACAAGCTTGACTGTCCAATTCGGATTTTTTTTCTCAGATCAAATTTTCCTGTCTTGATGGTTCATGTTGAGTCTTCCAGCTAATCCAGGAGAGCTGGGAGCCCTAGCCGAGTCTGAACCCAATTGATGCATGAAAAAATGTGCTCGTCAGTCAGGGCAGGGATAAAATTCTAGCTCAATTAAGCTTACAGTAAAACAAAAGGATATAGACAAATTAGTTACAATAATAGATAATAGAGGATTATATCTTATATCTGTATTTGTGATGTCTATACCTAATGGCAAGTTGCAAAGCAGCCAAACATGGCATCTGATCACAGCCTAACCAGACTAGTTCACCTCCATTGTGGTAAAAGTATTATTCTTGAAATGTGAAGCCATACCCTGAGGTCCAAATTGGTCAGGGGTTTGCCCTTTAAAGCTTCCTGACCTCAGCGCCTCCTTGTGAAATATTCTTTTGGGCTGGCTAATAGAGACGTCGGACGGAGCAGGCAGCACAGAAGTGCATTTAGAGAGCACCTCACTGCATGCTCTACTGCAGGAGGTAAAACGAAGAGACATTTAGGAAACAATAGATAATGACAATCCTGCAGATTTCTCAAATAATGGTGCCTGACAAAGAACATGACCCCCATGCTTCCTGAATTTATGTAAATCCTGCAGCTTATGGGAAGGCATCTACTTGGACAAATGGGGAAGAAAAGCACACAAGCTGGCCCTGTGTGTGACGAGGCAGCATGGGTAGTGGGGCCTGCCCTTTCTCTCCCAAGACAAGCCTCATTTGGAATTTAATGAATGAAAAGAAAACGTCAAGCTGCATGTCGCAGAAACGGGGCCCCAGAGAGTCCAGAAATAAAAGAATTAAAAAAAACAGCAGTGAGTTGGGGCAAAATAGGATGATGTGCCTGGTCACTAACAGGATTAGGATGAGGTCACAAGGGCTGTCAGTTCATCAGCGATGTCAGGCTCAGTGCATTTTTTTTACACATTATAAGACATTTTTGACCAGACGGGTTGCATAGTTCAAGCTTTAAAAATGTCCCATTTGAAAATTTCTGTGCTTGCCATATGGATAAGTGGTAAGAACACAGTATAAACACATGCATATATTCAGGTGTTTATTAAATGTAGAAACAACTTGCATTTTTTGTAGTGTAAACCATTTTTTTTTTTCTTTCCAAGCAGTTCCATTGTTCAGTGCATTGGCCAAATGATTACTTATAAGAAGATACACTGAGGAAAGACGCTGTGTGAGGACAGTTGCTGTCCGTAGATTTAAAAAAACCCATTTTTTGGCACCTTTTGAAGGGATGAGACTGTCTCTTTACCTCTCCCTTATAAAAAGAAATGTCATGTCTGCATCCAGTTTATTAAGCTGTCAGTGTACATTTAAATCTGTTCCCATTTTGTCATGCTTTTTCCTTATAAACAGATTTTGTAGCACAAAAAGTATTCTTGAGCTGTAAAGAAAAAATATGAGGAAAATGGGATGTAAATCCCACAATAGGGCAATAGTGCGCTACATACTGTAGGTCTAATTCTCATGTGATATTCTGTCCGACAACAGTATCAAAGTCATTCATATGAAGTCAGCATCCAAATTTTGCAGGGAAAGAAGTCACTGGAGATACTAGTGAGCATTTAAACAGGCGGTAAACACTGGCTTAAACAAACATAAAGGCAGCTATGATCTAGAAGGCGATAGAGATTTGGTGGTGCGGGGGGTGGGCCGGGGTCTATTTAGCAGCTCCGCCATGCCCTTGAAACAATCTTCAATAAGAGATTGGATTTGCATCTGTAATGGGGTTCAGGCTCCTGGTTTTGAAAGGCTTTTTGTAAGCTTGACCCTGTGGCTGAACCCCTCATTGCCAAGCATCCTGTCTTGGCCCTGTCATGTCACAGCCCACTGTAGCATCATGGGAAAATTCGCCAACTTAAAGGAGCTTTTAGGAGGCAGCTAGTGGAGCTGAAAGCCTCAAGAACGCCATGTTGGTATTTAATACGAGAAATGATTGAGACACAATGAAGCCCACTGCTGCTAATTACTGCTAACAAGACCATGGGACAAGGCCTGATGAGGCGCGGATTCAGGAGTGAAGCGAAACACAGCTCATATTCAAGTCTCTCTCTGCCGCATGGCCCTCATTCTCTCCCCACTCTCAGCAGATGCTTAAATCTTAAAAGAATTGTATATTTAAAGCAGTCGCGTATGAATACTTTTATTACTAATATATAGGTTCACAGATGTACAGTATAATAATTGTTACTGCTTTGTCCTGTGTGTCTGTCCTGTTTTTAGAAAAGGTAGAACAGCTCATGTGCTTCTTGGGAGACTGAAGAAGTTTGGTATTAAAATGAGCATTCAGTGCTATCATGTTAACACATGGGAATGTCTGACACACGGTTGTCTATATCAGAGTTCTGTTGCTTCTTCCTCTGACTCATTCCGTTGGATAACATGATTGGGTTTCACTGGAACAGCAGTCTTGCACTTTACGCTACTGCTATCCACAATAAACCTTAGATAATTTGAGAAAGCCGGTGTTTGCCTTGAAGCATCAAAATAATCTTCTCAATGTGGATAGGATAAATTTATTTTAAAAAAAACAAATAGTGTGTTTTTCATGCTTTACCACAGGAAGGTTTACCTCTGTTGGTAGAGAAATTTACTTAACACAAAATACATTCATTTTTAATGTATTAATGACTGCATGTGAATGGCATGTTTCACATTCATATCTATATGTAATCTACCTAAATGCTATAAATGCTGATTTGACAGATTACACTCATCAAGTTACTACCCCTTCCCCAGATAGAGTGGGCAGGGATTCCTGTCCCTCTCTAAGTCTTGTACGAAAAAGTGTCTTTGCCGCTTCTCAATGTTGAGCAATTTAAATGGGATCCCAAAACCCACGTACAACTTTTGTATAGTACAAAGGTCTATTTTCCGTAACAAAGAAGATTTACAGAAAATCAATGTCTATGAAAACATCAGTACATATGCGGGATAAAGTGGCCTAAGCCTAAACATAAAATAGAAGAAACCTTTAATGAATTACTTTGGTTTGTATGTCATGATGTTTTCCAGGGTATTATTGCCTCAGTTAGAATATGAGCTCCAAAGATTATTGGACTGTGATTGTAAAAGTCATTCATTCACTACCCTGAATCACATATGCAAATTTTCACTTCAGAAAAGTTCAGAGAAGCATGTTCTCTCACAATGGATTTTGTGTTATATTTTATACTGGGTGACAGGAAATGGTATTGATTTCTAGTGGTCTCTCAATCCGTAAATCAATGACCTCCAGGCACATTGCACAGGGAAAATGAATCTTTCATGGTTAATGGCCAATTCCTCCTGGCGCTTCATCATTGGGTGATGAGTAGGAGATGTGCCCTAATTAAATGGACTATTGCATTAAGGCCCAAAGGGGCATCGGCCCAGGCTAAAGTTACATCTAGGTGTCATCACCCCTGAAGACCCGAATGAGTCCATGGACTTGCTTCCAGTTCATAGACAAACCGGTCATGAAATTCCAAGACATTTCATCAGCTGAAGGAGAAAATTAGGAAAGACAAGTGGACAGTAGTCCATGCACTACAAAATGTTTTAGTGACACATTTATAGACCTCTCCTCTGTTTAATAATACTATTTATGCTTGGCATTTCTAAATAACAGGGTACATTGCTATTCCCTGACTGCCAAAGAAATAGGCAATTTGGATTGTGAAATTATAATTAATTCATGCATTGAATTAAAACCCACAGAGAAATTTGATTAAAAACACAGAAAAATAAAGTTTGTATAAATAATCACCAAGCACATCCAAGCATCAGAATAAACACAAAAATACATTAAAGTCTGGAATTTTTCCAGGAAATCTTTCAATTATTGAGAGTGAATTGAACCTTGCTGTACATGGATGATAAATAATTTGAAGTTTGAAACAATAGATGAAACAATTATTCTAATCTATAAATTTAATTAATATAACACCGTGTGGGAACATTGGCCACGCAGACAGTGATTTTTGGAATAGACAAACTCCCTGCAAATCGAACCCCAAGCAAAATAACTCATTAAAGCTTTTGCGCATAAAACACTCAGGCAGACACTTCAATGGGATCGACTGCAACACATTATTGCTGTGGCAGAAAACTTCCCATTTAAATTTGTCGACTCACAGCTTCACATTAGTCCTGGATGCACACTATTTATTGATACAGATGCACGGTGTACTAATACATCTTGATGATTTACTCTGATAATAAAACACTTATAGAATTAGGTTACTCCAGTCTGTCAGACGTTTGCATCTGTGGGGCGATCGAATTCTGTCCAGCCAGAGAACAGCAAATGGTAAACCAGAAGCATTTCCAAAAATAGCCCTTCAACAGAACTGGGATCACATTCTTTTGCAAGATTACATATGCAAAGTTAAGGACACTGAGGCGGAGGTCATGTGATCAGTGTTGTGGCACGCTCAGCACTGTGTGCAGTTTTGGTGCCTGACTGTTTTTTCTCCCAGTGAAGGAGAGGGAGATGTCCCCGAGGATGCCGCTCCCAGTGCTGCTTGAAGGACACTTTGGACTCAATGCTTGCGAGGGTTGCCTGCCATAGCACACTCTGCCTAGTGAACAGCTTACTTCACAACATGTTCATTATTCCTGAGCTTGTCTAATGGGCCAAGAATGACCAATTGGAACCAGGGTTAAAAGGTCTCCTTCCCATTAAGTATCCGAGAGCATGGAAGGGCCCTTGGACTATTATTTTAACAACTGGGCCCTGACTGCAGTTTCACATGGGGCTGATGCCACCCAGTGAAAGAGTGATTTGTGCTGTCTACCCTGAATCTAACATGTGTTTCCTATTCCCTCCGCAGTTTGGCAGCCAAAGTCCAAATTAACATAAAGGAGTAGGTGTGTCTGTTTTCATATTGGGCCCTGAGTCACAGAGCTGAAGAGGAATGGTTGCCTCTGTATTAACTAATTTATTATGATTTAAATGTTACTTACCTTCCTAAGTATGCATAAGAATACAACGTTTTTCGGTAGCTCTGGGTTTCCTGTTAATTTCACTAGGGGTTGTGTAAACCTTTGCTGGGGGGTTGGGGGGGCACTCATTTCTCTTGCTGATCTGCCAGCAATCAGGTCCTGCACACTCAGGTCCCCCAGAGAGCCCCTGGTCTGCAGGCATGCCGTTCTCACCCAGAAGCTTGTGCTGCTTAGACGAGTGCATCCAAAATACAACAGACCTGTGCCACAGGAAGCAGGTGAAATTGTCAGTGGGGTGGTTACAGATCTGACAATAACTTCTCACACTTACTGTAGTGCCATTCTCTCCCCAGGCTAATGTTTAGAGGATCGAATGTTCCAGGGAGTACTAAACAGAAACGTCACTGGTCACTATTTCCCTGAGAAAAAGCTGACACTGGATGTGAAATTGTCCACAGGAATGTATTGCTGACTGTGTTCCACATTGCTGGTGCTGCCCTGCCGGTATTGGAACACTTAAACTAATAGCACAACCATTCCTGGGTTCTTTCAATGAGTTGTTTTTTTACTGAAAATTTACCATACATTTTAGAATCGTGAGGGCAAAGAAGGTAAAACTGAAAGCATTTAAATACATTCACAGGTGAGTGTCATTTCTGTAATTACGCTTTCCTCTCCATTCAAAAGTCGAGTTTTGCTGTAATGCCTGTTCTGTTAACAGTGAGGTTTGTTCTTTTCCACTTTTCAGAAATTGACTTAAATCTCAGATTTACAGTCAGTTACAAATAAGTACACAAATGAGGTATGGCATGATTTGACAACCTTTTCTTGATATATGTGGCTTGGACTAAAGTGGACAGAAGGGATATTTACTCCCCAGCGCCCCCTCCTGGACTCCCCCTGGAGTTAGATGCAATTTCAAGGCCCAATGTGGCGGAAGAGAGACCAGCTGCTTCAGATTACACTCTGCAGCAAACTCTGCTTGAAAGCAACAAATTAAATCATTTTCCCCAAGGAGATCTTCCCTTTGTTGTTAATTACAAGCTCTCTCAGCACTGTACTCGTCGTACCTTCATGGGTTTAAAAAGAGATGAATGCCAAAACAATGTCTTGGTGGTCACTGAGAGTTGTGGCTGTCCCTTAACTGTTCTTTTAATCATGCCATTTACTGAGACTCAACTGACTCTCAATTTCTCTGTCTGGCTGGCTGTGCAGGCAGCTGGGGTGATATATGTATGTATATGTATGCAGAAAAGATTATGAAGTCGGTTTAATGTAAAAAAGACTTTTTAATTTACACAATACAATGTACATACATCCTTTCCCGGCTGGCTCGCAGTTCACCATCACCAAGTTTCAGATAAGCTGTTATGGTTGGATGGATAAATGGATGGATGGATTTGTAATATTTTTTCTCGTGTAATCTTTTCTCATTGGTTACAATAATCCCATCATGTTAGAACTGAAACAGAAGCTTCCCATGATATTGTTCCCTTCTGCTAGTAACCTTCAATGGCAGTTCACCCTCAGAACTTGTCACAGCGCACCTTCTCACACCGGCTATGCTTTGTGCCAAAGGGAGCAGTTTCACCACCCCCCTGACAGAGAGACAAAGGAAGATTAAACAAATTAGCCTTTTGTCAGAGAATAATGAATACAATTTTTTGCAGTTTGATTAAATCATAATGCGTTTTGTAATGAATCTACCTCAGGACTCCATTATTCAACTTATGTTATCAATGCTAAATATAGCTATATAATAAATTCAAAATGTTACCAACTGCATTCAACGGAGGTTCAATTATGGAGTGTCAGGTATATTTTTAACTCAGCAAAAAAGCTGCCGTTCCTAGCCTTTTATCCACCACATTTAATTTCTCTCTTCTGAGGTGGTAAAGTAATTCACTCATCTGCCAAAACAGTCACTAATGAACAATTACCTACTATTTTAATCCTTATATTTATCTGTTCCTGAAAGTGTGTTATACCCACACTGTTTGAATAGTCATTTTGTTATTTTGGTAATGTCTTATACTGTAAGTCTTTTGTTTAACACTTTAAGATTTTCTCACCCTGCTGGAGAAAAGCAGGAGCTCGCTGGGATAACAATACGAGAGTGGATTATGTTGAATATTTAACTGACACATTTTTTTATGTTGTAGCTGACCAATGGCACAGTAGGGATGGATATTGGGGTCTGAATCCCAGTGTCTTTAGGGTCACTGAATCCAAGGATAACAGATTATACCTCATACAGTATTTTTATGAATGCAAGGAGGTGTCGTTTTCTTTGTTCCTTCGAAAATACAGCAGCTGTGTGTCTTTTAGAATGCAGAGAAAGGAAAAGAATGATGCCCAAGTTGGGTTGTTCACACAAGGCTGCTTATAATGGCACCCATATAGCTGTACGTCCTGAGGACAAAACTGCCGAGAATAAGGAATTTTGTATCCTGAGCACTTATAAACCCATCTGTTCCAATGTTCATGAAAACAAACTGCCACATTCCTCTGTGGTGATGAAAAGTGCACCCGACTCACTGTCTGAAATCTATTTCATATTCTCTCCTCAGTTCTGTAACAAACACACAAAGGATAATACTAAAGAATCAGAAATGGAATCCTAATAGAAATAAATGAGGAAAAGAAAATCGAAACCTGAATGAGAGATTAGTTTGAGAGAGTATAAATCTGTATTGTGTTTTTGTGTAGCATCACACGTTTAAATTCTAGTGTTAATGCCACAGATCAGCATGCTAAAACAGTGCACTTTTTGCATAGGCCACACAGTGCCGTGAAAACAGGGAGCAGGGCTGCCACCTCCTCGGAGGGGTTGCCAGACACTCACAGGCAAGCCATTCTGCATGCTCCTTTGTGTCACTATTAAGCAGCACTCGGCTCCAATTGTTAACACTGCATTTTTTTGCTATGGACACGTTCTGCAAATACATTCCTCAGTTAATGTGTGATGCTGTAAGACAGCCCATGATGCCTGGGCACAATGGGTATCTTATTGCTGCTAGTGTTGCTGTACAGACAGAGATATTTCCGTTTCTTTTTTTTTTTAACCTTGGGGGTTCCTTCCATGCTACCTGCCAGTGAAATCCATCTCTATCCATACAGAAGTTTTGGTTCAGCAGTGATCCTATTGGGACACTGGTGTAGGCATTTACTGTTCACTCACCTTCAATTGTGGCACATTCCACAGAAGTCTCAAAAGAACCTTATCCTCAAAGCCCCCCGCCAAAACCTGCTGTTTCCTGGGTGACAGAGGAGAAGTTCACCTGTGGTGACCAGGTCTGACGGGCTTCCCACAAAGGGAAAGAACACCAATAATTCAAACCCAACTGGAGCAACAGAAGTGTCTGGAGACCTTCAGCCTTTTACGGATCTCCTAAACAAAAGAACACAGGACAGGAAGATAAACACAGACAGTGTGAAGAAAATTGCAAAAGAAAAGAATTGAATTTAGAGTATGGCTGTAAGAATCACATCATATTTACATCTCTGGCTATACTTTGGTGTAATAATTTAAAAAACATTTTGTGTTATCTTTTCCTAGTTGTTTCTCATTACTTGTACACAGAATTCAATGGCAGCCATATTTTGTACAGAGAGATGCAAAATAGGTGTCTTCCTAATGCATGGAAATTGAACCATCCTTAAAAATGTATTGCCATCTTTTGAATGGTCCCATAGGTCACGCAGGGCCCTTTGCAGAGATGTCTGGAGAATGAGCAATGGAAACACTTGCGGGTTTTTCACTCATAAGCTGCAAAGTGCAGAATTTCGGGTCTTCGGGGAAGAAAGCAGTGCTCTCATCAGTGTGTGGATATTTCGTTTGGGCTAGACAAAGAAATTCAAAAAGCATACAGAATAATATCAAATTAAAAACAGCCTGGACAAGGCAAGCACAAAAAGTTTAGTTGCTTTGGTTTCACTGTTTGACCTTCGCATGCGTTTAATGCGACCAGAAGTTGGTTAGAGAGCATCTATGGTATTTCAGCATTAGTCCTCCAGGGCAATGAAGCACAAGGTCACCCTGCTATAATTATGGGATGGTAGCGGGATTGTTGGCAGCTTGACCTTAGCAACAGCCTGCTCCTACGTTATGCCAGATGAGTTTGGGGAGTCCTCAGGGCCTCCGGACTGTCCTGTCCTGTGTATCCCTTTGGGAGTGCGCGGCTGCCCTCCCGGGGGGGTTGCTATCACGGCCGCACCGGCACCCGGGTCACTGCTTGTGATAACGGCTCAGCTGTTTGTCCTCTTGGCCGCCGGAGCCTGCAGGGTGAGATAGGCCGCACAGCGTGCAGGTGCTGATGCACTGTCGCCAGGGTCATCGCGGACTGTGGGGGGGGGAGGGGGGGGCTTCAGCCGCAGTGGTCGATGATAGACAAAGCTGCTTGTCCCTCTGCTGCACAGCTAGAGAATAGGGAATCCCTATTATATTTGTTATGTTGAATTTCTTGCTCTCGTTTTAGTTTTTGTTCTTTTAATCTGCTATACATTTATTAAACTCTTATGTGATTGACTGGTGCTTGTCTATAAAATTTTACCAGATGCACAATTTCATATAAAACAATATAATACATGTTTTATAATAGAGTAACTATGGGGTTACGTTCTGATCTGAAAATATCAAAAGGGGAAAATGCATTTTAATAGAGTATACAGTACCTAACCTAACAAGCATCACCTACCTTAAGCATGCTTAGGACACTTACATTGGACTATAGTTGGGCAAAATTATCAACACAACGCCTATTTTATAATAAAGTGTTATTTAATGTAAAATTTATTTAAGTGTAATTTATTTACTAATGTGCTGAAAGCGAAAAACATTTACCCATCATGAAGTCGAAATATCATGACATGGACACATTGTAACCCGGGGAGTATGTGCATTATAATATAATAATAATAATTAATAAAATTAAATATTCTTTGTGTGTGTGTGTGTGTGTCTTTGTGAAACAAGAAAGTCCTCCAGTGAGTTTGATTAAAAAATGAATGAGCGACAGGGTAAAAATGTGTTAGGCATGGAGCTAGGGTGAAAAATATGCAGTTAGAAAGGGTGGATTGTGTGAGTGTGTGTGTGGGGATTTCTGACAGAACGCGGGGGTGCTAGGAGCTGAGAGACAGCTCTGAATGATGGACAAGGGTAGAAGGGTGAGGTGTTAGACGGCTGAGACAGCCACGGTAGCCCTGACTGCACACTGACAAGGCAGCCCGAACCTCCTGTTTACCTCCAGTCTGCTGGACACCTGATTGAGACTCAGTCACTCCCAGTGGAAAGTCAAAGCCATAAATATTGCTTCTTTTTTCCTCAGTAGCAAAGAATGTGTGACTCTCTCTCATTGTCATACTTAAAAGTTTTTAAGGCTCTAGTTCTTCTGCACAGTAGCCCTACCCTCACTACCCTCTGAAGAAGCCTACCTTTTACTTCTCTGTATTTCTCAGACGTCCCTCTACCTTGTGGTACTTTTGCTCTGAACCCACTGTTAAAATGTGTCCTTTCCAAGACTATGTCCTTTATAAAACTCCTCTTGGTCCTAGAGCATTTGATGAATTGTAGTATTGAAAGAATCAATGATACCATACATCTTGATGTTCAGTCATCTATCCTTATAATTTTGTACACCTGCTATGGTTAAATTTTATCTTAATTCTGAAAATTAAAATGTAGATTTATGGCCAATCAAAATATATAGGAAAAAGGTAAATTTGATCAGCTCACATTGATTGTGTCCAGATCTTTAAATCACCCTGACTAAGAGTCAGGAAACAATGTGATGCCTATGCAAAAAGGACACGTAATTTATATGTAATTTAATAACTAAAGAATATACATCAAATATACATGAAAGGCTTTCCAGTAGTTATATCTTCAGGAAGTGCTGTTAAAGCCACTGTCCTCAATTAAGTGGAATAAGAGCCAATGTAATTATCTGAACTGAACTGTGGGATTTATACCATTAAACGTGTATTTCCAGTTATGCCGAGTATCTTCTTATGAAAAACAAATGTGGCTCTGCAAACTAGAGGCCCACTAAGATGATGGTTTGGTCCAGTCTGCATGGGGGAGGTATTGCGACATTACTGATGTGAAAATGCTAGGCAAAATACCTCTTTGAAATTCTAAAGTTCGATTATCTCCAGCTTGGGGATATGAACAAAAATATAAGAAGAAAACCAGGGTCATTCTTTTAGTTCTGTTTCCCCTTTCTTGGGTTCCTAGTCTTAAGCATATGGGAAAACCCCACTAATCAGTGACTAATGTGGAAGGTAGGATTATCTTGCATGTGGACATGAGTTACATTGGGTGGTGTGCTTCAAGGGGGAGTATGGGTCTTCTCACAAACTCATGGGGTTACAGAGGAGGATTTCAGTCAATTCCTGGAAGCAAAAGGTACAGGGAATATACACCCTGGAATCTATGCCAGTCTGCCACAGGGTACACATACACACATAGACACAATTTGCCACATGTATTTTGGACTGGAGACACTGCAAACTCAATGACATGATTCAAACTGCTGCTTAGAAGGAAAATTCCGAAGTGCTTCCCACTGAGCCACAGGTACATATACTTTATTAATCTATCTAAATTATTAGCAGCATACTGTATAACTTCACCTTGATTAATATTTTGGAGTTTTCAGGATGAACATCACATTGACATCTCACCATATCCCTATACACAATGCCCGACAGACACATTGATGCTCTAATCTGAATTGTTGCCCTTGTTCCCCATCTGGTTCCTTCCCATTTTTGGAGCACCTATGAAATCGGGTTCCATCTGTTTCCTTAAGAAAAACCCCAGTGGTGGTGGGGAGCAGGGGTGGCGCTATTGCAGCAAAACAATAGAATCACTTTCTACCTCAGCCACCTTCTCTACCTACATATTGAACTAATTACAATATTGGTAGCTGGGGCATTCAAACACCTTTGAACATGGCTAATCGTCTCAACAGAGCAAATAAGCCAATTATCTGTTCGATATTTTCCCAGCATTGGTCAGTAATTTAGCAGCAATTGACCCCCCCAGCTTCTTGACAAATGAAAGCAGGTTGGCCAACTTGCTAATGACCCTAACTACCCTAACTCAGGGACGATGTTTGGTCTCCAGAGGATGCTGAGTTCCCCTTTCAGTTTCCATTTACCACAAACTAGTTCAATACCACCTGATGTTTTTATTTTGTTTAGGAATCTACATTAAATTACAGGCTGTGCTGGTGAATATACAGGGTTTCCGAGGGTCATTAAAAAGCATTAAATCAATTTAGCAAAAATTAAGGCTTACATAGCATTAAAAAGTCTTAAAAGCACTTTATTCTTTTAATTTTACTATTCAGTCAAAGTACTCAGTTAAATTCAGAAATAAAATTGCCTATATTGATTCATTTTATTAATTTTGGCTTCTTTTGTTTATGCGTATTCACGTGTCATTCAGCAATGACCAACAATGACCAGATTAAGGAACAATGTATGAGGGAGCATTTAAATACAGGAGGTAAAGAGGAAACAGCTAATGGTAATTAACAGAGGGACGGGAGAGAGCAGTAGGGCTGACAGGAGTCAGGTACGGCTCGTTAAGCTGCCCTCAGAAGACAGAAGGATCAGCTTCACAGGATGGGATGGATGCAAGAGTTTCATATTTGAAACTGGCTGTACAATATTTCAACAAATGCAAGCTAGGTGGTTTATAATCAAATTTTGTATTTCAACCCCTTTCGTTATGCAAGCTGAAACTTGTTAATATCTATGAAATAAGGTGATCTTGCTGTCATGAGATATTGGTCCAGTATTTTTAGTTGATAACAACTTTTATTAAATGTTTTAATATGCACTTTTCGGTTACTGTCACTAACTCACGGTCACTTGTGGTAAATGGACTCAGCGGAATTTATAAATAAATATGCATAAAACCTATAATTTGAAAAACAAGTAGCATGCCTTGTCTTTCATACTCCATTACTTAAAGCACACTTTCCAGGACATGTTTGTCTCATTTTAATGTTTAGTTATTGGCCAATTTATTTAATTGTAAAATATAAATGGAAATGATGTAAATATTAATAAATGTGTATTAATATATACTGTAGGTTACGTATGTCTAACTTGTGATTAAAACACAGCTGGCTTACTTTTGTTGAAAGATAAAGCCAACTTCATCATGGTATTTAGCTTTGTACAGCGCTCACTGTAGGCTTCAGTGAATGAGACGTGAAAATGTGGGATTTGTTGAAAATAGCTTGAAGACCAATATTTCCAAACATGGTTGTAACCAGTAACTGTAAATGACCTAGAAGCCTATTGTGCTGTCTGCAAGAAGTCATTCAAGCTAGGCATCATAGGTGTTAAGTTTATATGTAGCCCAGCCCGTAGATTAACTTTTTTCCGTACTGTCCTGCAACTGTCCCAAAGTGCTATTTCAGTTGTCCAGAAGTGAATATGCACAGTACCTAAGCTGCTGTTTTATCCATTATGTACACAGTTATATTTCTAAATTGGTATGATTGTAGATATTCTAAGAAAAAAATCATCATGAGGTGGACAAGTATGACAATAGTAAAGGTATGGCTTCAGGTCATCTCTGGTAGTGATTCAGGGGACCTTGACAGCACAGTGTGTCTATGGACTGCCTATGTTATGCTGAGGTGCTTCAGGGCCCACTCAGGCATGCGTGGGATCAGCTCAGACGTCAGCTCAGACCCAGTGGCAATCTGCAGGATCTCGAGGGCCAGTTACAACAGCTGTGGGCCGACTTGCGGTAGGAGAGGATACATCAGCTGTACAACTCCCTTCCACACTGTATTGTCGCATGTACGAGTATCCAGCTCAGGCCCGGGGAAACCACACCCTACTGACATGGGACTAGCAGTGTGCCCATACAGCCAACTCTGTTGTCCGTTTGTTCGGATATTATAATCATTGCAATACAGTCATGTGACCTTTTACTATGTGTAGATTTGTTTCATTTCCACCACTCCATGTGCGTGATTAACATTTTTCTCAGTGAGTGTATATCTGATGGTTTCTTGTTTCCCTACAGAGTGCTATACTGGTGAAACAAAACTGTTCCTATTCCACAATGTTGAACAATTGTGCCACAGCTTATTCCACACAGAATAAAATCTCAAAACTTTATTTGGCCTGTGTACAGCACACTGACATGGTTTTTATCATGCTGTCTCTGAAAATGCACCGTGTCCTGAAAATAAATATCCTGCAAGCCAAAAGTGCGACTTGAACATTATCTGAGGATGCAAGAGAATGTCGACTATCACTCAGTCTGGCACGACATAACTACAGGCTTGAAGCACACCACTGTCAATTCAATCCGGATGATTCATTTGACCGTTCTGTGGTTTCTGAAAATGCAGGATTTTATCACCAAGACACAGGGGGAATTTCCCTGAGCAGACAGAGGGAAATCATGGTGTCCTGTGGCCTCGTGATTTTCGCGAGATGATTTTCGAGAATATGTTGGTGCCGCTTGCTGTTGCAATGATAATGATCTGTATACAGTGGTCAGTAACTGCTATACATGAATGTACAGGAGGGATAAGTAAACAGCCTGGTATTGTGGTAGGGGCAGGGGGGGTCCAGCGTGAGCAACAGGGCAATCGAAATTTTGTTACAGCCCAACTGCTTCAAGCCATTGCACTGTACTAAGCCACATGTCAGACAATATGTCCAGCATCACAGCCAGGTTCATGTTGGGTTTCCTCTAAAGCGCACAATGGGATAGTGAGCAATAAAAAACCCTTGGGCTCCCCTCACACCCATTCCTGTACTCCTGCTGTGCCAAGAAGGCTTTACACTGCCCTGGGTAGGACTCTCCCAAGTACCTTCTGAGCTAATTGCACATTGAAATGGAGACGACACAAGCCCAAACACAGCAGTGATGCGTTTTCCATTGCTGGTGCCAGAATAGGCAGACATCACACTTGGTAGCAATTGAGATTCTCCTGCCTAGAGTTGATACCAAAGATCTGAGTTAACACAACACAATGAACAAAGGCTCTCTTTTCAAACTCTCAGTAAGAGATGATAGCTTTTTAAACGTGAAACGGCCTCACATCCAGGCGCCATCTCTGGGGACGCAGGCTGCCTCTGGTCAACTTCCTTCACATAGTTCTGAAATAAAGTGAAAATGATGTATTATTTATTTCATGGAGGGTGATAGGAGAACACCATGCTGGGCTCCTGGCTCCTGCTTTTCTGTGTCTTCTTCCGAGCACTTCTTCCCTGGCCTGCCCATCAGTTTCTTGGTTAATTGGGAGATCCAAGAGACAGATGCACGGGGTCACATGTTGTGGGGTGGGGGCACAGCACTAGCGAGGCATGTTCATCATTAATGGCTCAGATTGGAGGGGCTGGGCCTTTATTGTTGGCCATCAATAGAACCATGTGGGCCCCTGGATCACGGTGCCTCCCATGTGTGAAATCACAGGCCCAGGGCTTCAGACACGAGGGGCTTTGCAGTGCGCTTGGGTGGTAAATTAATGAAATGACTACTCTGGGGAGCCAAAGCTGTCTCTGCAGCTGACGTGCCAAGACAGCCAATCAGATCAGTTATGAGTCCATTGTCTACGACACACTAAACTTTTCTGGCAAAAAATCACGTGACAAACTTGTCTCTCAAATCATTTGTATGTGGTACCCTTTATGTAAATTTTTCAAATGCAGTTTGTAAACATTAAACGAGCCATGAAAACATCCTAATTATTGTGTTAAAACCATAGAAAGAGGGATGGGTGGCAGGATTGGACAATAAACACATAACATTTCAAAGCACACATAGTTATGCAGAGGTCCCACTTTTGGCAGGAGCTGGGTTTTTTGTTTGTTTCTTTTTTGTAATTAAGAGCAGCAGTAATCATTACCCTAATAGTATACCTTCCTCTCAGCTGATTAAATGTATATTCTAAAACATTGTATGGTCTCGCCTTACTCATGCGGCCATACGCCAAGCTGTCAGCATATATGCCCAGTGCTTTCAGGTGCTGAGGTTCTGCACTAACTGACTCTGGCATCTCAAGCCTGGGGTATTTTCCTGGACAGGAGAGGAGCGATGAGGGAAAAGTCTAAGCACCGGCCGAAATCCACTGTTCAGCTGGGTGGCATGGCAGGGGCATCTGTTATGCCGCAGGCCTCAGAGACAGGCTACGGATCGTCTCCTTTTCCTGCATCTGTTCTGGAGACTGGGGAAAAAAAGAGTCATGCAACCCCATTAGCCTAGAGGGTTTTAAACCACTCTGAATGGTAAATGACCATTATTTAGTACGTATTGCCCCAAAGCAATTAATCTCACAGTGTTGCCCTCAGTGAGAAAGCTGAATTAGTTACCTAATGCTTTTTAGGTTAGAATCTTGCTCAAGGGTACAACAGCAAAGCCCCTGGTGGGATCTGAAAGTGGAGATGCTCAATTTCAACCTTATTTCCTTGACTGCTTGTTCTGCCTGCTGGTTGTGTGTCAAATAGTTGGGTTTTGACACTTTAGCTCAGCTTTGTAAGGTGATGATCTTTTGGGTTTTACAGAAGTTTTTAATGACCTGTGGGTTGCGGTGGTTTCTGGGGTCATGGTGTTACCTTCCCCAGCATGCCACCATCTCCGGGGGTGTGCATTATGTAAGACAGAAAAATAGAGTAGTGTTTCAGTACGCAGTGTCACATCCTTGCTTCAAAGACTCAATGCGGCACAGTCCCACTTCTCAGTTCCATAGCTAGACCCGCTTCTGTCCCAAACCGAAATCAATCCAAGATGCAGGATCTTGCGAATTCAATCTGCATTTGAAGATTCTAAATATTCAATCTTCTTAAATTTAAAATCTTGATCCTGCTTTTAGACAATTGCTTGTGAGCAAAAATGACATAAAACAAAACTTGAGCTGAATTATAACTGCTTACTACATGCTTTTGTCCTATGTCCCACTAGAATTGGGTTTATTATGACTATTTCGTGCTGTCCAGTCCCTCTGGCTTCCACTTTAATTAGACTTAGTCCTGCGGCATGGAGTAACTGCCCTAAATTCTAATTAGGATACGCTCTGCTTATTTTTATTTATTGTTTGTGTGTACTTTCTTTAGCATAAATGATCATATATAAACCCTGTCATCTTAATAATTCGCTGTTGTAGCCTCCTGCAGTGAACCCATTCACAGTTCTCCATTGTCGTTGCCTTGATGTACAGGCGTGTGCACTTCATCATTTGTTAACAACAACGAAAAAATCTGCCTGAATTATATGCTTGATTTGCACCAAAGTGCTGAGAAATACTGGACATCTTTCACGTTAGAGTGAGTGAAGTATAAATAAGAATGGCTTTTGCTGATTGGCTTGACATGGCTTGTCTGGCATCCTGAAACATGCTTTTTTGTGCTGTCTTGTTTTCCTTCGGCTGAGCTCATGACAACCCTCAAGGTGAAGCCTTGCTCTAGAACTTCAATTTCCTTTTCTGTATTTCATTTCCAGGGTATCTAGGCTTTTAGCAATTACTGCAGCCTCCCCTGGGTTCTGATGAAAGGGCCAGTGAGCTAATATGGTAATGAAGATAAATACTGGTAATCTCCTCCCTGTCGAAATGCAACGTTATTGAGTGGACGGTGGGGCAGTTCTAATATTTGTGCAACAGCAGTGCTGGCTTCAGCAGGGAGTTAGATTCACGGAGCTCCGAGACCTGTTTCAGACACATAAACACTCATAAACAAACATGGTCCTCTAACTGTTATTAGACAAAACTCCTGCCTGTGCTGCTGACTTTCAGATGTAAGAAACTGTCATAACACTAAGAATTTAAAGTGGATACTTGTAAAAGGGTTCACCACTCTAGAATTGTATATTTTCTATATTTGTACACATTGTAAATAAACATCTCCTTTTGACATTTCTGCTTTGTGTGAAAATTTGTGGCTCTACAAACACATATGTTTCATTTAATTCAGAAAGGTCAATTTTTGCAGTTCTTCCTATTATTATTTTGACTTTCCATTATTAATTTTCCACAAATAAAACAGCTGATGATGGCTTTTTGGGAAACTGTAACACCTTTTATTCATTACACATTCCAGCCTCTGAGAGACGCAAGAGAAGATGACAGTACTCCATCATCTCTCTGGGGTTTCATGGGAAATGTGAACTTGAATGTGCTAAAAGCTAAAGCGATTAGAACACCTGGGGGGGGGGGCTTATTTCTGGGGTACTCTGACTTATTAAAGTATCCCGTTATTGGAGCGGGTTCGAGGAGAAAAAGGCTGTCACTGCCTGACACTCTCGGTACCGTCAGCCTAACCCAAAGAACAGAGGAAGACAGCTGTAATTATAGAGCCTGGAGTTAATTACCCCCACCACCATCCCTAAAACCCACATCTTTAGCAAAGGTCTCCTTGAATATGCAGATGGTCCTCTGTTGTAATTAACTCTCCTGTATAGGTTTTCAAGTGCTCCTCTTCTCTGATGTTGAAAAAGGAGAGACAACGTCCAAGACAAATGACAAACATGGAGAGAGAAGTAGAAAGAGAGACACAGAGAGACAAAGAGACAAAGGAACTGAACATGAAGAAAGAAAGAAATGTTTGGTGCTCCGTTGACTTTCACAAAAGAAGTTTTATGAAACAGGCTGGTCCTGTGCAAACCCATGCTGCCATTCCAGAACCTATATGTCATCAAGCGAACATCCTGTAATTAAACTGCTGACAGCCGCTCATTATTTGCTGATAAGATTGGTTTCCAGTGAATTCAGATTGTTCCCTTGCCAACACATATCAAATTGCTTGTGAGGCTAACTTTTAATTCATATGTCCAAAGTCTCCATATCTTCTCTATATCAGCTGTTAAAACATAACGTTGAGCATTTAAAATGTAAAGTATTTAGCTGCATTGAGTACTACATATTTTTTAAAAATTTCCACAGCCTTAATTATGTTGTTATTGTGCTGACATAAAAATTTGATTAGATTTTTTTTTTGTTTCCCATCAAAACTGAATAATTTAAAAGCTTAGAATATTACAATGTTAGTATTTTATAATATCTAAATTTTTTATTTAATTCTAATGATTTTTCTGAGTAAGAAATTTTGGTTGCATGATGGTGAATTAAATATTGCTTTAAATTTTGCATAAGCAAGTATCTTAAATTCACATGTTATTTTCTTGTATTTTTTAAGGTTGAAATTGGAAATTGCAGAAAAAAAATAAAGTATGAATGGTAAGTCAGGATAGCCAGGGTTATCATTGGAAACTACAGATAAAATATATGTTTTGCTGAATATGCATGAAACCTTTTCTTTATGAAAGCCTTTCCCCTTCGGAATTCAAAGTGGTTCTTTTCCAGCCAGTTCTACCCTGTATTCCTTTAACAAACATGCACTGTGGCAGGTTACCATGTCTAATTAAGGGAGCAATTACACTCAGCTTTTAATGAGAAGTGGAAGCAGTTAATTGTTTCTGAAAGGTCTCTGTGTTTGTTATAAGTGGCTTCCTCTATGGTTCCGCATTAACCTTTTTAATTTCACATAAAAATGCAGTTTAATTGAATCCTGGTTTATTGCCTCATGTTGATTCCGGTGTGTCATTGTCACCAGGCACTTCGCTGCAATGAAATGTAAACATAGACACAAATTACATGAAGATGTCCCCAAAACACTACTGTGGAGTGAGATCTGATCCAGTGTCAGCCAAAGACAAAGCAAAGCCCAAGCAATGCAGCCACGAGTCATTCGGTAAAGGGGCATCACTGGTCACCTGTAGTAATAAAAACATTTCCGTTTGTGAGATATTTTACATGTTTTTTGCATATTGATACTTTGTTTACATATTTTTTTTGTCATAGCAAATGTACATATTAAGTTTTTCATTTGAAGAGTTTTAGGGATTTGTACAGATGAAGTCTGTCTGTGAGTGGCGTTACATTAACCATATCAGTTTAGTGGAAAATGATTGTGAGAAAAAAAAATCATGAATCCAATTGATGCCCAACATAGGGGATGAACACTGTGGGTGTCGCCTGATGAAAGTGTTCCAGAAAAGTAACAGGTTTCTCATCAGCTGAAGCACTGCCACTGAGCTACTTTGGCATATGGATTGGAGCGCCATTGTCACTATCTCTGGCAGATGGAGCAGATGGAGAAGCGATGGCGTTCAAGACAAGGTTGGTACACCCAGAGAGGGCGGCATTTCCGCGCACACACAGAAGTCAGTGTACGCTAAATCTAATGTAAAACTAAAGCACTCTTTTAGGAATGTATGAAAAACTAGAAATCGCCCATTAGACTTGCCACTGAATTGAAATGTCATTTCTGGACATTGATTGATGACTCTATAATTTCATTATAAGTAAAAGTGGTTAAATCTGGTCAACTACCACGAAATTTGAAAGAATATATAAGAAGATATTCCTTGTTTATATATAATACAAATATTGAGAAATACACATATATTTTTTTCCCTTTGACCTTTTCACTGTATTTCTCTCTCTGTCTCTCTCCATATATATTTTTTTATTTGCATGGAATTATCTGAAATGGTACTTTCTACAAATTTTAAGATGTGGTGCCAGTTTTATTTTCAGAAAACAATAGACCAAGCCCCAAATCTTCTAGGTCATCCCTCACATATACGTCATTTCAACCAACTAAGCCAGTCACCAGTAAATTGTCTTCTGAAAACAAAGCTTTATATTTGTTCATTTTAAAGAACAATAAAATGTTGTAATACAGTAGCTCAATAACAGACACTGTGCTCTTCTTTCACATGTTTCACTACAGAATGATCTTGGGTGACTTTCACACACTACAAAAAGTACTACACGTGGTCCTTTGGGGGAACATATGCCTCGAGAAGAAACCTCAGTGCCGTCACAAGAACCAAACATTGCTTCCCTCCCTCTCTCCGTGATTCGAGTTGGTTTGCCTCTCCCCTTTCCCGCACATCCAATAAATCACGCCTCAGACGTGTTTACTTCCTTGACAGATTGCTGAATCCGGCAAGCAGGCTTCCCTCAGACATGGGGCCTGACGTGCGACTGTGAAGTCTGCTGCCAGGCTTGTGCGGGGCTTCTGCGGAGCCTGCCACCATCCCCAAGGGCTGTCTGGGCCCCAGCCTCAGCTGCTTTCTCAAAGCCTCCCTCCAGATCTCTGTAGGGAAACAGCTCTGGCTCTGCATTTGCATTCTGGATATACTTATATTACCGTTTCCAATCATTCAGTCTGTTTTCTGCACAGCGCCTAGTGGTTGGCACAGTAGCACTACAGGGGATGTAAATGTTGAAAAAAATTATTCCATAGATTAATAACCCTGATAAAATGTAGACATGGCCTAGTGTACGCAGAGGTCAGTGGAGAAAACTGATTCATATCTGATATTTGTATAGCATAGTATAGGGCACTGATCATCAACTGGCGGCCCGCGGGCCGAATCCGGCCCACTCAGCCGTTCAATCCGGCCCGCGACTGGATTCCAAAATTGTGAGGATCAAAAAGAAAATTGTGGTCCACACTATTAAAGCAACTAAAAATAACAACAAGTCAGTCTCTTGTCAGAATAACCACCATTTATGACTATATTTAGACATTTTAAACATAATGTTAAGCCAAAGCTAGATTTTTATTTGATTTTCTTCTTGGGGGTCCGGCCCCCAAGGAGACTGTCTGGTGAACCTCTGGCCCTCTGACAAATATAGTTGATGACCCCTGGTATAGGGTATTGTTTTGGAAGAAAACCTTGTTGAATGATAATCGATAATATTTATTTCAATAGATATTAATAGCATCATCTGTTACTTTTTTCCAGTTTCCAGTTTTTTCCCAGTTGTCAGAAATTATTCCACATGTAATGTTTTAACACTTGGCACATATTTAGGATGAAAGAATGTTTAGGGACAATTCCAAAAGATTTCATGGAAATTGTGCAACATACTCTATCCAACTGACTCATAAAATACACACATATTTTTAAAAGCCTTTGAGATTACAGAGTAACTTGTTTTACTTATTTGATTATAATACATCATAGATCGACATACAATAGATTAATATATTTTTGTTTTTTTATTATATTCATGCATATTAGTTAACTTTGTGAATCTGAAATAATGATGGAGAAAACTTTGCCAACCACAAAATGTGCAGGTAAAGTAAGTGATTAATATTGAGAATAGATTTTTCTAGTCCATTGTTTTTAGTCAATAGAAACAATGCACGATACTTGACATGCAATTATTGCCAAAAAATTCAGATGTATTAAAATATATAGTTACTCTGTATGATTATTTTTGAAAAAATATGACGATGCATTGCCACTATCTGGATGTCACATGACATTTACTTTTTCTGCATTTATTTCAGATTGATATGGATTCTGGAAATTCTTTACGTTATGTGTAATATTAAAGTCAAACGGTGTACATTAAGTATGTGGGGAGAAAGGTTGGAATGAAGTCATAAAAAATAATAGAAGAAACTATTTTAATAATAAAAAAATCAAAATTCACCCACATTAAATGTTTTATTAAATGTTAGCATACATATCAGAATTTAGCATGAAATAATTAATTTGTTTTCTTGCTTGATTTTATCTATTTTATCTGCATATTCTTGTTTATAAATAAAGATTGTATGAAATAACAATTTCTTAAAATTGTGTGTAGTACCATGAGAATTATGACGTTTTTGCCGTTGTGTATGTGCATTTTATTTCTTTGCAGGCCGATTGGTGCAGTCTCATACTTTTTCAATAGTAGATCAACATGCCCAACTCAAAATACAATTTTCATTGTAATTACCAGCAATTCCCTTTAACCACAAAAAGGCACCTAATTATGGCACCTTTATGTTACTCAATAGGCTACTTTAAGAACATAGCAACCAAAGTAGGAAGATTTGTTTACTATAAGCAAGTTGCCGTTAAATTGCCCTGGTTATAGCTGTTAAAGTGGATTTGTGTGGTGGTCCACTCCCAGGCTCAATCCAGCATCGGCTGCTCCACCCAGCAGCTGGCTAGAATTGTTTTCTGAGGATATATGACATCATTGCCATCCTGTCACTGTGGATATGACTGTTTATTGGATCTGTGCTGTGACATTTGACGGTGGTGCTGCTGCTGGTTGCTTTCATTACCAAATAGTAATTCTTTGCAAAGGAACTGACATCTGCACACACATATATCTTAAAGACTTCTGGTTACAAATTATTTAAAATGATAAAAAAATATCTTTTCAATATAAATGATGCAATACAGCAAAACAATCTCAATAACATACAATGTGATACAAACAACAACCAATTTAAAATCTAACCAGTAGGTCAGAATTAAACAAAGTAGCTATTCATTAAAAAAATCAAAGCAAAAAAAACTGTAGAGAATGCCATTTTCGTCTCAACTGTTTATAAATTAATTAAAATATAAGCATTAACAACTTTTTTACAAGGAATTGCCTATATATTATATAATAATGTTTAGTTTTATAATGTAATATGATTAAATATATTAGTAGGCCTATATTTGCATTGTGACTTTTGTCCATTTATGGAACTGAGCTTAATTTTCTTATAGTAAGATCAAGGACAACAAATAACATCTGTTTAATGTGGCTTTAAAATATTATTTTATCAGCCCATCTTTTTTTTTAGCAAACAGTCCACCTTTTCACAAAAGTTTGGAAGGAACGTGCTGAGAAAAAGGGGAACAGCCCGGAAAACCAAGGTAGAATACAACCGTTCTTGTAAGTAGGACCCAGCGGAAAAGGAAAGCCGTCCTTCAGATCCATTCTCGCTGGAGCAGCTAGAGAGAGCGCGCAGACTCCTCCTCATCTCCGGTGTCAAACTTGACATCAGCCCCTGAGCCGAGAATGGTAACTTGTGTCGGAATCGGAGCTCTCACATCAGTGGCATGCTTCGTGGAGTTATGTACCTCTTGTTGCCCTCTGAACTGCCGTCATGGATTGCAGCCCCCTTGTACTTTTTCTCGTCTTCTTCTCGTTTCTTTGCAGAGGACAACTGACTAGCAATGCCTCCAATGAAGGTAAGGTAACGTTTGGGATGAAAAGAAAGGCAGAGGCAGTCTTGCGCTACTTTTCGGGGTGTCGGTGCTTCGGAGTTCGTTACGGCTTAAGTTTAAGTGATGCTCTGAATCTTCACAACCCCAACAGTACAAACGTGACAATAACATTTTCTCAAAATTTAATTTGAGCTCCGCCTCGCTTTGAAATGCGTTTTTTGCAGTCCTTTTCTGCATAGCGATATACTAAATAAAACGACACGGTCTATAGATTAGGTAAAAGTAAATGCAGCCTATTTACTGTATTATCATGCTTATTCTATCAAAATTGAAGATAACGTGTCAGGAAAGGAAGAGACGGTCTTGTGATATCGACCTGTTTTGGTCTTCTGTAACAATATTGCGATCTTTCGGTATTAGACAATGTAACATCCATAGCGCCCGAATATACATATTACTGACTTAAAATCGCTAACATTTGAGTTTTATTACTTTTATATCGGACACAGCTTTCCACACAGCTTTATTCACACCCGTATCAGTGTTTATGTTTTTGAGAGTGTACTGTTCTCACCAAAGGTGATCACAAGATCAGTGATCAAAATCTATCATTGCACCTCACACTGCATGTGAAATCATTCTTCTATTGTGTCTGGTGAGAAAGAGTCGATGCTCAACAAATAATTAAAACAACTGTCATGGATGTCTTCCGCTTGATTTAGTAGGCCTACATTATTCTTTCATTTCTGTGACAAAAACGTGCAAAGATGGATGTAGAAACAGTACCACCACCAATGAACAACGCCTTTAAGTATATTAAGTATGCTGACAAAAGTTTTCCATTTTAATGCATGTATCTCTTGATCGATTGGTGAAAATGAATGAAAATTCACAGAGAGGAATGAAAGTCATGTCTCATCTAAGGTGAATGAACCAAAAGACTTTTGTTAGTGATGTCATATACCAATGGTCACAAAGTGCGATAACATGATTTAACACACATTGACATATGAACAGCGAAGATATCCATGCAAATACAATTGTGAGTCAAAATATTACAGAAATATTTTAAAATTAGCACGTTTTATGGACAATATAATTGTTAGTGTACTACCACTAATAAATTATTCAAATGTAAAGAAACCAAATGTTTGAGATCTATTTTATAGTCCTATTTTTTTGACTGAGACTAAGGGAGTACGGGCGTATTTCATAAAGGCCCTTTTAGTTGTTGGCAGGATATTTCACACACATATAGTAAAACTCGAAAGAAGTTTAAACTTCTCTGATTACTTATAGAAAACAGTCGAAGAGTAGGCTATAAATAAGAAAAATACAATTTAGCATATTATATAAATCTCTGTATACAATCTCTTGCAAAAGAAGTGGTTCCCGTTTCACCATCGTTGCATATGAACTTTTAGTCTATTGGAGAATGCAGGTGCTGCAAAATTAGTGTACTGGGTAAAGCGTGAACAAATAAATATACCAGGATATAAAAATAATTCATTCAGTTCTGGGAGTACAACCTACAATATGCTGTTCGTTACAAATGGTAATGCCATTTAGGCCTATTTCAACACAAATGGAAATGCCATGTATTGCAAGTTAAACACCGAACTCGTGCCTAAAATATTATGACCACGATTTCCATAGTTCCATATTTAAATTTTCGATTTTACGGAAGTGACAGCCTTTATAATTAATTGCAGGTTACAATGATTTATATGAAAAACGCTCAGCCGGAGTTCACTATTTTGCATTCTAAAGTGACTTAATATAAAACAAAAGTGAGAAAAATGAGGAAAATATGTAAAGGAGCTACAAACCAAATCTAAAAGAAATATTAGAAGCCGATAAATATGACGTTATCTAGTCATTTATCATACTAAAACTGAGCTGCAAATTAACTGTGACCCACGTGTTCCGAAATTGTGACTGAGGCTGAATATATTCAAATGACGAAACAAAGTTTATCCTACCAGCCAAACATTAATGATCTGTAGGCCTAAATAATTTTTCATTTTATTTTTTTTTTTGCCAAATGTGACATTTTAACATGTAGTTCTTCTTCCATAATGTGACATATATAATGATATATCAAACTAAACGCAAGGTCGCTATTGTATTAACGCATTTACTAAGTGTAGGCTATTATTTTTAAAATGCTCAAGTGGCACCTAGACCTGACACATTTGTATTTGCTTTTACTTTATTTGTTTGTTTATGCATCTAAGCTTTTATTGAACTTAAATAAGAATCGTCCTTGATCCTTTTGATCCCCACCATTGTATTCTCAGTAAATCTTGAAGGAATAGGGCCTGCCACCAGTAAGCGTCAGTATCGAGCTGCTACAGTTGAAGGGAAGACAGGGTATATGAGCGGGTTGCCTGTTTTAACAACTCAAACTAACGTATAAATTATGACGAATTATAACAAAACTGTTGAAAACATATGCTATTCATGCAATCTTTCTTTGACAAAGCATTACAATACCATTTAAAACGACAGTTTATAGGTAATTACCAAATATGAAAAGTGTACATATTAGTTATATATTGCTACAAGTTTCCATGTTTCACACATACAGTTAACAGGTTTGTTTTGCCCTAGCAGACATGATTTGGCCAACTTTTTGTATGCCACCCACATAATTTAGCCGGCTAATTTAGTTATGTTGTTTTGCCTCTATGGCATCGCAGCATTCATACAGCATGCAGTGACAGTTTTCGCTGCGCAAAAGATAGTTAACTTGAACTTTGTTGTTGTGTTATAGTTGAGCATTATTTTAAAATGATGAACAATTGGGAGCATATAAAATATTTCTAGTTTACGTTTCTCCTTTTTACATTTTACCTTCCAATTATTTTTTGTAGCTGGAATCATAACTTATATCCATTTATAGCTATAAGATAATAACAGATACGTTATTTATTAAAGTATAATATGTATTATTATTATTATTATTATTATTACGTCTACTACTATTACTGCTGCTGCCGTTTTTGCACTTATAAATCCATAGATCACATGGTCTGGCATCACCGAATTTAGCGTGTTTTAGCGTAAGATTAAAATGTTTAATATGATCAAGCAATATTATAAATTTCTTACCTTTCACTATAATATACATGTAATTAAGTCAATATAGTACTTACTGGATCTGTACCCATTATGCACAAGTGTAAATTGCTATCGTTTCCTTTAATAGCAGTTTATTTAGTACTTCATTTGGAAGTGTGACTGCCTGAATCCAGGTTTGCATCTTTATTTTGCAAATTATTTGAACCTGCAATCTAGTAGGACATGGGTAAGAACAAATAAGTGCAGTTTACTTGTTTGTAAAATATAAGTATTTGAAATATTCATACAGACAAAGCATCAGTGTTCCACGTGCAAATTCTCGATTTGTGGTTTGATTAACACGAACAGGTTAATCCTAAAAAGGTAACAGACTTCGCCTAGGTCAAATCGACGTGCAGCGGCCGTTCCGAGTTCAGCTCGCTGAAACCCGCGGTAAGTGATGTTGTTGGAGTGCCACGTCATACAGCAATCCGTTTAGGTATTGTTCAATACGTCCCTTTATTTTTTATTACAGCGGAGATAAATGAAATAACGGCGTACGTGCGAGGCTGAGTAATTTGCAAGGAAAATTAGATAACTTTCCATGTATGTATCTCTATTTAGGAGATAGATGAAATATAACAGTTATTTGTCTAGGAATTTAAATGCAGCAGTATAATTCTTGAATAGGCTATCTCGGGAAAGCTCATATTATTTTCCTATAAAGTGAATTAATGTTCCGTGAATCTGAAGTCCTCATCCCCTTCTAACCTGCCAGCAATATATTATTTCAGCCTTTAGCTATTACTGTATTGAATCTGCAATTAGTTATCATTAGACCATTTTCCGTGCCATTCCAAAAACCCGAATCCGTATGTCTGAAAGGAAAGTGTTGAATTTTAGCATTAAAAAATTCCTGAAAGAGCGTCAAAAGTTGTAGTAACTTTCAGGTGCTGAAAACTGCTAGGCATGCAAGTGACTTAAATGTAAGTACGTGCATGTGTATTCGTTATTTTATAGCGTCCTATTTGATTTTCTGTTAAATGTCGTCACACTTCCGCCAGTGAACTCATTTATACCCTCTTTAAACTACAGCATTCCGAAAGTTCTGGAGGAACAATTTCTTGTTGCGATTTTTTAAATCTGGAATTTAGTTGAAAGTTAAAACGATTCTGCTGGCTCTAACCAATACATGATACATATGAGTGATAACAATTTCTTCAATAATTTCTTCTTATAAATGCATATTGTTGATTAAAATTAAAATAACACATACACAACTCAGGAGCTTTGCTCTTGTTGAAAGTCTCATCTTGTTTTTTAAATGGGCAGACTGCCTAGTGAAATAGGCTTCTGTTTAAAGAAGCAAATGAATTTCTTTGCCATTTAGCAGTGTTTATATGAGTAGAGTTAGTCCTGAGCGAACATGCTGGGCAAAGAGATTGACCCATCCTGTTATGTAGAGTTTTATATAGACACTGGGCTATATCCTTTGTTTCATTTGTTGGATATTTATGCTTTAATCGGTTTTAAAATCAGTGAGGAACAAAGCTTGCCTAGTTACACTCAAAATGTTCAGCAAATGGTAAAAACACTGGGTGCATATCTCTTAAGAAAAAGTTATAGTAATATAACACTGAAGGCCATTTTCATGTAATGACTAGAAAGTTAGTCCTCTACTCTCTGAATAGCACTCAGACCATAAGAGAAGCTGTGATATTTTACATGCTGAATATATAAATGTGCATTTTTTGGTCCTGGTACATGGCATGCTTTCCAGTTCCTGCCCTGGAAATGGTGCTAGCTTGTATTTTTAGAGAGACGGACCCCAGAGCCATGGGCTCCCACTGGGATAGGGCTGGGCTTTTGTGAGCGATGGTGCCTTTCGGGAGGATGGAGAACGTGCCTATTCACATCTCTTTGGAAAAAGTAGGCCCCCATAGGCCTCTGGCTTCCCTGGTGTCGACCCACCGGGCTGGGCTGTTTGCCGGTGGAAGTGGTGACTGAGGGACGTGTCCTGAAAGTCCGGAAGACCTTGGGAACTGAGGTGCCTGGGCATAGGCACACTGCACACATTTTTAAGGTGCTTTTCTGTCGACATTAAGGGAGTTTAGGGATATGATTATTTATTTATTTATGCATTTTTTTTTTAATGCGCAAAATTTGGATATTTCTTTTAAAGAATTCCATACTGATAGACAGTAAATTGCCACATTTTTCAAAACAGGTTTTCAAACTCTTAAAAACAAAAAATATTGTCCAGAAATGCACCAAACATTAACAAAGAAGCTTTTAAATAAGTACTATATGTGTTTGATTCAGTATAAAAAATATAATACATTTGTTGTTCTGTGTTTATATATTTTATTCTAAATATAATTAGAAAAAATGCATACTAAATATGCTTCTGTGAAGTATGCATTAAAATGATCAAAATTAATTTACAGCAAAGTGCCGTAAAAGCTTAAAGGTGTTTTGAAATTTTTGATTTTAACCCAACATATAAAAACTGATTGAAAAATACTATTTTTTTCCTTAAAGACTCTTACTGTCAGAGTGAAAACTATACCTCGTGACCCTGGATCACAAGATGTCTAGAAAACCAATAGCTTAACCAAGATCAAAACAGTTTAAAACAAGAAAACCTAAATCATTAAAAAATACAAATTCTCAAGAAAAATTCTATTTTTTTAATGTTCTTTATAATTACTTATTAAAAAAAACTCATACTACATTATAAGATAGGAGATCACTCCAAAAAAGCACTTATAAATAATTGAATGTTATTGGGATTTAATTATCTAAATATTAAACGATAGTCTTCACATGCAAGACTGGCTGTCACCTCTACAGCAGATCAGATGGTTTTGTGTTTCTTTCGGAGAGAAGGCTTGGTGTAATGTGCTGGTCAAGATGGACGTTGGCGGTCTCCCAGCATGCTTTGCGTACCAGATTTAACAGCGCCAGCTGCAGGAGAGGGTCCATCATGGGGACCGTGGGAGTGAAGGGGCCGGATCCATGCTCTGAGTTCAGCTGGGTTAGACGGAGACTCAGCTTGGACGGCTGCCTTCCATGGCTGGCCCCATAGGGTCTCAGGCATGCCAGCACCCTGCCGCATCAGCTCTCATATCTGCGGGTCTCATGGTGCCGCTGGTGAGTCGCCTCGTCCTCTTCTTGGCTGGGCTGCGTTAATGTTTCTGGCCAGATCCCCAAATGTTACTTTAAAGCCCCTTAATCTGCTGTTTCTGGCAGGGATGGGTGCCAGAGTCTCGATCTCTGCCATGCACAAGAAACCACATGTTTATGCTTTTCTGCATCATAAATATTGTAGAACAACTTTCTGGGTTAATACAATGAAAACTGAAAAATGAAAAGTGATTATTGAAGGTATTAACTTTTCTGGCTTCAGTGCTGATGTCAGTTATCACTGAAGTCCTGTACATATTTGTGATGAGCTGGATCTCCACTGTTCCTTTTCCTGTGCGGGGATGAGGTACACCATGACGAAAGGTAGAACAGTAACCACGGTGCAGCAATCTGCAAGATCTCTGTCTGAGGGCCAGCTTGGGTCCTTGCCTATTGTCTTCTTCCCATATAGATCAACCTACTTCTGTCCTTGTGCTTTCTCGGTCCCAGAGATAAGCAGTCATATCTCTATCAGCGATTTTAGCTCTATCCCCTTTCCTGTACTGTGTGCCAGTCGTAGTGGGATACAGATGCCAGATTACAACTGCTTGGATTCGGCAGCTGGAGAGTTCATCTGGCAGTACAGTTGTGTCATTTATGCTCCCTAATTCCCTCGACCCGCCCAATTCAAGATTTGGTTTAGCTCATTGAAAAGTTTAAATTGGAACTAAATCCTGGTTTTTATCTGACATTATCTTTATTGCAGCTAGTGGAAATATTTTGGCTACATGCGAGCTGCCTACCAGCTGTTTCACCAGCTCTCAGGTGAGGCTGGCTTCAGGATTTTCCAAACTATAATTGCGTAGGTGTCCTCCTGACCCACCCCCCCGAGACACCTGCTTTTGTGTGTCTGTTTGTCTGTTTTCACTTTCAGTCTTGTTTGATTTAAAGTAGGCCATGATACTTTCTGAAATGCTCTGTAATATTATTAAAAGGGCCACTTTTTGAAGAAATACATACTGCAAAGTTCTGTGTGGAGAATGATTCGTAAACCTTCAATAAAGGATTGTTATGGTTTAAGCTTTAAGAAAACATAAAGTACAGCAACCATTTAATACATACTAGGAAAAAATGTTTTAAAAAAGGCAGAAAAAGAAATTAAGTGTTATATTGACAAAGATCAGAGTCATATATAGGCACGAAGAGTACGTGTAAAGCGTACAGAGGCAGAATACAGGCTGGCCTGCTGGGGGTGTGATCTGACATGTTGCAGACTCATTCTTCCCATGGCGCCCTGCTTGGCGTCACTCGCATGTCCTCAGGACCCGGTCTATGATGGTGTGTGTCAGAAGAGGCCCTTTCTCAGACCTCAGAAGCCCGTTAGCGGGAGGCGGTGCCGAGGGGACGTCACCAGTTGTGGTGCGAGGCACAGTTAATGTGGCCCATCAGAGAGATTCATTCACTGATGAATAGATTGTCTAAACAGCTTATCTATCCATATATATATATTTATATTTTTATAATGCCTGTGGAAGCTTGCAATTGACTGTAAACTCTTTTGGAAACTGTTCATCATAATAGAACATGTATGCTAAATGTAAAATGTAACTATATATCTTTTTCAGATTGGCTTCATCAACTACACTGTCCAATTTTTTGCATGAGATGTTTTTACTGTTTTACTATTCCTGTTTACTATCTTATTTATTTATCTTTTTAATATTTTATTATCACTTACTATAGGAAGCTCTCTAGGAAACATTTCATTGCTTGCATGTGTTGTTTTCTGTACTGTTGTGCTTTTCATAAATAAACTTTGAGTTGATTTTATTTGATTTGAACGGAATTATTTAGGTTAATTTGATGGAAAATAGAAACAAAGCAGCTGTAAAATAAATTGTAAGCATGTACCCCTCTCACTTTGTTTCTCCAAAGCAACAGACAGCAATCCGTTTACCGTGACAAGCCCCAAAGCATCATGGGAATCTTGGAAGTATCTGGTCACCCTGAACACTTCCTCTGCATTACGTGCCGTTTTTTATCTCATATTTCATGCAGATATGCAGTGACTCAAAATCTCGATATTTCGGTGTTTACAATATTTTAAGTAGCAAACAAGTAAACATTAAGCAATTGTTGCTGATGCTTATGGCTGCTTCTTTAGCTTTCTTATGCTTTCAATTTTTAGCTTCCCTGAGTTAAAAACAGCAAAAATTTTACAACACTACAACCCCTATTTATCATTAAAGTGAAGAGTGGAAAATAGTGAATGATTCTAAAAAAATTGCACATGCCCCTTGAAGATTATCGGTTTTGCATACAATCAGACCTTAGATCTCTGAGAAGCTAATGACCTCAGAAGTACAGTAGCACCTCGGCTCTCAAATTTAATCCGTTCCGGATCAAATCATTGGGTTTGAGTTCTGATTGAATTTTTCCCATAAGAAATAATGGAAAGCCAATTAATTGATTCGTGGCCCCCTAAATATGTTTTTTTTTGTGTTTATGCATTTAAACACAAAATGAACAGGATAAAACAAGAAGAGCAATTTTTTTTAATGGCTTCCAAAACGATAAAGATCTTATCCCAACATTACCCCTGTCCTGCTCCAATGTGCTATGCCCCCTCGTTAACCTCATGTGGGATCACCATGTGATCAGCTGTTTCCAGTTGTTGTCATTAGTCGTCTGTATTAAGTCCGTGTTTCAGTTTGTCTCCCCGGTCCGGTTATTGGGTGCTTGACTTGCTTACAGCACTGGCTTAAAGCAACACATTCTAATCCTGACGCAATGCATTATGGTTATGCGTAATCTACTATTTCTCCAGAATGTCACGTAAAGCAGTGAGAACTGGTTTTCGTTAATTTACCTGGTAAAATAAAGTTTAAACAAATTACATAAATTCTCTAATGTTACACGTAAGTTAGTGGTTTATTATTAGTTATTGTATTGTTGTGCTGCTTTATTTGGTTAATCGTCCAGTCTGTGAAGAAGGCATTCAAGTAAGAATTGCACTGTAATATGACTCATTTCCTGGTGCGTAGAATTTATATTAGGTCAGTGTTCACGGTTCGACATCTGACATTCAGATCGAGTTCTAGGTCAAACTGGTTTGTTTGACTTTCAAGAAGTTTGAGTTCTAGTGAGTTTGAGAACCGAGGTACCACTGCATTGGATTTTGCTCCGAAGATATAGACCAGGGTTAGGAGTAATATGCAGTTTTTTTGCCGCATTATAGATGTTATCAGTAGAACAACACTTAGAGGGGCGATGTCCTGGCCGATGTGGATACCTGACAAAGGACCTCTTTAGCTTGACTGGGGGAGTTATCTCTGAATCTTTGTCTTTGTCTTTACACGCAGTTAACATACTGGATTCTAAAGCAGGCCAAGGCGAACTAGGCTGGATTTCCTATCCGTCACATGGGGTAAGTGTGCCTGGGGGGTCCTGGGGAAAAGGGATCTGGGAGGATCAAACTCGACTGACGGCATTGTTCTTGGGGACTTTGGTTTTATTCTTCCTCTGAGTAACAGTAATGCTGCGGTTTAAGAAGTCAGTTGGATGGTCAGAGCATATGGTAGAGTGTAATAATACCCACACCATTTTGTGAGTTATCAGCACATATTACAGTTTATCTTTTGTAAGAGACTCAAACATGGAGAGATAAATGGGATTTTTAAAAACTGTATTTTATTTACCATCAGCTAAAAGTCACATTTTTTCACTTGCAGGTAACGGCATTGTTTGTCCATTGTTTGGGGCCCTTGGCTATACGGACTATTCCAACAAAGCCACTTTAAAAACTTCATTAAGTGTTTAAATTACCTGTTGGCACTTGTTAAAGCTAATTCAATCATTTGCTCCATATAGCTGCCAAAGCTGGTTTCCCAGTGCTGTGCATATCCAAACCCATAAAAACTGGCCTATTTAAAGGGCGAGTGTTTGAGAAGTGAGAGCATAACAAAAGTCTCTTTGGGGAGAAAAAATACTGTGGTAAATGCGATGACTATAAGAATTAGGATCCATATCAAATGCAGGGGAACGTCTTTTTCAAATTAATTTCAAATTGCAGTGATTCCCTATGTGAGACACATGGCACAAAGGGGCAAGTCCTCAAGGTGAATTATGTGTAATTACTCACAGCTCCCTCTGCTTTAGGCTTCTTAGCACTTCGCCCCAAAAGCTGTGCCCTCAGAAATTATTTTGTATAATGTGCCAGCATGGTGCTGACACTGATGGATGGGCTTCCCACCTCCCGCCTGTGTAAGCACAAATAGCATAGGTTTAACAAATCAAGAGCAAAGTCCATTGGATGGTGTGTCTGTGGAGCATGCTCTGACATCCATCCCAGATATAAATATTCCTGTTAAGGGGTTACTGGCTATGGCTGAAATGTATCACAATCCTACTGCTCACTGTGATGAATGCTGTCATGTATACTCGTGATGATCTCCTTAAAATGAGCTCAAAGCATCCACAACATTCATTCAGTTTAATGTAATTGCTGAAAAATCTGTCTATGTGAAAATCTGTCTGCATGCATGCCAGTTTAAAAAGGATAAACCTTAAGTATAAAGGTATCGCCGCATGCTTTTTATAGATAGTTGTGGAGGAACGATGTACCAAACCTTCTGGTTACAGAGATGCAGTTGCCGCAAAATCAGGCTGGAATTTGGTCTGAAAGCTGGCTGAGGGGTCCCCAGCTGTACAAAGAAAAATGAAAACCTCTCTATAAAATGGGGATTAGCACTCCTCAGGGCCTGAGTGGGCTAAATGGGAAGAGCGCGGTGTGTTACGCTTTTCTCCCTCCATGAGAAGCTGCTGACTGATAGAGCCCACTTGTCTACGGCGGCCCGCTGCTGGAAATGTAAGCTGAGTTGACGCTAGGTGTCGGATCTTGGGTTTCTGGCAGAGGTGTGGGAATGCCAGGTGGAGGCGCACCATTTGTCTGTGGGGTAAATCACTTCATCTGTGTCCCTTTCTGTCTGACTTGGGGCCCTGAAAAGGCTGCACATATTAATGAGCATCACATCACAGATCATGTTTTCTCTTGACCTTAGTTCATTTTACATCTCATTGCTGAATTCCTTATGCAGGAAACAGCACTGCAAAAACCTTAGGCAGTCAAAGGAAATTATTTTTAAAATGATCTTGTTCATTTGTATCATGTTGACGTCAAACTATGATATTATGTCTGTCAGCTTAGCCATTTCAACATGCCCAATATTTGCACTTACTGTAAAAACCACCAATATATTTCTTTAACTCACCCCATATGACATACTATTTGACTATTCAATAGCTCAACTAATTTAATTAGGTGATTAATGGAGGAGGTGGTGAGGTGCCCTTGAGGAGAGGTTTGGGAACTTAAGGTGTGTTTTTCTAGCCAACCAGCTAAATTTCAGTAACATTTTGGAGAACAGAATAAATTATTGTGTATATTTTAATGTTAAATTGTATTTTTCTCTGAGCGAATATGCACTTACCACCTAGATAAATAGTTAAAAAAATTATTTTAATATATTTTCAGTAAAATACATTAAAATAGATAGTAAAGTAAGCCTGTGATAGAAAAGTAATATATGTGTAAGCATTTTCAAATTGGGGACAAACATAACAGTTTGAATGAATGGCCCAGTGTGAAGTGTCACCTTACATCATGACCCCCCTTTGATCTGTGCCTTCAAGCGACGTGCTCACAGCTGTGACCTTCGGCCAAGCTAACTTTGGTGTGGGACAGGCTGGCTGTCGCCTTGCACAAGCACAGCCTTAATCACGTTCCTGAGTTTGCATTATCACTGTTGATTCCTCTGGGCGGCCTTGGCGGGACTCCACACAATGCAACAATTCTGCTAAAAATTGGACAGAAGAAGCCTCTGGTCTCCTTTTGGAGAATAATGGTGGAAATAAAGTAAACGATGTATTTATGTGAGTCATGCACATGATTCCGCCATGTGGCTGAGGTCTAAGTCTGACTTTTCTAGCACTAATGTAATTCTGCTGTAATATGAGTAAGTAGAGGATTATAATTTCATTACATATCTTTCTGAAACACAAGCACTTCTTATGATAGTTGCCTTGTGCCAGCAACTCTATTAGTTGAAAGTATTTACCAGTTGGCCCGCCTTCAGGGTGCGCGCACAGGCCGGGCTTCTGCCAGATGCACCAAGGGCCTGTTTTCCCATTTCCATATATGCAGCTTTTCCCTGGTCGAGGGGATTACCGCGGTAAAGTGATATTTTGAAAAATGACAGTCGTCTTCAGCCCATGGTTGTATTCAGTTGCAAGATTCAAAGGTGCCGTTTCCTGAAGCCGGTCTGTGAGATGTGGCCTGGGTGGCCTTGGCATGAGGAGCTCTGTCTGTCTCAACTCTCGTCACCGAGAGGTGACCTTTCCACCCCATCAGCCCTTCAATAAATGGGGCAACTGCGTGCCCCTTTATGAGTGCCGCGGAAGTTGTCCGGAGACACCAGATAGCGTGTTGAACGCGGTCTTTCATGAGGAGGTGCCTGGCTGCTTTCTTAGCAGGCGGGGGAATGCCCAGGGTAGGGGGGCTTGCCGCAGTGATGTCATGGATGACAGCGGACAGCTATCCTGATGCTCTGTGTCGTGCTGCGCGCACTTCATCTGCTACATCTCATCGACGCCGCCTGCAATCTGAGCATGTGCTATGGCGCCAGCACCTGGCTTTCATTCCCGGAGCTCCAGCTTGGAGGGGGGGATGGTGGATCCGGGAATGGTCCAGAAAAGGCTCTGCGCTGTAGGTCGAGGAGGGCGGGGGGTGGGGGTTAGTGGTAGCAGTTCTGCTTTAGACGTAGGTGACTCCTCATCAGACCTTTAGCTGTAGCCAAAAGGTCTCATTGCTCAGAAAGCTAGGTGCCAGGAGAACATGCAGACAGGCTCCCAGTGCTGTGCTAAGCTTTGGGAAGGAAGTGCAGGGACTTGCAGTGACAGTGCTCTGATATGTAGCCAGAGAAAACAACATTCGGATCTGTTGTCAAAAGCTAATAAACTAATAAACGTTAGTATAGCATGTACTCAAAATTAAGATAATAATACCCCGAATAAAAAGTTCTGTCCGACCATTTGGAAAAAAAAAAACAATTTTTAATCATTTCTAAATCATCCTATTACTGTCCTGTTCTTAAAGAACCACTAACCGTTCAACATCTAAACAAGAGGAAAGATGTTTATAATTAAATAAATTTAAAAAATGAAGCCTGAGTAGTTATTTGTAATGTCTGGGACACATATACTCACTCTGGTTTAAAGCAGAGTTTGTTTGATAATTGCTGTAGTAAGGCTTTTATCTTAAGATGAATCAGGATTTACGTGTGCAAGATTATTTTTAAGGTCACATATTCTTCATAATGGAAGGGAGTTCCAATATGTCTGCAGTTTAAATTGCTGAAAATAATGGACAAACACAGGTTGGATTAATTTTAATTTTTTTCCAGTGGGAAGAGATCAGTGGTGTGGATGAACACTACACGCCCATCCGGACCTTCCAGGTGTGCAACGTCATGGAGTACAACCAGAACAACTGGTTGAGGACCAACTGGATCCCTCGCAACTCTGCACAGAAGATTTATGTAGAACTCAAGTTTACTCTGAGAGATTGCAACAGTATCCCCCTAGTCTTGGGCACCTGCAAAGAGACCTTCAACCTTTACTACCTAGAGACAGATGAGGACCAGGGTGTCAAGTTCAGGGAGCATCAGTACGTCAAGATTGACACCATTGCAGCCGATGAGAGTTTTACACAAACAGACCTGGGTGACCGGATCCTCAAGCTTAACACAGAGGTGCGGGAGGTGGGACCCATCACCCGGAAGGGCTTCTACCTGGCCTTCCAGGACGTGGGGGCCTGTGTGGCTCTGGTGTCGGTGCGGGTCTACTATAAGAAGTGCCCCTCTATAGTGCGCAACCTAGCCATGTTCCCTGACACAGTGCATATGGAGTTCCAGTCTCTGGTGGAAGTTCTGGGCTCCTGTGTCAACAACTCCAAGCAGGAGGATCCCCCAAAGATGTACTGTAGCCCTGAGGGGGAATGGCTGGTGCCCATTGGGAAGTGTCTGTGTAACATTGGCTACGAGGAACGAGGGCTTTCCTGCCAAGGTAGGCTCTTGACCTTCATGCTTTCTTTCCTAGGAATGTAACTTAGGCTACACAATTGCGGCAGGTTGGCATATGATTAAAAACATGGACGAATCCCTAAAATATAAAGAAAATGCTCTACTGTGCTATATAAACAATCTGTGGTTTTATCGTCACTGAAATTTTGGCAGATAAGCTGATGGCAATTAAACTTTCAAAGGTATAATTGCGTAGAAGAAAAGAACAATAAAAACAGCAATTTGTAAGCAGAGAAATGACTAACAATGTAGTGACAGGATAGTGTTGAGGCAATCATACCTTCCAGTACATTATAAGCAATGCTGGAGGGCAAAGAGGGAGCAATGCAATTACATATGCAGGGACGATTATCATTAGTGACAAGTGGAACCTGGAGCATCTTTTAAAATCTGCACCATGTCATTTAGCAAATACAAGAAGAACCAGGAACCCAGGTGGCTTTATGGTTAATGTTTTGTTAATCAGGAGCTGTTCTGAGATGAGGTCACAGATTTCGACTAAGGCCAAACATCACAGAATACGAATTTCAGCAATAAATAATAGTAACAGGATTGGCAATGTTGAATGTAGTTGCTCCTCATATCTGTTGAGGTGGGGTGGGGGGTGGATTAGCTCTATCCAGCAGATTGCTGGGCTTGACCCCAGGAAGGGTCTGATGAAGTTCCTTGGCAGAAAACAGCTTGAAATGGTTTGGGCCCATGGAAACACTCTCTCTCAGCACCTCATCAGGGCACTGTGTAAAGGGGGCCGGGCAGGGCATTGCAGGGAATCGGGGAGGGGCGACCAGTGGAGTCTGGGGTAATGAAGTGACTTCGGGGACCAGCTTTTGAGGGACCTCCAAGGGCTTTTCGGCTGCTAGCCTTGCATGACCCTGGATGCTGGAGAGCTGGGCACTGTGTCCAACTGTCCATTGTGATGCTCAGTCACTGATTCCTGGCTTTATATGCTGGGTTAACTTAACCAAAGCAGAAAAGAGTTACTGTAGCACAGAAGTATTACCATGTGCCATTACTAATTGCACTACGAGGGTGAGAAATATTATTACACATTGCAATAAGTAGAAAAATAGCATGTGAATGTATGTGATATAACAAGGAATGTCACAGAAATATTAATTTTAGCATTAGTTCCTTCTGTATATTTCTCTTATTTATTTGCTAATTATATTAACTGTCCATGTGAGGGACTGGCATCCCATCCTGAGTGTCCTTTTGCTCTATCCTGGGATAGGCTTCAGACCGACCACTTTTTTGAAGATGGATGGGTAATTACGTTAACAGTACAAACATTCTTTTTTCATTTACTCTGTTTCCTTTACTGATGTGATTTTACATGCTGTTCCTCCACTACAGCATTTACATGCATTTGACGGCACCGTGATTTGGAATTTTTTCTACGTGCATCTCTTGCCAGTAAAGAGTTTTGTATTGAATGACATGGATACTGTAAAGAGACATTCTGTAAAGTCCTGGATACCCAGAACTATATTAATAAAGGTCCGGGCAGCTGGCTACCACAGAAACACTGGCCCGTCTCTGTGATGATTTGCCTTTTGTCCAAGCCCCAGCGGGACCTGCAGCGTTCATAGTGTATACCATTTCATCCCAACCTCTCTTCACCGCTGATGACGGCCTGTCACTGAGCAGAAGGATGATGGTGGAGCAGTCCAGGAACAGCCTGAGTGGAACTGGATGAGCTTGCACTGAAATCACAGCTGTGTCCTTGGGAGTCAGCTGCTGTTCAGATCCAGGGAGTTTGGTTTTGTAACCAAGTGTCACTGAAGTGGCGTTAAACTGAGCGCTTGGTTATGTTAAATCTGTAAGACAGGGTATCGTTGCACAGTTCAAATTTACTTATGCAGGACTAATGGAGTTGAAAGAGGCAGTGCCAGTTGGAGTAAGGCAGAGAGATTGCTGACCATGCTCTCATTTTTATATGATGGAATTGTAATCAGGGTCGGCTTTGGTATGACCTTGGATATGATCTTAGGCTTCAGTAGTCTGTCCTTTCCATTAAGAGAACAATGGACACCTACGTGCATTCTTTGTTTGACAATTCATACATAGTGATAGATGTAAGACAGTAAAGATAATTGCTAATAATAAGTACACCATTGAAAATAAAGATACATGGTGAAGCTTCACCTGTGCATATGTTGCTGCACTCTTTGCAGCTGGACATGCATCAAGTTAGTAACTAAGAAGATGTTTTAAACAAATTCATATTTGGATGACCAGAAGAAGCTGGGAAACTGTACAAAATGAAGGCTCTTATTTTATATTTTCCCCTGGTAAAGGGTCATGGTTTTAGTACTGACTAGGCAAAGACATACTTTATAGGCATCTTATTGTTCTTTTTTAAAACATGTGGCTGGCAAATTCAGTTCATTAAGAACTTTGTCAGCAATACAGTCTCCCTGCTAGTTGTGATACAGTACAGATAAGCCTGGTGACTCCTGAGTATGGGAAACAAGGAAGAAGAACAGAGGCGACAGCTGATGGTTCCACATCAAGTTCGCCACTCTCCGCGCTGGTGTCCTTTGGAGCAGTCGTGTGAATGTTTGGATGTATTTGACAATCTCTTATTAGTTTCAGAGGGGTCTAATGGAGCCTAATAAGGGTTTATGTTACACCCAGAACAGGACAGCTGCACCTCAGCACAGAAAGCCAGCAGGAAAACCGGCTCTCTGCAGGCCCCAAGTGCTAACGGATAGATTACGCCGGGAAGGAGCACTGTACTCATAAAGCAGATTATTTCAAGGAGGATGGACCTGCTTTTCATCGCCGAGAGTCTGGATGGGAGTCATCTGGTTGGCTGTGATGTCGCTGTGCTCAGAGTGCCTTTGTTAAATATTTCATGTGGCGCTGTGTTCAACGGGGCGTCTGGCCTGTTCCTTTTCGTCTTACTCTGTGTCTGGTCTCTCCGCCGAGGATTTGCAGTGCTTCCTTTGTGTCTGACATGTTTACCCTCTGCTAAACTGCATCTCTGTTCGTCTAGGATAACTGGCATGATTTGCTGAATCCTCATGTTATGGGTTTTAAAGAGATGTAAGAGTGCTCCTTTCATATGAAGATGAAGAGAATTTGGCATTTTTGTACATGCATGCACAAATCAGATTACTGATAGATCTAAGACACAGGGAACCACCCTGATGTTATTATTTTAAATGTTTATTTATTCCTTTTTTTCCTCATATGCCGGCAATGTAGAGTAAGTTATGAATTACAGTAAATTAGAGCAGGTAAAGAGCAGGCATCTGAATATTGGAATTTAATTATCATCTTTGATTCAGCGTCAATTGTCATCTTTGCTGATTTTCAGACCAGAATCATTTCTGATTCCAGCAATTATGTATGCGCTCTAGAGGTACGTGATTTTAACAAACCAAATGAAAACTTTATATTGTGAATGTGACTGTGAGATATGAATCAGTAAAAAGTGGCAGGTGAACCGCCCGGCCATCAGCCATGCATTCGACAAGCTATCATCTGACCTAAAAACAACAAAAACTGAGTGTGAGTGCCATGCGGAGCCTGGCAGGGCGTCCCACGCTTGCAGCTGCTTTCCAGAGGCTTGCGATGCTATGCATTCCTGCAGGATTTGCCCAGACATCTGATTCCGGCACAAACCCTCCTTGATTACTTATCAGACCTGATTAAATCCATCGAGGAAAGTGTGATGGGGGGGCAGGTTCAGAAGCCACCAAGGGCTTCCAAGATTAAAAAAACATGGCCCCAGTAATCCTGACCACACTGTGGGTCGCTATTATTATCTCCAAGGCACTGATGTGCTTCTGAAACACTCGCTGATGGACTGGCTGCCCTGGGTCCTGCATGCAGTAATTCAGATTTATGGCAAATGGGATGGGATTAGCCTTGTATACAATGAGAGGTGTGATCAAAAGTTTTACAGAAGCTTTTAAAGATTTAGAAATGAATTGTCATCCATTCATCATCCATAAGCTGCTTGTCCCGCACAGAATTTTAGTAATTAGGTCAGCTCTGGGCATGAGGCAGGGGACACCCTGGATGGGATGCCAGTCCATCGGAGGACACAGGGCAGGGGACACCCTGGATGGGATGCCAGTCCATCGGAGGACACAGGGCAGGGGACGCTCAGGATGGGATGCCAGTCCATCGGAGGACACAGGGCAGGGGACGCTCAGGATGGGATGCCAGTACAGCTCTAGGCACAGACTCACTATGGGAAAACCAGACTCACCAGTTCAAGTCCAAGTTCTTGTAATAAACAAACAGAGGAGAATGAATCGACCTCAGAGCCACCAAGCTGCCTCCATGAATTTCTAACTCATAAAAATGTATATTTCTTCATACTCTGAACATCTAGTATTAATTAATGTGTACATGATTATGCTGGTTATAATTGGAGGTAATTTTCTCTCTCTATTCCTAAACGTGTTTTTAGATAGTTTGGGGCGTGATGGTGGTGATTATGATCACTAAAATAAGCATGATGATAATCAGGCATACTGAGGTGGACTTAGGGTGCTGTTTCCTTAGTTTGTTGCTGATGGTTGTTAATTTCCCCAGTCACTGATTACTAAGGCAGTTTCTTCCTGTAGAAGATGAGCCAGTCAGGCCCGTGTTTAACACCACTAACACAATCATGAAATCTACAAAAAACATGGCTACCATGCGAAGGTCTTACATGTCATTCGAGGTTTTGGTGTATGCCTATGATTGCTCTTCATTATGACAATATGTTCTAAATGCACCTTTCTCTACAATAACTCCACATTCTTATCATAAAGTCTTACTGACTGTTACATTGTGAAAACAGGCAGTTGAAATACTTTTGACTTTTATTAGAACTGAATGTGACTATCATATATTTCCATGGCTGTGTCCTTACTGAGGCTACGTAATACAATTGGAGGAGAAGCGCTCCCTGCCAGGACCTGATGGGTTTTGGCAGCATCGCATCACTGCATGCATGCTCCTGTGCCGGTTGCATGCCGTGTGTTTTATATCATTCCCCACCAGCCTTAAATGCTTCACCCTCTGTTCTCTGTTAGGAACCCAGTCAGCACTCAGGTGCTTCGCTGGGAGCCAGGTACCACATGCCATCCCACGGCTGGGTGTCTCCACAAGTGCTAGTGTAATGGCACTAAGACCATATGAACTGCCTCTATGAGAAACAGACCGCATTTGCTATGTTAGAGTTTGGTCAAAGAACTTAGAGCATCATCTTCCCAGCTGGGTACCATTTGAGAACAGATTTTTAAAAAAATTATGAGCGTCATCAGAGCTAAGATCCCTTTTAGTTGTGTGTATATGGGGAAATAAAACAATGCATGACAAGAAAAAATGCTGATTTAATAGGAAAGAGACATGTGACCCTCATGTGCCTGATATACAGCACAGGGTTATCTACAATTTTTAGTACGGACATTACTGAGTCCTAGGAACAAATAAAATACCATGTGCTTGTATAAATAATTAGGGAAGACATAGACTGGCTTCTGACTGAGATCCTCAAGACAAATGGTACCGCCCACCCCCTTCAAACAGTGGTGCCAAGGTCTGAAGTAGGAGGGTAAACCATTTTGTATAATTCTGAGACACAATAGACCACAATGCCTGTAAACTGTTGGGTTAGCGTGACAAGGATAAGTGACAATAGCGTAAGGCTGGGGGTGGGTCCTCTAGATCCTAGGCTGGCTGATTCACTGGCACCTATGAGCCTACTGTTGGCTATTGTTCTTGGGATCTGAGTTGTCACTTCAGATAATAAGTCTGGGGTCATTGTGGCTGAATCATTATTTTGTTCCCTAAGCCACCGAAATGCCCAGGTTTGCCAAGTGCCTAATTGAGCAATTATCCTACATAAACTGAGGTCCCATCCCAGATGGAGCCCATTAGACTAGCATTTGGTTTTCCTATCAGTTTTAGCAGAGGGGTGCTCATTGCTTGAGTATGACCCCAAAACTTTTTTTCTCTCTCTAAAATACCAGTCTTGGCATGTTCTGCAGCTAGATTAAGGAATGAGATTATTTCAGCATGATTTTACAAAGTGTCAGTAGTGTTTTAAGATGTCAGTGCTGTGAATGATTGCGACAACCAGGCATTGACTAGGATGCATGCTTGGAAAAGCGGGGCAGAATGGTTGAGATGGATTTCAGATGGATTGGTGGCACTTTTCTGCAAAAAAACATTTTATGGTGTAGCACAGCTACAATACTGCGCTGATTTTTCTAAAAATTATGTTTTTGACAGCTGTAGAGTCTAAATCTATTCAACTCATAGTTACCTTTTACCTCAACAGGCCTACAGTTGACTATATTTTCTGTGCACCACCAAATACACCTCAGGGATTTGTTTGAGTTCAAAGATCTCAATGACTCCATTCTTATATGATAAATTTAAATAGATTATTTAGAAAAATCTAAATCAGTAACAATATTGCTACATTATGTCAACCGTGAAGACTTGTGGGAGGGAGTTATTTTAACAGCCTGTTCTATCCAAGAAATCAATTACTATAATGAAAATAATCAAAACAAACCAGAGACAGAACAAGTGTCGGAGCATCTGCCCCAGTCCCATGGCTTGCTGTATGAAGCATCTATTCGTGGCATCAAAGGCTGTTTGCTTATCCAACTGTTCCTTTTTGGTCTCACCTTCTAGAGCAAGGCGGGCGGAGACGTGAGAAGGGGCAGCAGTCCTTAAAAATCCCCCTCAATACTGGGGCACCAGCGCTTTTCACTTCAAAGACAGCGACCATGAGCTGAGGAATGTGCCCCCCGCCCTTTTTCCAGATGCAGGTGCCGGTTATTTGGGATGGACCCCCGGTGGTTGCTGGGGGTGTAGGGCAGAGGGGGGCTGACGGTGATCGATGGCCGTGGTACAGGTCTGACAGCGGGACAAGGCCCCACTGACAGCGGCTTCTCTGCTGATGGCCTGGCCCCCACTTCCTCAGCAGGCTGGGGGTAGTCCATTCACCAGGCTGAAAGCAACAGAGCCCTATTCTGGCATAGCAACCAGAAAGCAAAAGTGCCTATTTTGGTAAATGCTTAAAATCCAATTTTGAGCGATGCTTGCTGATGAAGACGGAAAGCAGATGGCCATTACTCAACCTCTCACGCTCCTGCATGGTTAGGGTTACCACCCAGAGACATAGACTGATCTTTTGCAGCAAAATGATGCCAGGCTGGAATTTGTGTTGAAGCTCAACCTCAAGGCCCCTCTGTTACATCCTTGGCCCCTGGAGAGAACACATAGAGCCAGCCTTGGTGACCTTGACCTTTTGCTTTTGGAAGCTATGCTGGGTTCTTGTGTTGCTCCTCCATCTTAATCAGTGTAGCAGGTAGCAAGCCCCAAATCATCTCAGTGGGGATTTGTTCGAGTGCCTTGCTGGACAGCTCTGTCGATGCAGACAGATTGTTACTGTAAAGCAGGGTGGGGGCAAGATTTAGTGTCTGGCACTGCAAAAACCTGTCGCTGCTTTCAGTGAAGTTCTCATGCTTGCAGTGACCATTGTTTTGGCGCACTGAATCTTGTCCCTGAAAAATCTTCATAATCTGTCCTTGAAAATGGGACATGGCACTTTATTAAATGCTTGGTTATTGTTGAGTTGCCCATTCTTAGGAAAAACAGCCCAAATTAGGGCGAGATACAGCTATGGATCATCCTGCCTGGGTTTGTTTATCTCAGTGGAAATTAATTCAGACCTTGTGTGATGTGTTCTTGGAAGCCAATCTGTTTTTCCTGCTCAGTCTCCAGGGCTGTTTGTACGAAGCCCTCTGGGATCTTGGTGTGACCCTACTGTAGGTGGGGAAGTAGATGTCCTGCACTCCGCCTACCTGCCAGGAAGGGAAACACAGCAAAAGAAAGCTTGGACTAATATTTTTATGGTGAAGTCCGACTGATGTTAGCATTGCTTTTGCAATTATTACATTGATATCGTTCTCATTCAAAGTCAGTATTTTACCCTTTTATATAACTGGGTATGATTTACTGTGAAATCCAGGTTAAAAGAAATGGGAAAAAGGTTATGGGGAATTAGCATAGCGTTCCCTAGTACCTGACCAAACAACCTTAAGGTCCAAATCTGAAACGCAAATACTCCATCTTCTGTCCCTTAAAGGTTGTATGTTTCATAATGGCAGCACCATGATGATTTTAACAGGAATCGGAACTGACCAAGGCCCGGTTTCTCGATAACGAACACTCTTAGCGCGCTAAGAAGATTCTTAAGATATATCTTACCAAAGTTGTTTACGTTTCTAAGTGTGTTCCCCGAACTGTCTCTTAGGAGTCTTCT
>JABFDZ020000001.1:36311848-36362783 GCA_019775955.2 Pollimyrus isidori
GCTGCTTTCTAAAGACTGCTGCTCAGTGGCTGAAACTACGCTAAGAGAAACTTAAGAGTGGTCCAGACCAACCTTACGAACGTGGGACGTACGTAAGATATACTTAGCGTACGAACGCTTCGGGAAACGTTCCATACCGTTAAGAGGGAGGTTAAGGTAAACTTAAGAACTACTTAGCGATAAGAAGCTTTCGAGAAACCGGGCCCAGGTTAGTTTATCATCACAATTGTCTTGCCTGTTAATTATTTTTAGAGGGCAATAAATTTTTATGTTCATCTATACAGTATCATATGTGCCCTTTGTAACAGAAATAAGGGTAAAACTGGAATAAGTGATATACTTGTTAGTTTACAGTAGAGCAGTGCAAATAAGACACAAATATTTTGCTTCATCTTTCATCTTTTATTGATCTTTGAATTTAAAGGTTTAATGTTTTGGAAACAGAATTTGTTTCAGTACCTATGAATATAGTTTTCATTCTGTGAAACGGCTGTCACAGGCCACATGCTTTTTAATAGACAAGAATGTCCTCAAAACCACAAGTATGAAAACAACAAGGCTTGATGTGGCATTGGTCCAGGCTTAGTGGAGGATGATTGACGATGTTGTTATAGCTGAGAGAATATACCAATGTCTTCATGTTCCAACTTCCTAAACATTCTCTCTTGTCTTTGGAAACGTAAAAAAGGGAATCACTGGCTCCCCAGAGTGGGTCGAGGAGACCGCCCAAGAAAGAGAATAGGGTAACAACTCCAGACAACAATACTATGTTTCACAGACAGATGCTTGTGCTTGTCCAACTCCACGGCTCTGTCAAGCAAGCTGACTGGCGAGAGACAGAATTATTCAGTAGTGAAAAATGTAACTGGCAGGTGGAATTGGAGGGAACAGGGCTACTGGAGAGATTCTCCAACTCCACAGGCAAGCTTGTGGCTGGTAACATCTCAAGGAAAGTTGATCTCTTATGTGAATCTGCTGTCCAGACAGACACAACTAAATGAATTCTTATGTGCTTGGTAAACTGTTGCAATAGTGAGGAAATGGAAGAGTAGAACCTGGGCCTAGTATGGGAAGGCAAAACAGCATACATTGGTGTTGAAATAAACTTAAGATCTACCCTTATATCTATCCATCCACTCATTTTTTTCAGTAACTACTTATCCAGTGAGGGTAACGGTGGTAGCTACTGGTGCAACATACTGTAAAGGCTGATTTAAACTCCTGCGTCAAAGTGACACCATAGATTCAGCATAGCTGCATACGCTGTTGCCTGACATGCAACTCCCCATAAATGTAACTATACTTTGTGTGAATGCAGACCACAAGAACTGTTATTGGCTGGCTTGGTAGCATCACACTTCCTCTTACACAAATGTTTTGTTGTTGTTAGTCTCCAGTTGGAGGTATTTTAATGTAGGACAAGTTGTGTTTAGTTTGTTGCTAACCTGCTGTTTTTGCTGTGTTTGCAGCCATTCATACTTAAAAAACATTGTTTCAGCCTTGCATACTAGGGATGCGCAATATTGGAAGAAGTCAGATATCGCAATGTGATTTTTTTTGCGATATATATTGCGATATTTATGAACCAAAAACAAAAAAAAAATCTCACAAACCCATCTATGAGTGATTTAAACAGCAAGGATGAAAATGATTATGATTAACATGCAGAGCTCATGAAAGCAGTGGCAATAAAGTTTTAACTGATTTTTAAATATCATTAAAATTGCAAAGCTTATAAGTATCGTTTGCTATAACAAAGTAAAATGTTTTAGCAAAACACTGCCGTCAGGCAAGTAGCTTTTTGGTACCGTAATTGCGGAGCCATACAGGCACAGGAGCGTGCAAGTAGGAATGCTCACAACAGTGTGGGCTATGGTGTAAGCTCTGGGTAGACTCAACACAGAAATATAAATTGTTCTTAATGAAAGGTGATCTCTGCATGGCATGATAGTCCTACAGAGCAACCACTTCTATTGACTCATATTAACTTAGGGCAGTTTAACACCACTGAAACAGATTACTACTGTTTGTAGGAAAAGTGTCAGATGGTAACCTACACAAGCATTCGGGGGTGGATTAATGTATTTGAGGACCCTAGGCTATTATCAGCATGAACAGGTAAATTAGGTGTTGCTGATTTGACCAACTGTTCCATTTTTCTGAGGCGGAGCTCTATAGGGTTTAATGGCTGAAGTCTTTACCGGAGATTGGAAATTGTAGTCTCTACACTTGAAGCCACTGAATGTGTTTGGATTTTTGGACCATTGAATGGTTTAGCAAAAAAAGAAGGGGTAAAAGGGCCAGCCTTTAAAGGTCTGGAGATAATAATAATAATGACACTTGATTGATCCCTGTGGGGAAGTTCTCTTTTTGCCATCCCCTTCTTGTTTTCCTCAACACACAGAGACATATGTAAGTGAGAGCAAGCTTGACCACCTACAATGGCATCCATGGAGCTGGGGGTAAAGGCCGTGGCTCAAGGGCCTATAGACTTGGCAATTCGGCTGGGACATAAAGCTCGAACCAGCAAAATCCTGGACACAGGCACAGGGGCTTAGTCCACTGAGCCAGATGCAGTCCCCGACAGTGCTAAGCAGTGACCTTTATGAAAGCCACTCTCTAGTAGATGGGTCTGATATGGGTGTGTCGGCAGGCTAAGAGAGCCCAGCTGGCACAAGATGCCACGTGGAGAATGTCTCCATATTAGAGCTCTGCAATTGGCAGCATTCTAACCTCTTCTTCAGATGTTTAAATTCAGCTGGTGCAGCATCCAAGGTGTGGATGGGGATATGATTTACAGAGGTTTTGAATCAGAAGACCAGAAGACCCTGTATTGAGCTGAAAGGCAGAGCTACAGCTGTATGCTTAATAGAAGCGGTTCATACGCCGGTCACATCTTCAGGCATGTAGTGTTTTATTTAGTTTCATGTGGGGTGCCGAGGCGAGGCCAGTTTCAATCACGTGGATGGAGAGGCTTGAACTTGGTAAAGCACAGTGAGCTCCTATTGCAGACTGTGTGCACCTGTCTGCCGTGAACCAAGCATGAAAGGACCACTAGCAGTGCCCGCTGCTGCATCTCCAGATTTCACCACACGCAATTAACATTTGAATCCATGTGTGGCTATTTTTACCACTCTGCACGACATTGTCAACCAAATGCCTGTAGTACCAGAAAATTGCAGGGGAACCACAATGACAGACGTGCTTTTGTTCTCTAGTGAAAAGATTCCATTCTCTCACTCTAAATGGCTGATAGCGCTGTGCTAAGCAGATAGCCAAGATTACTTCAATCTCCCAGTATGAAAACATGAAAACTCACTATATTTGTTATTAGACTGTCACTGCTTCATCCTGTTTGTTCTTGACACCATTTGCTGCAGTAAAGATGAACATAGTGATATAACTATTGTATAATTATGTTAATATAAAAATTCATTGAGTTCCATAATTAATATCACAGGTTGCTATTTCATGTCTGCTTTTGGCTTTGGTGTTGTGTTATACACATTAAATAGCGCCATGCCTGCCTGTGAACAGAGTAATGTTGATAATCATATTTTTTGATGTGGGATTTTAAAATGATTGTCCCTGATATGCCCTGGATAGCTTGATCGCATGATGTGATTATTGTGTTGTTTAAAACACTGAGGAAGCATCTCACAGCAGGGGGGTGCTGATGGGAGGTGGGGGGGGGTGTATGGATGCTCGGTAAAATTTGCTGAACTTGGTTAGGAAACAGTAAATTATTGTGAATTTTGCATGATTGGCTGTTATCGAAAGGGGCACTTGGTAAAATTTGCTTACGGGGGGGAGGGGGGGTTGTGGTCCCCCTTGGTACATTTTGCAGTGGACCCCCTGTCATGATGCCCTCTGCCTCCTCCACTACTACATAAAAAGGTGCTTTTTTCATCTGAATATAACATTAGTTTAGTGACATGTGTATTACAGTGATTTGTATTTACTGTTGCTACTGTTAATAAAGGAGCAGCAGTTGAAACATTGATTTACATTCCAATGCACAGCAAAAGGTTACTGCATGAAAACGTCCATTTGCATGTAGTTATAGTGCAAGTAGCTGTAACACACTGAGGAATTTGATAGCTCTGCATATTATTACTGCCAAATAAGATAGTTCTGCATATAATTAATTCCATTGTGGAATGATGATTTCATACATTAAACATGGTTTAGTTTGATTGCTTTTTTCTGTCCAAAGGATTTGTTTGAATATAGATTAAATCGCAGTACTGTCAGTCAAATTATTTGCTGAATTAAAAATGATATTTCAGTGACACTGAAGTCCCTAAGCGGTGATTTGATGGTATCTGTAAAACTGTGTACTTTTAAATAATCACAGTGGAGTTTGTTTTGCACTGCCTTTCATCTGTCCCTTTATGAGAGTAGAGGAGGAGCAGATTTCCCTCCAAAGCCTTTGGATTCCTTCTGGGCTGTTGCTCCAGGCTGTAAGTACAATACGCAAATACAAATTATTTGTCAAAGCTCTTGACAGATCAGTGGTAATTGCTGAAACACAGTGTGCTCCATGGCATGAAATTGTCTCCAGGTGCGAAGAAGAATCGCCACCCCTCATTACCAATCATTTTCATTGAGGCAATTATGGAATGTTAGAGCCGGACTATATTTAGAATGGATCAGTTACGCAGGGGTCATGTTTAAAAAACCCATGTGTGAACAGAGAGGACCAAAGATGATGGTATGCGGATCCTGTTTTCAGGGCTGTTGGAGGGTCACGGGTACCCTGGCAGATTCAGGGCCCGTGCTGCGAGCCGCACACTCTTCAGGTGCAGTGCCCGGCCAGTTCCCCAGCTTCAGCCTTGTCCCGTGGTGTCTGGCTCAAGGGGAGCGGCTGTGTGCTTATGACTCCGCAGGGGAGGCATGCAGATTTCCCCCACGACGGTGCAACCAACGCGCAGCTGAGTGTGAGGATGTTACTCTATAGAGGAGCAGCTCGTGCTGATTTGAGTGGATGATGCTTGTTCATGCTCGAAGATTTAGAGCTTTCAGTTTTTCAACTGCTGCAAATCTCAAAAGCACTCCCAATTTTCCATTTTTATATCACTTATCCAGATCTACTATAAACTACTGTAGCTTGCGATAGTATATTATGTTTTCATTTTCTCCATGAGTGACACTGATCCCGTGATATGTAAACACTGTGGCCACAGTCCCACATCCCCTGCCTGCTGCCCCGCCAGGGCACCCTTAACCTGTACCAGCCCTGTGTTATTCTCCAGTGCACTGGGGTGTTATTCTCTGGTGCACTGGTGAGGTACCCGCCCACCCACTCTGCTGCCCCCATCTGAAGTGCTGTTGCTTTGGCCTGCACTCCTTAATTATGTTATCGCAGGTGAACGTGTGAACTGTGCCGGGTCTGGCTTGGCTTAAGCCTTTGCATCGAAGGGGAACGGCAGCGTATTGGTGAGCCTGAAGGCCAGATGCTCTAATGCTCTGCGTCTGTTTTATGCCGAGCAGAACGCACCAGGCATCTGGATGATACTCAGCAGACGGGGCACAGAGGCATCAATAAGGCTTTAAGAATTTAGATATTGAACAGTTTTTTTGGTCATCTGTGTGAATAATAGAGTTAAGCTGCTGTGGCTCTTATATTAGATCATGAAATTATCCTCATTTCACTCTGTCAGATCTCTTTTTTAGTCCTTGTGGTTTTGGTTGCTGAAGTACGGGAACGCTTGCACAAACAGTAGTGCATTATCTTTGGCTCAGAGTTTGCCGGAGGGAATCAAATCTAACCGCATGGGTGAGGTTGCTGATCCCATAGTAGGAAATCTGGGAAATGGAGATGGAGATTGGGTAGAGGTGGATCCCGTAAGCACCTGATTCCTGGCCGGACTGGCCTATAGGGCTTTTGATGCTGTCTCTCTGGCTTTGGTTAGAAGATGAGGTCTTAAAAGCTTCCTTGTGAGACATGGCAGGCGCACACGGTAATTAGATATGCCTGTGTGAGGAGCTACCTGTGCAGAGTGGTACAGTGCTGGAGCCGCTCGCTGCCACGGTGAAGTACTGTCAGCTGGTCTGTCCCGCTCCCTCACGCCACACACATTCCCACAAGCCGTCGGCTCTGAGGGGGGATGAAATTGGGCTCAGAAGACCACAGACGGCGGCTCTGTTTGAGTGCAAACAGGTTCGGCTGTAGAGGGGCTCGGGTGGGGGGTCCTGATTAATGGCGCAGTGGGGGCTCCGGAACATACTGTATGAACAGAAGTCGCACTGAATAGCTCTGCTGCACACCGAGTGAATGTCCCTTCATTTTGTCCAGATGCCGGCTTTTAACCAACAAATAGAGCCCTCCCAATGGTGACGGCTTTTAGGGGCGTGTCCGTGTGCCCGTGTGAATCTCAGCACATGTGTTTTGTGTAGTGTCGTCACATGCCGCCGTGGGTCTCCATATAACTGTGTGTGTGTGTGTGTGTGTGTGTGTGTGCGTGTGCGCCTTGTAAGAACCACTGTGTGAATGTCTGTCTGCATGGAAACAGATACGTCTGCACAGGTTTGCTGTGGATGTGCGCCTGGGTGTGTGTGTATGTGTGTGTGTGTGTGTGTGTGTGTGTATGTGTATGTTTCATTGTGTGTGACACTATGGTAACATGCTCCCAACAATGAGTCAGGCCTCGCCTTGGGGACCTCGAGGGGGCTTGGTGCTCTGTCAGCTTGTTCCTTTGCAGAGTACAAGCCAGTTGTGGCGCCCCCTGATTCCAGACAAGTCTTGGTTCTCAGTCCATTGATCTTGCTTGGGCTTCTAAGAGGGGATTGTTTTTCACTCTAAAGTGTGCTGCAGTCTCTGCTTAGATGTATGAACAGATATCTCTGTATGACAGACAGTGGGCCTCAACGGACGGGAGACACAGGGGGCAGGAGGTGAGCAGCTATCTTGCAATATACCACCTTACATTCTCTGAAAAGAGGAAGCCTTTTATTGCAGCATCTTTTTTTTGCTCTGTTTGGATCCCCCCAGGAGGTGATACATGCTGCACAGTTAAGCATACTGCCCTATTTATTGGCGTTCTATTGGGTGAAAACCTATACAATGATGTTGCTGGTTACCTGCAGCTGTGCGGGATTACTGAGAATAGTGTGGGAATTTCAGCGATGTCACGGCGTGCCAATGGACATCTCAGTGAGTCTCTTTTGTGAACTGGGGTTATGTGATCCCAGGGTTGAGGGTGGTTGTGACCATGAAAATGGGGGGTGTCGTGTGCCTCATCAGGTTAGGACTCTGGATCTGTGAATGGAATGTCACCTGTGCTTAGCAGAATGGCCACATCTCCGTCCTTGAGAATGCCTCACCCCCTAAAAGAAAAAAAAGGTCTATATGCGTGTGTGTCTTAAGAAAGCAGAACAGGGATTTCATATTCGCAATGACTGAATTTGCGGAGACTGTCATCGTATCCCACCACAGTGGAAGAGGTGCTGCAGAGATGGTTGTTTTCTGTGAGGGGGTGGGGGGGTGCCTGTTTAGAGCATAGTGTGCAGCTGGGGGAACAGGTAGCCACAGATGTGGCCCCTGAAGGTATACCCAGAACACGCAGTATAGCTGAGCTGGGGGTCTCCGATCTTGCGGGGAAGGGAGACACCTGGAAGGGTCGCTGCTGAGATGGGCTGACGGATCAATGAGGCCAGAGAGGAATCGGAGGGGGAGCCATCGTCTGACCTCTTCGCACGAGTGGCTGTCTCACTGGCTGCGTTAACCGCACTGATAATTGCCCCAGACCACTTCGCTGGGCGGGGGGGGCAGATAGCTTTTGCGTGAAATGTCAGGCTTTAACCTATCAGTGTTCACATTCGCATCCAGGATGTTTGCTGGGCTCATGGAGAATCCTAATGAAGCTGGATGAAGGACGTTATGTACAGGCAGGCTGGCAATAGTGGGTGGAGGCTAATAGAACACACAATAGAACATCTACGGTCACTCACCCTCATAGCATGTATTACAGCTAGATGCATGACAGTTGTTTGCTTTTATTCTAAGAATCCATGCTAAACATTTAAGGCCTAAATGATCCTCTGTGACTCTGCTTGAGCTGCATAGCATGATGTGCAGAAGCCATGAAGACGTGGATGTGTGTGTCTATGCATTTGAGTGTCTGTGTATGCCTGTCTTTGTGTGCGTCTTTGTGTGTGCTTGTGCACATGTGTGTATACAGGTATGTGTGTGTGTGTGTGTGTGTGTCAGTGAGCATATATGCGTGTGTGTATGTGTGAGTTTTTTTAATTATTACATTGTGGGGACCAGATTTCCCCACTTTTCATCTTGTGAGGATATTTTTTCAGTCCCCACAATTTCAAAATCTGTGACTGTGATCAAAAAAACTAAGACAGGCAAAAGTTTAATATTATCTTTGGATTAGGTTAGGTCTGAGTAGGGTTAATATTGTCCTGTTGGGATTAGAGTGTTTCTCATAGAAACCATTGGATGGAGTCTACTGAGATATGAGATATGAATACAAACTTATGTTTGCGTGTGTGCGTGTGTGTGCGTGTGTGTGCGTGTGTGTGTGTGTGTGTGTGTGTGTGTGTGCAGGGCTGTGGGCCAGCTGTCTGGGCTGGTGGGGGGTGCTGGGTAAGGGGAGCTCGCTGATGCGCTGAACCTCCTGCCGCCATGTCTGGATCTCACCTGCGGCGCCGTGTCTCCCCCCCTGACAGCCATGTCCGCGCACTGGAGTCCACCGTCCTGATTTATGGTCCCCCCTGCTGCCCTCGTCGCCCACGTCCACCCTGCTGGGGCTTCCATCGAGGTGCCCCCGTCTCTCCCTTCCCCCGAAGGGGCCTCCTATCCCCTCCATGGGGAGATGAATGGGGGCCGGCTGGCTGCCCAGCCTTCACCAAATGTGTGGACACCCCGCCGGGCGGCGTGTCAATGCAGATTGATTTGCGGGCCCTTCTGCCAGAGCTCTGCCTGGGACACCTGCCATCAAAATCTGTATTGTACCCCCTGAGTCACCGGTGTCCCCATTCCAGGCCTGGTGCGGCTCCTCTGCGCGCCAAAGACGCGCCTCAGTAGTTCATTCTGCACAGTGGAGGATGGGACAGCACCGCGACTTTCAGCAAAGATAAATAGTCACACTGGTCATGTGAGATGTCGGAACGGTCTCCTTTGATTTATTTTAATGGTTTGTTATGCAAATGATCAGAAACCTTGTGAGTAGCGTTCAGAAAATGAACAAAGAAAAATGATGGTGCCAAAAGAGTCATTAATAATCATTACTCATCAAAGACCCCCAATGACAAACCAGTGCTGAAAGATGGCAGGTGGTGGGTCTGGGATTTGGGGTGTGGATGATAGTCGTGGGGCTCTGATGCTGGGGTTGGCACCTCTGATGAGGGAGATAGACTGTGTAGGGGAGTCACAGCGCTGTAATTCTGGGCTTTTCAGAAGGCTGGGAACTCCAGCGACAACTCAAACACTACACCGCTTCAGAGCAGCTATGAGAAAGGTGGATGAGGCCACGGTGGCTGTTTCTTGCTCTCCAGTGGCTGTCTGTCACTCACCAGTCCCTGTCTGTTGCTCTCTGGTGGCTGTCTGTCACCATGAGCACGAAAGCATGCTTGGATCCCTCTGTCCACAAACTTGAATCTGTTCTTTGTTCTTTTCGGGCGACCTTAATATGATTTATCCTATGGACTCACCTGCAGACTCAGTCTTATTTGGCAGCCTGATGGGACAATTGGGGACAGGCATGTACTCACATGTGGACGAAACACAGGACGCATGGGTCGAATGCGATGAGGGGCCAGCCAGGAGCAGGTTGTTTGGATTACAGCGGTTTTAGAGCTGGTGCTCAGGGCAGAAAATAAAGGCGCGTTATCAGTCACTGCCCAAAGCTGGCCTCGCACATTGAAGCGGGCTGCATAATCGGCCAGCCCCTGGCTGACCCCCTGCCCGCTTTGTCCCACCAGAGTGATTTATTCCTGGGTAGCAGACGCTGTGTGGGCCACCAGAGAGGCTGGGGTCGGAGGGATTGAAGGAACGGCAGAGCCTCCTCAGCAGAGGATTAAGCGGATGGCGAGCCGAGTTGGGGGGCAGGGGGGTGCGATCGTTGCTCTCCCTGCCACAAGCTATGAGACTGCCAGGGATGACTAGCAGCGCTGCTTAAAATTTATCCAGGTCCAATTATATCGCAGCTTTGCATGACCTTGTTAGATCTTATGAGTTAAAAGGGATGGAAAGCTGCACTGTAAGACTAGAGCAAAGAGGGAATCCGTGTGATTTTTTTAGCCGCTCACCTGGGGCCTCTCAGTAAAGGTGTGTGTAGCACCTCTCTCAGGGTAGTACAGTAGAAGTGCCGCTTCCTAATTAGCCTTTGATGGCTTGATTAATTAATTTTGCTTGTGCCGGTGGGCCCAAGCCCAGTGCGGCATGGTGCTCATGGGCGGCCAGTGAGCTGGGAAACAGAGCTCTGTGGCTCATTGAGGCAGGGGGAAGGGGGGAGGGGGTGTCAGTGCAGTTGACCTGAACATGGTAACACAGTCACTACCCTTAATGGCCGGGGGGGACGGGGTTATTAAAGAGATAACTTTAACAAGACTGTTAAGTAAGAGTCTCTCTGAATGATGATACATGAGGAATCCTGCATGCAAAGATCCTGTCATCTGGGAACTTTATTCCGAGTTGATCATTGAGATAGTGAGAGCTGCTTTAACACTGTCTCATAATGAAATTTTTTATAGAATTCATATTTTTGCCTGCTGGAAAATTCATTAGTATGAGACACCAGACACTGAAGTGGGACGCTTCTTCAAGCCATTTTTAGTTTGGTTTGAAATTGTATATCGCAGTTATACCTAAAATAAAATCCATGTCTATATATACTGGGTGTTTTGCAGATTTGCTAAACCACGTGGAGATGTTATTTTGAATAATGTATCCCTGACCGGCCAAAACCGTGCTGTTTATACAGCGAACACATCCAGCGGTGGAATTGCAATCTTCCCCAAAACTGCGAGCTAATGGCATTTCAAGTGGCCGCCATTAATCCCAGCAGCCTCCACAGGGCCTTCAAGGTCACGGTGACACAGACGGGAAGGGAGAAGTGTGTGGGGATGCTGGGAAGCCTCCCATCGAGCTCATAAGAGACAGCATGATGATGGTGGTGGTGGATGGAGAGCTTCTCTGGAAGGGGAAGAAAACGGTTTGTTTCGTTAACATCCTCTGGTGTTTTGTTCACCACTGGCACTCCCATGCCAAACAAAGCAGAGACCAGGCTGCAGCAGTCAGGCCCTGCATGCTTACCCTGGCTTATGCCTATTGGGAGTGCAGCTTTCCTGTTTTTAGGGGTAAAGATTTAAGAGTGTTGAGGGAGGATCGGTTTGGAGATATGCTTTGGGTGTCATTGGTGCTGTGTATATTGATCTGGAATGAGGTAGCCATCCTCACATGGGTGAGCACTGTCAGGCAGCCCGTGGTAAATGGACTGCATTATTATAGCGCTTTTCTACTCTTCCGAGTACTCAAAGCGCTTTACAATTTGTGCCTCACATTCACCCATCCATACACACATTCACACACCGGTGGCGGAGGCTTCCATGCAAGGCACCAACCTGCACACTGGAAGCAATTTGGGGTTCTCTGGCTGATGCTTCCGCACACCTAAGTGCTGGTGGTTTGAAATGGGTTAGCAGACATCTCATGATAGAAGTTCCTTAAATGCATACACTGCAATTTTAGTTATCCCACTAGTCATATTTGCTGGTTTTACTATAACTTACATGACATGCTTACAAATATAAATGTAATAAACTTTATTAGGTACACATTCCTCATGGCAGATATGACCAACATTTTCCTCAGGAGAGGAGAACCTGCTCCATGGAGGGCTGGTGTGGGTTTTTGGGAAGGCCTCTCCGTCAACCAATAATAAAAAACAGCGGTTTTCAATTCCAATATCTATCCCAGAGACTTGCACCCACACCAGCCTTCCATGGAACAGGTTCCCCACCCCTGATTTACCTTCACCAGACCATGATTTTGTTTCAACCAACCAGTTGAGTATAAAGAGTCACAGTTACAGGGTATTCAACTAGTTGGTTGAAACAAAATCTTGGTCTGTATTTTGACTTGACCTGATTTGTCCACCTCTGGCCTTCAATGCTGCTTTCCGCAAGTTTCCACAAGTTTTATGTTCATGGATAGGGTTTCCACCTTCATGCTGAAGAATTATGGGACACCAACCCCCCCTCCCAAAAAGGAACGGGGATTGATCACGCTGTCTCAAAATACAGGACAAAATTAATCCCGTATTGGTTCAAAAAGGGACACAGCTTTTAATTTGGTCTTCCTGTTACCATTAAGAGGAGTCTGGCTTTTTACCTCTGACATCACACATTAACAAAGCTTTTTTTTATCCACAGAACTGCATCTGCCTCCATGCCAATTTGTTTATTGCATAATCCTCAGTAAAGTATAGCTGAAAAATTCTGAGATGCTGGAATCACCAGGCTTGCTTGCAGCCATCACACCATGCACAAAATTGTTTAGATTTCGTGTCTTAGCTGTTCTAATGCCTAGTCAAACAGTAAGAGGACCTCGTGACCCTGTTTGCATGCTTGTAGCCGCGTGGTGTGCTTGGAGGAGCAGGTGGATAGACCTCTTGTGTCATTTCATTGGGCGAGCCTGTTTCAGCACCAGGATAGCACATCAGTCCACGGTCACACTCACGGTGTGCTGCAATCCAGATAAAGCACAGAGCCGGCTCACTGCCCAGCTTGCTGAGACAAATGGTGCCCGCTTTAATTATAGATGAGAGTATTTAGTGACCGTAGCATATTGACTGGGCAAATGAAGGCCCTAATTTCACATCCAGCAGCTAGGAGCCAGCCGAGAAGACCGGTGCACGTGAGATCATGTGTCACATGCCTCCACTCATATATTGACGGGCGCCTGACTCAGACCTTCTCCTGAGAGTAAACCTCTACATTAGGTCAGGGAGCAGCGGTGAGTATGGCCAGATTCAGTTACGCGTGCGATTAGTCCAAACAGGGCCTGGTGAATTAATGTGTCTGTTCCTCCTCCCCAATTCAGAGAGCCACAGACATGGAAGTACATTAATCTTGCCACCGTTCACTGGATGTTGTGACTTATTTTGGTATCGATTGCTGTAGTGTGGGGCCTGTAGTGTGTCGCTCTTTGAGAAACATTCTCTTTCTCAGTGTGAGACCTGTGCACACTATGCCACCATTAGCTGCAATGTTACGGAAATAATGAAATTAACTGTCAGCAGATATTGCACTACAGGGGATAACATGTCTTGTGAATGAAATGTTTTTCCAGTTGGGGATAGTAAAATCAGGCCCACATCTGGTGTGATAATAGTTCACAAGGAAGTCAGAAAAGGCATTTTTCACACATATTTTTCCTGCCCATTTGATCCCATAAACGGCACCTCACATTGCACATGTGCAGTGAATGAGCACGTTCAGAACAGAGCCAGAGGGGAACATTTCTTAGCAGCATACTTGTGTATCAGGTTAAACTTTGGGTCAACAGGACAAATTTTGCACACTTTTTAGAGGATATAAAAACAGCCTCTGGTTTTTGTCTTTCTTGGACTGTCTGCAAGTTCTTTGCAGAGCAGCTATGTCAGAGTGTGGGGTAGGGTAACCCTAGAGTTGTGGGCTTGAAAACTCTGCCACCCCCCCCTCCCCCACCCCCCATTTCACAATCTGGGGAATTGATGCTGATTTGATAGTTAGAGATCTGTAGAAGGGTGTCACCCCAGCCTGCACCCTTTGCTCCAATGCACCTCAGTAATTGCTGAATGTGGGTCAATGGATGAAATACATAGTATAGTATCACATTAAAATACATTTTAAAATGCACTAAACATTGTTATAGGACAGCAGACTGTTTCACATCATCAGGGAGTGAGGCAGTTATATAAACTGATAAGGTATATGAACTGATGGACATATGTAAGTTGCTTTGCCACACTTCAGCAAACAGCATATAGTTTGATTGTATCCTGTGGCAGACCAGCTGCATGTATTCACTGAAATGGGGATCAGGAGTGCGGCCTCTGACTGTAAGGCTTCAACAGACTCCACAAAAAGCAAAATTAAATCTGAAATTACCAATAAATGTGCTGTATGTGTAAATATTTAATACATATCAAATTTTCTTGCTTAAAAAGATGCAAATACTTCCTGTGACTCTGACCTATTGAAATTCTAACTGGAGAATAAATAAACAAAAGTGAAATTTTGTTTACTGTCTTAAATCAAAATACTGGCTTTCTTGACACCTCTATGGTGCACTGCAGCACACAAATATGTCATCTGGGTCTGCTGTTAGCCTGTTTGCCAGGGAAATGCTGCACCGGATTGGACTTCCTGTTGCACGTGGTAACAAAAACAGCTGCTGCTTGTCAGTGGTTTTCCCCGCCTTTCCTTGGTCGTCTGCCACCAGCCATGGACCAACATAAACTGGAAATGTCACACAGCCTGATGTGCCCTTGCCCTGTGCCTGTCAGTCTTTGGAGAGTCAGAAAATGTGAAGTGTCTTGGATCTCCCACATCCTCAGTGTATCCAGCAATCTGATGGTTGTATATTGCCCTGATTTTGCAGTTGTTCTCCCCAGGAAACACATACGTAAAGAATTAAACCTTGATGAGGGAATGGGTTTCATTAACAAAGGCTATACTATACACTTGGCTCCTCGGTCACTGAGCTGACTTAGCTCCTTAAGTTTCATCTGTGCACCAAGTCACTAAATTTGGAAGACAGGAACAGCCAATCCAGGAGAACGGCAACATCAGCCCTCATAAATAGCTTTTTCTCTGTCATTACCAACCTTAATTCTCTTAAGTAGAAAGGGATGAACTGTTGAGTAGAGTAGCAATTGAGTGAGACATTTAAACAGAACCTCCACTTGTCCAGTGGTGCATTTACATAATTCAGACAACAACTGCTCTCTCTCCCAAAATGACTTGCCGTGGGTGTACTCAGCCGCATGGTAAAGTAGACCTTTCACAGATGGGCATTATGGTCTCATAGTGGCTTCATAGTAGGACCCCAAATGCAGTTAATATGGGTTTCAAAGACTAGATATTCTGCAGATTTCAGAGAGTTTCCACTATATCACTCTGGTAACATCACCATCACCACAGGGACTTTTTAATAGGCCAATCTTGACTGTGTCAATACAAGCAGTAAAAGACACTTGTGAGTGTGACTCTATTGGCCCACTCTGATTCACGGCCCTGTTTGTCTTTTTCACAGCCTGCAGGCCCGGTTTCTACAAGTCTTCCACCGGCAGCCCGAGGTGTACCAAATGCCCCCCCCACAGCCATTCCCAGCAGGAGGGAGCTATCCACTGTGACTGTGAAAAGGCCTACTTCCGCTCAGAGGGGGACCCGCAGTCCATGGCCTGTACCCGTACGTCCTCAGCTCGACACACAGTACAGTCACGCTTTTGCCCAAAATCCTAGCATGTCTTTCTGGTGGATGCATCAGCAGAAAACCATGAAATCCGCATTTCTTATGGTGTACTGATACAAGCTCTTCTGTTTCTTGTGTGTTTATTTAGCATAAAATTGCTGTATTTGGTGATAATCGTGAGTGATTTAAAAGGTCTATAATTCGAGAAGGACAAAATGGAGTTTCTATTACCAAATCATACATTTATGGTTACATTTATTTATGAAGCCTTCTTATGAACACCTACTCATGTCTTCAGCAGAAATGCATTGGGAGTATACTCCGGAGGCAGAATTGCATCGCTGGTATACTCTGGAGGTAGAATTGCATTACTGGTATACTCCGGAGGCAGAAATGCATCGGTGGTATACTCCGAAGGCAGAAATGCATCGGTGGTATACTCCGAAGGCAGAAATGCATCTGTGGTATACTCCGGAGGCAGAAATGCATCTGCAGTATACTCTGAAGGTGTCATTACAGACATGGTCCTCCAGCGAGAGGCTCGACACTGTTTGCTACAGTACAAATCAGTCAACTGTTGTTTTGACGCTGTTTATCCTCAAAAATACTACTTAGATATTTATCGAAACCCAGAAACAAACTTTAGTGTGTAGCTGGCACACGTACAGTCCACAGGGGCCCTGAGCAGGGTCGTGATAGAATATTTACCAGGGTAGATCATGGTCTTCATGCTGAGTTCTCCTTCTGTCCTTCCCATTCTCCCAATTCTTGCCTTCATATTGACACCCACACAGAATGCAGAGCGAATGAGAAACACATTGTTAGGCGTTTCTTCTCCCTCATTTTCCTGCCAATACATACACTCACTCCCGCCGGCGAAAGTTCTCTCTCCCTCTCTTTGTCTCCCTATGAATTGAATAGCACTAACTGCTATTCACAGATTCCTGGTAATTTACGCTCTTCTGCTGCGTTCCAGGCCTTAGAGGAGAAGCAGCATAAATCACATTTTAGGAATAACTTTCTTGGCTGTCCCTTTAACTATGTGAGGAAATACCCTTTATGTTTGGTATGTTACAGTAAAAACACGAGTCATTTTAATAACCCGCATGCTATACAACCTTACCACAGTCAAAAGAGACTGAAAATATAATCAGCTGGAAAACGTATAATTTCAAACATTCATTAATGTGGTCAGAAAAATCAAAAGCTTGGGAGTAGAGACACACTTAATATAAAATACTGTTTTCCTAGTTCAAAGCTTCTAGAAGCTGTAGAAGTTTTTTTTATTGTTTCATAGCCGTCAAACCTTAATCATTCCCGCTCTGTGTCATTTTTAAAATGTATTCCATTATGAATTAAATGAAAATAAGTTAATCATGGAGTCAAAATACTGCATAAATTGTCTCATCAAGATGAATCAGCTAAACCAGAGAATATCCACTAGATGTAGCCAGTTCCTGCTGAAGAGTCATTGTTTGGTTTGTCTCTCAGTGACGAGCAGGATCCACTGATTTAAGTCTGTTTCTGTACTAAAGACAGCAAACCTCCCTGGAGTTTGGCACAATGTTCTCCAGTTTGTGCAAATCATTCTCTTAACTTAGAAATGCTTCATATTTTTTATTTTTTAATGTGGAATGTCAGCTATTTCAGCTGCTTCATCTCAAAAGAAGGGCATGCGATTTTAATGTAGCATCTGAAAAATCACGCCCATTAAAGTATGGAAATATATACAGAATAGAATAAACATGTTTACCGCCAAACCAAGTTTGAGGTTGATATAAAATTAGTTGCTTAACATTCCCAGTGACTGTATTCTTTTAATAGGTGCTTGCGACAGATTAAAATGCTGTCACTCTGCAGCTTCATTGAGTCATTGCAGCTGAAGTTTGATGAAATAAAAGGAAGAAACAGCTCCTACTGGCACCTTGTTTCTGAATGAGAAACCCAGCATGCACTGCTCCTGAAGAAGGAACTTGACAAATGATAAATAAATATTGTCTAAATTCAGAGGCCGCCGCCTCCATTTTTCCATCTGAAAAAACAGAAACAAACAGTATTTAAATATTTTCGTGTGTGTGGGATAATGTGTGAAGAACCGGTGTTAAGCGCCTGTCACGCTCTCCGCCGTGCCGAGTGATGCCAAGAAGAAGCGGCACCATAGATGATGAAGATGAAAAATAGATTTTCAGTGATTCCTTTAGCATGCCTGTACCACACAGTGTGCTTAATGTGTGAAAGATGGGGTCCCACATGAGCCACTTACTGTTCCTGCTTATTCTCGGTGCAGTCTCTTCAAAAGGGGCTTGCTGTATCTCAAAGTGCTTCCCTCATACGTCTACGCAACCTGCCTTTTATGGGACTATTATTCATATGCCATTCCCTTCAGTGGCAGTATAGAAGCCAAAGGTCTTCACAGGAATGCAGCCAAATCTAGGAGAAAAACACACAGGGGCATCACCATGATCCTGGGACCTCAGACAGCAACTTCATTTTTATTTCATTTTAAAGCATGCATGCATTCTTACATTCACAACTATTACAGGACTTGCTTCCAGACATTGTTTTCCTACAGGGAAGTAATTTGTCTGCTGTTTGGGATTTGGTTTTACTAATTATTTGCTTTATGTTTTTCTACTCTGTTAAATAATGCCACTTTGTGGCATAGTGGGTTTCTCCCTGGAATCTGTCCTGTTTACAGAAGTTTGTACTCTTATGTCTTCTGGCGGTCTTTCTTTGCCAATGTAGACCCGTACTGGGCCCATTTTGCCCTTGTTCTGTTTGGTAGAACATGCAATCTTTTTGCATGTGTCAACAGGGCCGCCGTCTGCACCCGGGAACGTCATCTCTGTCATTAACGAGACATCGGTGATCCTGGAATGGAGCTGGCCGACAGACACAGGTGGCAGGAAGGACGTGACCTTCACTGTGGTGTGCAAGCGCTGTGGGCGGGGCCAGCAACAGTGTGAGCCCTGTCGGGGTGCGGTCCGCTTTCTGCCCAGCTCGTCTGGGCTGAGGAACACCACCGTGACCGTTACTGACCTGCTGGCACACACCAACTACACCTTCGAGATCGAAGCCCTCAATGGGGTCTCCGATCTAGCGGCGGGCCAGCGCCAGTTTGCCGCTGTAACCATAACAACCAACCAAGCAGGTGAGATGCTTCTCATGGCCCATCAAACTTTGTGTTCCCCTGCATTGCTGACTACTTATGTGCACTTTAATGCTTTAATCTCTACAGTAAAGTCTGTTACACTAATTGTGATAGAAAGAGCAAATAAGTAACAACAAGGTGTACCAAAAATATGGAATTAAAACTTTTATTTGAACATTCATAACTTCATCACAACAATTTTTGATGACCACTTATTCTTGGCAGGGTTGTGGGGATCTCAGGTATTTATGGCTTTGAAACCATTCAAATTTCAGTACAAATGCACTTTAAGCTGGATGTCCTCCTCCACACAGCGTCCCCTTTTATGAGATTATTTGTCAATGCACATACCTCTTTTTAGATCCCAGAGTGCCTGTCAGAAAGTCATAACTCCAGGTTACTGAAATTGCTGAAACGTCAGACCTCAGACCATCTGCTCCCCGCTAGTGTTGGGTTTCCCCAGCAGCCGACGAAGTCTTTTTGCTCTTCCACGGGGTGTACTACCCTGCCAATTCTTCATTGTCTTTTAAGAATAACGGGTGAAGTAGCTGTAGGGTGATTTAGCACACAGATTTCAAAGAGGTCTAAGAGATGCCAGAGTTATATGTCATGAAAAGTAAGTAGAGGAACAGATCATAGGGGAAAGATGAATAGTGGTGTGTCAGGGTGCCCCAAGAACTGGGTGATTTCAGTTTTGACTTTTTCAGTTGACTTGTTCTTTTTTATGACATTATTTTACACTCCATATAAGTAATGGTCTAGCTGAAAGCTAAAGGTCTTCTAGGATAGATAAGCAATAAATGTGATGTCCATAGAGTGTGAGTGTGCGTGTGCCCATCAAGGAGGTTCTCCACTCTTATCTACCCTAAATGCTACTTTTGGCCCAGAATGAATGCTGCACAATCTGAAAGAAGAAAAAATGGCCAGCTCCTTCAAATAATAAATCAGTGATGAAAAAGGATGCAAACCATATTTGGATCTGATCATTGGTATTTCGATTGTATTGCATTGTAGACAAATTTATATGGTATCGATCATCTGAGAAATATGGTATCAACCATCTGAGGGTTGTGTTTAAAGTTTTTTCCTCTACTTCAAAGAACCACAAGCTAGAGACTCATCCTGAGCTCTGTTAGATAGAGCTCATGCAAACCACTGAGTGCAGCAAGGCAGGCGTGAAGCTGGCTACATCTCCAGCCACACGCTCAGCTTCACACTTTCCAGCATCACTCTTTGCCTCTTCCTTGACATTTAATATAGAGCTCTGCTACATCAGTTGTATAAATTGCTTTCTCTGATGTGGCCATCCGCTTCCATAAATAAGCACGCAAATGTAAATGGGTGTTTTATTACAGCCGCTGCAGGCCTCTCGATAGCGGCTGAAACATGAGACACGAAACCACCCACCACCACCCCCTACTTCACTTCGATACTCAATTGGTCTTGGACAAATAATCTGGCCACCTTTATGATGCAATAAAATGCAAATGAGATGAGGAGATGAATGTGTGAATGTGCGATTTGGCGTCCTCCTGCCTACAGGCACACCGTCTTTCAGGCGCATTTACAAGAAGCTGGTGATACCAGCAAGAATCGGGACTCTGCCTGGAATGAAGGGAGGAGGCATCGCCCCTGCAGTGCAGCTGCTGTCTCACCTTTCACAGCTGAAAATGTCTCCTTCTTTAATTGGTTTTTATGTTTTTTTATTGTTTTTTTAAGTTAGTGAACTGGCTTTAGATGTGTCTAAGACACAGACTGTCAGCTTCTGCATGGTCAGTTATAATATGTTGGCCAACTGAAAATGATCCCTTTTGTAGTGCAGTATATTAAGATGCAAACTGTGTGCATTCAGTTAGACGGTCCTGCTATTTGCTTCGATAAGGGCTAAATGAGGCAATCCGGCAGACTCAGAGAAAGTGCTTCGTGTAAGGTTGGGTTTCCTCCTTATAAACAGAAATTTTCTTTGCTGCGTGAAACACGTTTCAGATGATCTCGAGCTTTTGTCTTGAAAAAAATATCACAATATCTTCAATTTCTGATTGTCCAAATACCTAGTTGCTCTGTAACTTAGGAGTCTGTTACTAACTTGTAAAAGAGAATTGCGTTTAAAGGAGATACATATTTGCAATTATCAGAGATCTTTCATGTCACATAAAATTTAGTGCAAAGTAAGTTATAAGTACTGTAGCATGGAAGCCATTAACTTTGGTGAATATAAAGTAAACGTACACAGAAATATCACACAGGAGGACAGAGTGAAAGCAGATTGTTCATCTGGATTCATTACGTTAAAAGGGGAATTTTAAAACAATATAATCACAATCACGGAAGGCCTGAAACATTTCAAAGAGCAACATGTTTTTTCCTGTGGTCTAATAAAATTAAAATGTGGGGCGGCTTGGGGGCCCAGCGGTGCAGCACTGCACTGCAATTACAGAGCTGTAAAAAGTGAAAGAGCGAAACGCGCGAAGCACCGACGGGGAGCAAGGGCAGCCCCACCTCTCATTACCAGGCAAGACTGGGACCATGTTGTGAGCCAGTGGTCAGCGCCACCATCTGAGCAGCCACCTGACCTGTCTCTCCTCGAAGGGTGCGAATGGTCCCTGTTGGCCCAAGCTTTGCAGCCAGCGTTGCTCAGCTCCATGCTTACTATGGGAATGTTGGGGGAGTCATCATTTCTTTTAATGCCATCTATCATTCTGCCTCTTTCTTTCTTGAATGGAATGGTGAAGGTGCTAAACCAGGTCAAGGGTGCATGTTGTAAAGGGAAAAAAATGAACTTCAGAGGAAGCTCATGAAACCGTGAGGCTCCTGTAGCCACGGCGGACAGCAGACCTCTTTCATCTTTCTGACCATCCTCTTTGGTCTCTCCACAGCACCATCTCCTGTCACGGTCATCAAGAAGGACAGAGCTTCCCGAAATAGCATATCTCTGTCCTGGCTGGAACCAGAGAGACCCAATGGCATTATTCTGGACTACGAGGTCAAGTACTATGAGAAGGTGGGGAGAGATTTTAACTGGATATCTAGGGACTGTAAAGGTTATGCTGAGGCATTCAGCCATTGTGTTGAATACAGTAACTAATTTCTAGTAATGATTTCCTAGTCTTATTCCCCAAAACCGCATAGTGCTGGATATTTTAAGATATCACAGAGTGCTTAGGGGCATATTTCACATTAATATAACAGTCGCATGTCTGTGACCTTGATTTAAAATAGTATGTAGATCACAGCTATGTTTCCTATCTTAATAAAATAACGCTTCTTTCTTCAGTTGTGGAGGTCAGTTTCAAAGTGAACAAATACAAAGGCATTTATCACGTGATAAGAGTCTTATTTTAATGCGAAGACACTGGGTTATGAAACAATGGTTAATGAAAGCATTGTTGCGTACTGTTCCTTCAGTGTGCTTGAGCAATTGAAAGTAGTTTAAGATTCAAAGTAGATAGTAGATACCAATAATAAAAAGTAAAAAGTGTGATTTTGTAACTCCCCTGCTCATCTCTTTTTGAGTCCGAGCTGTGTCTGGTCTCCCTGAAAATACAGTAAAATGCTTATGTTCCGAAGTGTCTTTGTATCTGAAAGCCTTCATAATGATTCAGATTTACATTGCCATGTGAAAGCCAGGTGTTGGATGGGTTCAAACATACCCATATTGAAGCCATTTCCTTCAGCATGGGAATCACTTCTCGGCGTTGGACTACCTTGCTGTAAGCCTCTCTTGTTGCCCTGCCCTGGATCTGTTTGAACGGCTCCATGATTGATGCTGTGTAGAGGGAGTCAGTAACGATTGACTTGATTTGCTAAAGCCGGGTGAAGCGTGTTTCTGTGCATCGATGTACCTCTGTTCTCCGCCCTGGAGAGCTACCGTAAGCTATTCCTTTCTGTACAGCTGTCATTGTGCAGCTGGTCGCTTGGTTCTTTTGAGGGCCAGCAGGACCTGTGATATGTGGTCCTCCTACACTAAGCGAACAATGACTCTCCTCAGACTAATGAAGGTGGGCGTGCAACATTGGCAGGACCTGACAGTGTGGAGCTGGCAGTGAACTTAAGGGTGTGAAGTTCTGCAGACACCTAGAGTTCACCCATAAAAACAAAATGAATTGTATGGCTACACAAATGCATATACACTACGGCAGTCAAAAAAAGTCTTTATTTTTTTAATTTAAGTTTTAAAAATTTAAACTCAGGTAATACTCTTTATCTGAAGAATTATTGTGGTGTATAATGGAATTCCTATGACACTGGAGTTAATAGCCAGTACAGTACATTATCTATTTTATGTATCTTTAATCAGGAAGGTTATTACTTTCATATGATGAATAGTCTGGGAAAAAACTTGCCATTGCATCAGTGTAGAGAGTGAATTACAAGAACCCATTCTTCCTGTAAAATGGTTTAAACAATGCCGCTAGGATTTAAGAATGTTGGGATTCCGCAATGAATGCTTACATGTCTGTATTGGGACACCTTCCAGAGGCTGAACAGCCCAGTCTAATGGAGTGAAGTTTTATTATTAACTATAAATGTGTCTTCAAGGTCTCAGTGTGAAAATTAGAGCAGAGCAAATTACAGGCCTTCTGTGGCCTACAGGGTGAACTATCAGTGACATTTGATACTGAAATTAGCCAGGGAGGCATTTGTAATGAGCTAGAGAGATAGACCTTTCAAAGATCTTTAGGGCTGTTTTTTCTGTCACGTTTTATGGGTGCATTCAGGGAAGATATAAGCACAGCTTTACCCAACTCAACAACCCAGAGTCTATAAAAGCAGTGCTCACTCTGCTGTAGAAAATAAGTGTTGGCATGACCTTCTGTATGGCTGTGCTCTGTACAAAGAACCTTTGCTATATCTTTTAAAGCACAACCCATAAAGCCCTAAATCTTATCTATGTAGTATGCTTTATCATTTCCATAAGCCAGCCATTATTTTCCAGTGAATCCATCTATGGCTTTCGGTCTAGATTGAATGGGCTGTAATGGTCTCCCAGTGCCAAGGGGTTGGCCAGTTTACAAAGTGTCACTTCAGACTGCAAAGCCATCATCTTATGGAGTTGGTCATTTTTACACAGGCATGCCCTGAAGCAACATGCGCGTTTAACAAAACAAAATGGCTGAGGTACACCCCTGTCCATTCAGAGATGCTTCCTGATTGGCCAGGTTTAATGGCACTAGATGTCCACTTCTCTTAGATCTGTTGATTTACAGAAGGATGTCAGCCTACTCTTAAAGCACACTTGGGGGGGGGGGGGCATACTCTCAGTAAATATAAAAAAATGTATTGAAGTTCCTCTGAAACACTGGCCACTTGCAGCTTGTGACTATATTTTCTGGAGACTAAAATTGGAGAAATTACATCTGACGTTCCAGAGGTTCTTTTTCATATGCTTATTAAAGAATACTGATTGTAAGAATAAGCTTCAGCGATTATTTTTCCTGTTATAATCATCCTGGAGAAAACGTAAAAAAAATGAAAAGAAGAAACAGGGTAATTGGAAGTGTTTATTTATATTTGAGCTCAAATTAAGGGCACTGTAGCTGAAATGCATCTTGTATTTCCCGTTCCGTCTCTGGCTGAGAATAAAGACATATGTGCAGATTGCAATATTTATATTGTCAAAGCAGAACATGACATGGCATAAACTATATTCTTCCTCTATCACATACTCCAGAAAGTAACATTTGCATGCCTTGTCAAACTCTGGTGCGCAGAGGGGGTAAGGATTCTGATACACATGCTAAGAGAACTTTTCCTAACAAGGATTCGGGCACACCTGTGTATGATTTTCGGGGATCATATGTTGTCGAGTGCAGCGAAAGGTGACAACCTACAAAAAGATTTATGACTTAAATGAAGAAACATACAGCATGATGTTGAGATATAGGCTTCATCTGTCTGCAAATTAAAGTATTTCCTATATTATAAATTCTGAAGTGAGTTACTAAATTCATGGCTAAAGCTGCATGTCAAATCTTCCATGGCATATCACAGGACAGTATCGACTCATGGTTGTAGAAATAGCTATCACAGTTTTCCCTGTAAGATTATACAGCTTGGCATGCAGTGCAGTACATTCCCCTGTTTTATCCTATGTGTGGCCTGGGGTAGGCCATAGGCTGCCATAATCCTGGCTAGGATAAGTGGTTTGAATGTGGATGGATGGATACATGGATTATTCAGCTTGGATATGACTTGACCAGAGTTAATGTTAGACATGTGTAAGTAATAAGTAAATCTAAATCACTGTGCTGAGGGTATTGACATGCTACAGATGTTAAAATGAGCCCTCAGCTACAAGCATTATATTATGCAGGTAAAGGTATAAAGCAATAAAATTGTATATTATCTGTTTGAATTCCATCCATCCATCTTCCAACTCCTTATTTTGCAGAAGATCATTTTATTAATTATGTCTGATATTTTTATGTTTCAAACAATTAAACACCAATATTAAATCTCTGTCTTAAATCACATAAGTAATTTTCATATTTCTGTTTTCTTGCCTTTAGTACAGATTTAGAATGCATTTACATATTTTTAGTCATTGAGGATAATATAATATTACACAGGTTTTGGTGTTTATTTCTTTATTTCAGATTAAATTTTAAAGAACAGTAGGTGCAGAATTTCATTTTTCTCTCGTAAATGAGACACCTGCCTTTTTGTTTGAGGTCCTTCATTAATATATATTATGAAATAATTGCTTAATATTTGATTTGTGATAAACCCCAGTACTTCTCCTTTCATTCTTCCCAGTTGTAGACACATCTGGAAACAATGACATGAATGTAAAGACATTCTATAAATCCCTTCACCGTCAGAGGATCAGTGCAATGCAGAGATCTTTAGAAAAGCCATAAAAAATAAAGGTGGCAATTCATCAAGTGCAGTTGGCACCGTTTGCGGCACTCAGGGGCACCATGATTACAAACCCAGCTTTACGGCTCATGGGACGGTCTCCGACGTGGTGTGGACACAAGCCATCAAGGGGCAGCGTACTCGGAACCTGATCCTGTTCCTCTCACTGTCCCTATCTCTGGGCTGGGTTTTAATGGGCCTCTCTCTTCACCCCCTCCCTGCTGCCTCTGTTGTTCTCTGAAGCAGGAGCAGGAGACGAGCTACACCATATTGAGGGCCAAGGGCACCAACGTGACGCTGAGCGGCCTGAAGCCTGACACCAGCTACCTGGTGCAGATCCGGGCTCGCACAGCTGCTGGTTACGGACTCAGCAGCCGCAACTTCCAGTTTGAGACCAGCCCAGACTGTGAGTTTGCTTTCTTACCTCGTTCTCCTCCATCCTGAACTCATTGGTGTGAAAGAATATATAGAATATCCATAGATGCTGATGTTTAAGAAATTGATGTCCCAGCTGGACTGATAACAACCAGGTTATATGAATACTAAAAATCCATAGCTTACTTATATGCTGTTCAAGACATTAGATGAGGAGAAATAGCCACTTGGCCATATGTATTCAACCATATCTGCAGGGAAGCTCCAGTTACTTGCAGCCATGGTTTATTGTTCAGCAAGTGTCCTGATGCAGCTTCTGGAGAACCAGAGTGGATATGTCATTAAATGTGGAATGTATGCTCTAGTGCTCATTGCTGATGGAGTTGAAATCTGTTGTAAATATATAAGCAAAGTTAATCTCCTTACTCTGAGACTTCGCAATTGTCCCAAAGGGCATAATTTTTCTTGACCGTCAGCCCACTTTTCCTTATTTCTGTGAAAGCTGTATTTTCTAGTGACACTTTTATTTACATTGCATTTATGTGATGTATTTACTGCTGTTCCAAGGCAAAACACCATAACTGCATGTGTTATCAAAACTGAGTTATGACCAACGGTGTGTCTTTTAAGCTCTGTTTCATCTCATGATGAAATATCTTAGTTCAACTATGTTTGGTTTTAAATAAAACACTATAATTTCTGAGGTGGACGTTCAGAAAAAACTGAATCCCATTTTCTTAGTTTCAGTGTTAGCATAGTTACTGCATTTTGCCTTTGCTGGGCCGTGTAGTACTCGCACATATTGAAGTCTCCTAACCCACCTTCATGCCCATTAGAAACACTGACACTGCCTTACTTACCAACATGTCCCTTCAGCTTTCTCCATTTCCGGTGAAAACAGCCAGGTGGTGCTGATCGCCATCTCTTGTGCCGTGGCCATCATTGTCCTGACGGTGGTGGTGTATGTTCTCATCAACAGGTTGGTACCAGCCAGTGCTCATGGGAAAAAGCTGGCTCAAGGCAATCAGTATATACTCACTATACATACACACCTGTGATAGTGTTTCTACCCCAAAGGATTGGAAACGCCTTTGGGAGCAGAAGTCAGTTGCTTCCCATATGTAGTCCAACTTGGCTGGCTTGACAGAGGATGTTTTTGTCCCTTTCTTTATAAAACTGTGTACCAGGAGAGATGAGTGCCGTGTCATGTGGAAAGCTGATCTTGACAGTCCATTCGGTTCAAAGACAGTATAAATCAAAGGGCCTTAGCAGGGGACACAAACAGCGCTTTATCCGGACTGAGAAGCCGGTCTGTGCTCCCAGCTATTCTCAATGCTGATCCTTGTAGTTATGCTGTGTTAAATCTGCGGCATCGACACAAACACAGATTAATATTAAAACATATTTGTCAATGTCATTGCCAGGATTTGTGGTTACAGAAAATCAAAAGATTCAGATGAAAAGAGGTTTCACTGTGGTAACGGCCACTGTAAGTGCTTTATTTTATTTGTTTGTCTTTGCTTTCAGTTAGTCTACTTGAATCAAACCAGGCTTTAATTTAATCTTAAAATATAACATTGTTTTTTTTACCTATGATATTTTTGCTTATTATTTACAGATTATTATGTACAGTGTTTATATACAGTATTTATGTATTGTATACAGTATTTATGAGACTAATCCTGTTAAAGTCGTTTTCCAAGATATATCGTCATTTATTACACATATGCAAATCATATGCTTTAATCTGTAAATGGTTAGATTAAATTAGTTTGAGGAATGCTGACCTTCTTTGTCTTTGTAGTTTGGAAGCGGAAACATATGTTGAACTATGCATGTATGTTAATTTTTTTTTTTTGACATCTTTCAGTGAGACTTCCTGGTATAAAAACATATATAGACCCACATACCTATGAGGACCCCAGTCAGGCTGTCCACGAATTTGCCAAAGAGCTGGATGCTTCTGGGATAGCTATCGACAAGGTGGTGGGTGCAGGTATGGTTCTGTTTAACATAAAATCATTATGAAAGGATCGATAATGAAAATAACAATAATAATAAATCGGAATGTCTCATATTAATATTAGTGGCATGATTTCTGAAAAGTTAATAATTTACATCATCACCATCAGTGGCAAGTAGCAGTGCTCAGTAAAGGTTTTCTTCCTATTGAACTCTCATGGTGGTGGAAGGTGTGCTCTCACCATCTGTCCTTGCCGCCTCACCAGGCTTAATGGGAGACGCAGTGGGGAAGCAGCGCTATGAGTAACATGGCTTCCGCTGGGATCCTCCCCTCTACCCTTACGGCAGTCCTCAAAAGTGTAAGGCGAGGAGATGAGCCTCCATACATGGGGGACAAAAGAATGAAATGGTCACTTGACAGATCTTATTTGGATACTGTCCCGTTTCATTTCTCTATCCAGAGCAAGTGTACGCTTTGTGACTTCTGGTGTGTGGCCTGTCCGTTTCAGCCGCCTTGGGTAATGGCTACACTAGGACAAAGCGAAAACTTATTTTGAGTTTTATGGTTGGACAAACGGGGCAGAGGAAACAACCACAAAAGCACCATTGTGGCATTAAGAGAAGGGCCTGCAGATGGGATTGCATGTCAGCTTGTAGTCTGACCTGAGCAACAATGACACAACTTTTACATTCTTAGCAACTGGCTGCAGGTGAATGAGGGGGCTCGTCACCTGACTTGATTCGCGATGAGACCCCACGCCCCCAAGTCTCACAATACATAAAATCTCTTCGGACATCCAAAAAAATGGGTTGAAATACTTTGCCGCAATTTTTATGTATAAATCTTATCTGTAATTAAGGATTTGCCATTTATGTTACTATATGTTATGTTACTGTATTGTTTAAAAATACCTATTCTGTTCCACAAGAAATAATACTAAATGAAAGTAAGCTATTGCAGTGAGGTGCGATGAAACCCTGACCAGGGCTTATATAAAGTCAGTTCAGTATTACCTTTCACAAGCAGAAGATCCCTCCAATTAGAATGACTTGCAATCACACAAACATTTTCCAGATATCAGGGCAGTTTCTCAAACCCATCATAGGTAATAATGAGATATATAAGGATGTTTCGTGGCCAGCTGTGTAATAATTCCCTCCCTCTTTACCTTTGTCCAATTTCCTGTCTCCATTTCTTTTAGTCTGCTGCCAAAGCTTGAAATGGGTTTACTGCTGAACCACAGTTCAGGAAATGTAGCACATTGACAGGCCAGAATGCAATTCATCAGAATTTACTGTTCCATAATCAGTGAAGAAAACCATAATGACCATAATAACTTAAAGTATTTCTCAGATAATTGTTATTCTTTGGTATAGAAGGCGTTATGATTAGGGTTAGGGTTCAGATATTCTACTACATCCATATATACTCTGGTAAAGTTCTCTATGAATTCTTTTCATTTTATGGAAGAAGAGAATGAGTTGCTCATTGATATGCATGTAATCAAAACTGCAATTGATTTTACTCTCCACAAAGGCTATACGGAAACCTGAGTGAAAGTAAAGTACCTTACCTTCAATGAACCAATACCTTAGGCTGCCAAAGCCCCCAGAGCAGCACTCAGCATGTGGCTCCTGTTCAGATGAATAATGAGGCATCAGTGATACATATTCCACTTTTTATAATTTCCTGGTTCTTAAACCCGCCGTATCTGATATTCCTGTGCAGGTGAGTTCGGTGAGGTGTGCAGTGGACGACTGCGGTTGCCCTCCAAGAAGGAGATCTGTGTGGCAATCAAGACCCTGAAGGCTGGATACACGGAGAAGCAGAGGCGGGACTTCCTGAGTGAAGCCAGCATCATGGGCCAGTTTGACCATCCCAACATAATCAGGCTCGAGGGCGTGGTCACTCGCAGTAAGTGTAAATGCCAACCACAAAATTACGCTTCACTTTGTTTCGGTTGATGTTCCCTTGATCACTTTAGCCCCCAAAAACATGAGCTGAACTGTACAAAGACATTGAATACATCGCATATACAGCACTGTGCAAAAGTCTGAGACAGCCAAAGAAAATGATGTTTAAATGATATTCATGTTGGCGTAAAACTATGATACAGTGGTACCTCAGAACTCAAATTTAATCCGTTCAGAACTCCGGAATGAATCGAGATAATTTTTTTTGCATAAGAAATAATGGAAAGCCAATTAATTGTTTCCTGGACCCAAAAAATTACACCTAAATATGTTTTTTTAGCATTCAAACACAAAATGAACCGGATAAAACAAGAAAAGCATATACTGTACTAAACACATCTAAGAACATTTATCAAAACAGTAATTTGTAAAGAAAAAAAAATCAATGTATTCAAATAATGTGTCCTGCCTTCGTCCGCTCCTTCCGCGTTAACCCCGTGTGGAATCCCCTTGCAGAATCCCAGTGTAATCGCCTGATCTAGTTGTTGTCATTAGACCTCTGTATTTCATCTGCGTTTCAGTTTGTTTCCCCAGACCAGTCATCGTATTGTCTGTCTGCATTTTTCCTGCCTTACCTGTAATTAAACCCAGTATTTCCCGATACGCTGACATCTGTGTCTTTATGTCCGCTCCGTCCCCGCTGGGCACAACAATATTATTATAATTAAATGTATTAATGGTTTATTATTACTATTAAAATAACGAACAAGAAATCTTTATTTTAAAATGTACTTTATTATATAATAATTACTGTTACTGTCTATCATTGTCTAAATTAATTTTTACTGTCTAAATATATGTATTCAGCTAGCGTAAACATGCACGGTGCTATCGCAGCTAATGCGAGGCTGAGACTAAAGGTTACCCTTTGTTTCCACTGAGAGACGTGCCATGACTCATTTCCCCACACATACAAGTTATCTTAGATCAGCGATCATGGTTGGACTTCTGAGATTCAGATCGAGCCCTAGGTATTTATTTTTAAAACTGGTTTGTTCAACTTTTAAGAAATTCGAGTTCTGAGTTTGAGAATGGAGGTACCACGATATTATGACTATAAAGTATATCAGCTTAGCCATATCAAAACCGCTCCTAATGTCACCCCAGTATTTGCAGAGGCCGTTCAATGCCAGCATGTATTTCAATCTCTAGTACTCCTTGTATAGCTAATTAATTAATTGAGTTAGTTTTGATGTAATACAATTAATTGTAACGTTCATCTAGGGAGCCCGCAAGATACCCGTAACCTTTTTGGAGGAAAGAAGAAATTCCTGTTATTTTTATGTTACATTGTAATTAGTATACGTTATACGTTAAATTGTGTTTTTCTTCCTGGGAAAAAATACACTTTGCTGACAATTGTTCTTTTCTTTTGTGGATTCCCGGTAAGTGGATTAAATTTATCCTGCACTACTTTTCTCTCCTTTTATTTTCAAAGGCACATAACTTTCTACTTCTTCAAAAATCTAATTAATTGTATGTGTTTGAAATATGACTCACAGATTCTTTCACAAGCACCTGTGATTTAGGAGTGGCTGTTTGTAGTTATGCATGGAGAGACACTGTAAACCTGGTAAATATGAAATAATAAAAGTCACGTTTTTATCAGCTTTATGCAATAAACTTTGCTCATGACAATGGGCCAGTGCCCAAGGTGAACACAATCACATAAACCATAAATCTTACATGATCACTTCTGAACAAAGATTACCCTGCTGTCCCATGTGCCCTGTAGCTGTAGGTGACATTACTCCAGAGGTTAATGAAAAGTTGAATTTTTCAACATTTTTTTTTAAGTAATATGTTTGAACTGCACTGTACCATAGACGGCATATAAAGCAGCAGTGTCAATTCTGCTTCTTTTCCAGTGTAGGAAGAATAAAACTGTACGTGGAGTGTTGCTAAATAAGAATGTACTGTGTATGAAGGCAAAGTAAATGGAGCTTATTTGTATCAAATGGTCCTCTGTGAAAAATAAATTTTCTTTGTTGCGTATTTTGCTTAGGATAAAGCTTGATTACTTTTAAGTTTATTGCAAGGGTAGCAAGCTATTACACCATTGCTGAGGAAGTCTTTATTTTCCTGCTGTTTTAAATGCCTCACAGGATTAGCTATTTGCAAAACTGCCTCTAAAAGAACTGCTTCAGCACTGTAGGGTCTGTGTTTAGCTTCTGCTTTTTTCTGCTGGTGGCCAGCTTCAAATGCGTTATAAATAGTATCCAGGAAGGAATGCCTTTAATCTGCCTTTAATGTGTATAATTGTTCATAAAAGTGGGATTATGTTTGTCTAATAAATCTTGCATCACTCTTACAATTAAAGTTTCATCTGTAAATAATGGAGAACATAATTGAAATTGACTGCAGATCCTCTCTGTTTTTTTGGAATGGGGTGGAGGGTCCAGGTCAAGGCTGGGAGACTGGCCATGCTTAGCACATGTGTATTATAGAAAGGAAATAGCTCTTACAGGCCTCAGTGTTTGGGGCCTGGGGTCGCTGGGGGAGGGGGGGACCAGCATGCGCCCGTTGACGTCGCCTGATTTATTAACCCGCCACCCCCCCTCGGTTAATTCCTAATAATCCAAAGACTTTTACACCTCATTTAACCTGCTGCTCTTGGCTGTGCAGTTGGCCAAAGATTTTGGAAGCTGCATTTTGCCATTTGCGGAGGACGCAGGGCTACTGATTACAAGCCGACTTTCGGGATCAGAAGCTGCAGGAGAGAAGGCTTAAGGGAGGCTTTAAACTAAAAAAGAATCATATTCAGTCAGGGGGTAGATCGATCAAGGCTTTTGAGGGGTAGAAGTCTTTAACTATATAATAATAATGAACTGATAACCTGCATTTATTTATGCTGTGCTGCAGTTCCATGCACCAAAATGAATTGAAATTTTGTTCCGTTGCCTCCATTTGAACATTTCCATTGTAAAACCATACTTTCAAATAAAATCAACTAGTTTGTGCTTATATTTACAGATACGTATTGTATTTTATGTGTGATGTTGAAACTCTTACAAGTGGCACACTTTGTTTTGCAGTCTCAGGATGCAGTTTTTTGTTTCCAAGTTCTGCCGCATCAACAGAAACGTCGCTGAGTAGGAGCAGCCAGGGAAATGAAGCCGTCTGTCAGGCGCCTCTTCTGTGACGGCGCAAATAGCCTCTCACATGCTTGTAATTTAAAGGCAATTTTTCCCCTCTAATTTTTAACAAAACCTATCTAACCGCAATTAAATTAAGGTATAGGAGATAAGGCGGATAATTTATGCGCAGCGGTGAGGATGGAATAAAGTCGCCAGGGATGGACTGCTGACCTTGACAATCCTATAAATTCATTGGCACCTCCTTCCCCCCTGTAGAGAGTGAGCCCCGACGACTGTCAGGGGGGCTGCATTCAGTCGTCATTACCATACCCAACCCCCCTTGCCACATGGGGCAGCGAGTTGCCTGCTGGGGACCCCCGGCCCATTGGGTTGGATGGCCTGGTTTGTGTCCTGAGACCAGCCCAGTGCATTAGGGTGGCCCAGTTTGCGTCACAAAATGATTCCAGTGCATTGGAGCAGCCTGTTTTGTATCCCGAGACAAGCCCGTTGTGTTGCAGTGGTCCGGTTTGTGTCCAATGTGTTGGTGCAACACAGTTTGTGCTCCCTGAAGCTTCCCGTTTTTACCCTGTAAAAACACAGATGTACAGCTGTGGTTCTTTTATAACAGCCGTGATCATCCGGACTGAACTCTATAAATCCTCCATTCAAGCAGAGCACTGCCATTTTACATAGGGATATTTTTTATACAAAATAGCATTTTACAACAACAAGTTTCTCAGAATGTGTCGACATTATGGATCTGTGCCGCAGAAATGCAAACAGTTTAAATGTAGCACACCTGATGAAATGAAATGCAGCGAAACGTGATGGTTGTGCAGTGTGTGGAATTTTAGATGTACTTTTACAACATTACTGTAGTAAAGAGCACACTGTTTTCCATTTTTGTGAGTTTTAAGCACTTTGTTGCTTTATGCTGTTTATTAGATGCTAAGCCTATGTAGTAAATAACATGTTATACAGCCAGCAATATGCATGGGGAAGGTGACTCTAGCCCCTGTGTCTGCTCCCCATGCTGCTCCGCTGTGGATTCTCACTCGGATGCCCTTCCTCTGCCTTATCATTCTTACTCCACAGGTAAGCCGGTGATGATCGTGACGGAGTACATGGAGAACGGCTCCCTGGATGGCTTCTTGCGAGTGAGTGCACCCTGGGCAGTAAACGATCGCTGCCTGTGTGAGACGCGTGCAGTGGTGCGGGGGGGTCGACCGTGGGTTGCAGCGGGGCCCCAACACCTGTCTCCTCCCGCGAGCCGCCACCCTCCGTTTAACACCGTCGGAAGAATCGGCTTCCTCTCACCAGGGGCTCCAAGGCTGGACTGGGGGCGCTATGCTGGCAGGCTTTACACTGCAGGTTTATGATGAGTCGTATTGAAACAGGAAAGAAATAGGAGAAATATTCAGGTTGACCTCACTGTTACGGCGATTTTGGTCACTAGTGCAGTTTGTGATTTTACAGCAGTGGTGACACCTGCGTTAGCAAGAAGCTGGTGATGTTAAAAATGTGCAATTAAAAAACAGACAGCACTGGACTTTTCCAGTTGCAAATATGGATTGCTTCCTGACGTGTTCCTGGGATGGGGAGAAGCACGTATCATTATTCATTTATCATCTATCAAAGTGAATCCAAACCTTACATCATTGAAGTTGGTATCAAATTCTTCTTGCACACAGTCCACCTTACTGAATCACATAAGCACCCAGCATCAGCATACTCACATCTTGCCAATATGAGAAGGAAAAGGTAACCCTTGCCAGGCAGCCCACAGAGAGACAGAACTCTCCTGGCAGTTTCCATTGCTGAAATAAATAGGGTGCCACAGCCTATGGGATCAGTCCACATGCTTTTGTTTGAATAGCTGTGGATTCACTTGAAAAGAAACAAAATCACAAAAAAAATAGCAGCAGTGATCACCACACCTAATAAGGGATTCAGCTTTTTGGTAGTTTTGAAACGCCTGAAAAGATCCTGATGGACTTGCTCTCAGATCTATATACTGTACCACCTCAGTCCACCCTAAGTTTCTGGATTCTTGAAATTAGCCAAAGCATAACATCAAATAATCATGGATTGGCCTGAGTTTGCGATTGCAGGGCCCATAAGAAATCTATTCCATATGCAGTGCTGTCAAGCGAAAGAATGAAATAAGAATGATCCAGAAGGAGTGCAGAGTTTTCCAGAGCATTGCGGAGAAGCCTGTAGTAGACGAAGTCCACGCTGCTGCCCCTCTAACTGGGATTAGGTGCTCTTTCTACGCTCTCTGGCCGCTATCTGCTTGACGTGGTCCAGGATTCCTGTGCTTTTCCACCTGTTTTCTCTATTCATGGGTTGCAGAAACAAACATCACTTTCTATTGTCTTTTCATCAAATACAGAAATATATTGTAATATATATCTGTGTGTATATATACTGTATATAATATATGTAATCTATATTTTTAGGGTTCATTTATTAAAGCCAAGAATTTATTTTATTATGGATCAAACATAATAATTAATTTAAAACAAACTATGTAATAAAGTCTTTTCTTTTTTGCCAGATGATTTAATTGAAAGATCTTACATGTTGACTAAAAATAGAAGATATAACTTATACAAAATACATAAATGATGTAGATGGCATGCTGTAAAAAGGCTGCGTGTGGGGTTAGAATGTGCTTAAAGCCTGGGGCATGTGGCAGTTGTCCATGAGAAAGGGCTGTAAAATCTTGTGTAGATCATTTATAAGTGGAGTTTCTTTTCGTTGTGATGTCACAGAAGCACGACGCGCAGTTCACGGTGATCCAGCTGGTGGGCATGCTGCGTGGCATCGCCTCGGGCATGAAGTACCTGGCTGACATGGGCTACGTCCACCGGGACCTGGCCGCCCGCAACATCCTGGTCAACAGCAACCTGGTGTGCAAGGTGTCCGACTTCGGGCTGTCGCGGGTGCTGGAAGACGACCCAGAGGCTGCCTACACCACCAGGGTGAGGAATTAACACGATGTAGTAACTACATACGGTATATTACATATTGTTTGACATATCTGAGATAGCTCAGTATGATGCACTACACAACGCAGGAATAAAGAAGATGTTTAAATATGGAAAATACGCTGCAACAAAAGGAAAAGTTTATCACATTATAGGTTTCCTGTCAGACAGACAGGTTGTATGTCAGAATTACTTATTAGGCCTAATGTACAGTGCACCAACTTCATGACCTGAAAAAATGTTCCCAGGCTTCAAAAAGTTATGTTTTATGTAACATATACAATAATTTTGTAATTAGAAAGTATGAAAAACATTGTGTTTGAATTTATAACCTAACCAAATAATTTAATCCAAAACACACAGTCTACTAGCCTCCGTTATCGTCAATAACGCTAAGATTCTTTACGTTTTCTTCCAGTGGGATTGGGTGGTCTTGGTGGTGTTCTGGGATGGGGAGGGGTAATTGAATATGTACCTTTCTCCTTTGAACCCCTCTCATATTTTCACCCAAGACTGTGCATATCAGTGCCAGAAACCAGAAGACATTTCATCAACAGACATTTTAGCCCGATTTGTATGTGATTATTTAGTTCGTCTTTTATGTTTTTTCTTACTGTTTATCAATTATACTGTATGCTTTACTTTCCCATGGCAAAGGGTACACAGAACGCAGTAGGTAGGGAGGCACTGCCGAGAGTATAGCTACCTGAATGTACTTTACTTAATTTCTTATATTTACTTAATATATAAAATCTCACTTGCAATGCAATATTCTTCACATCAATAACATTTAAAAGGAAAATTCCTTTAAGTAAAACTACAGTAGTAATACTGCGTAAGGACATAACTAGCAGTTAACCATAATATTTCTTGTTGAAGTGTCAAAAGGACATCTAAGTTGATTTTTCTAGATACATAATGAGCTGTATAAATATCTCACCACATTAAACGAATATCTTGAGACTTCCAGAAAAGCATAGTATAACATAAAATAAATGAAACAATTGAAATATTGGATATATGCATTCTGGCAATTCCTGATTAAATTTGTTGAAATCTTACATTTCCTTTCCTAATATTTTTAGCAAAAAAATATTTTTAATATTTTTTGATTGTTGGAATGTATGATTTTTAGAGCTCAGAAGTAAGGTGTATAGAAAATGAAAGCTGTTTATCTATGTACAACCATACACAATATTTATAAGTCATTATTAACATTATTATTTTTAGTGGGGTATCTGTACATAGAGGCAGGAGTCTTTAGGGCTTTTCGGTTTCTGGTTGGCAATAGTAGGTCTGAGAAGGTGCTGCATATTTAATGTATTTTGAAAGGTCTGTGTTTATCCACCTTCTTTGGTGTCCTGGCCAAAAACACATCAGACGGATTTTCTCCCACTTCTGTCTTTTCGTATTGGTAACCAGAATGGATGGCCGATTCTTCGATTCGATTGCCAGTAACCTATGTAGAATGCAGCTGTTTTTCTGCGTGCAGAAGTGGGTTTATGTTTCAGAAGTCCTGTCTGTGGGGGTGTGGGGCGATGGGGGTGGGTGAGGGCCAGTCCTGTGTTATTTGGCTGCGCCTGTGGTTAGCTTTGGCTCCCCTCTGTCCTCCCCGTAAACATGACGCCGGGGCCCGGGGTAATTCCAGCAGCCAGCGGAGTTGTCCGCAGAGCTGCGTAAACACATCCCTCACTCTCTGGGAGCAGGCCGTGAACGCGGAGCACGGGAATCCGGCACTGTGGAGCCGGCTGCCCCAATCGGCACATTTAAATGCTCAGTTTTATGGATTGCCCGTGTTTAGGTCCGTCGCGTTCGTTCAGTGCATCCATTAAATTATGCAAAGCACTTGTTCACCCTCCCAGATTTACTTTAAGTCTAGAGTTTGTTTTATTGCAGATTACTTTCAGACCCTTTTTGTACCCTGGCCTCTGCTGGATAATTTTGGCTTAAGCACTTAGCTGACTACCTTCCAGACTAACTTTCAAAGGGAGGCCTTTTTTTGGTTCTGTGGAATGTCTTGATAATAAAAGACATCCTTGTCCAGAGCAGTGTCTCCTTTGCTTGTCAAATCAGACCTTTTATTATATTATCTCAAGGAACATAAAAATACATTTAATAAATGATTTAAACCAAACAGACTCCTCTCAGATCAGGAGATATGGGAGTTTATATACAAAAATGAAATCATTTAAGAGGAACGTTTTTAAATGATCACAATCAAGGTTACATGGTTGATGTGGCACGCAGTATAATAACAGCCACGTCAATGTAATACAATGACAGAGATGTACATTATTAAACTGTAATGACAGAGTAGCAGACAGCTCCTTTAAACAGTCATTGAAATGTTTTGTAAGACTTACTAGTGTGATGACGTGGCAGCAAAAGATTTGAGATTTAAGTAAAGACCTAAAATTTGGATGTGAATTTTTTTTTGCTGAATAGTAGTCAAGGGCTGGCCATAAACCATACTACAAGAATCAATTTACATTATGTACAACGGCACTGGAAATCGAATCTGTCATAACCTTCAACTGAGAAAATCATTAATGTGTATCCTGTACATTGTGACGCTATAGATTCCTTAAAAACCAGATCAGGTGAGGCAGTAGAATCCCAACTTGTTCTTTCTGTTGTCATTTGGCAGGGTGGCAAGATTCCAATCAGGTGGACGGCGCCAGAGGCTATCGCCTACCGCAAGTTTACCTCAGCTAGCGACGTGTGGAGCTACGGCATCGTGCTGTGGGAAGTGATGTCCTATGGGGAGAGACCCTACTGGGAGATGTCCAATCAGGACGTGAGTACTGTGCTGTCGGCAAGGAGTTCCGATAAGCTTCCCATGGAGGGAGGAAGTGAAGCGTGGAGGTGCCAGGTGGCAGACAGAATCTGTCACCCAGGGCTGTCTGCCACCTGCAAGCAGACGTCCAGAGCGGCTGTTTTACCGCTCAAGCTCTGTGATCACCTGACTGGCTGGCATTTCCAGACATTGGTTTGATTTCCAGACATTGGTGCACGATTAATATCGCCGTGTATTGATAAATATTACTTAAAAATATTGCTTCTATTACAACATTGGTTCTGTTGAGCATGTAAAATCATTTCTTGGATTCCCAACAACATTTGTCATTATTTTCTGGGGGAACAACATATGATTCACAGTGTCAAAAGGCATACTTAAAAAGATATTTATATGAAATATTGGCAAATGAAGCAACATTTATTAAATTCAACAGTATTTAATTTTAAAAAATACATCCACCTATCTTTTAACTGCTTATTCTGTAGGGGTGTAATAGGGGGTAAATTAAATTTAAATATCATATGTTTATATTTTGATGATTGGGACTACTGCTAGTGTTTAGCATCTAATTGACCAATGAAAAGATGTTTTATAACTAACTATAACTGGTATTTATGATTGTATTAGTTGTACTCTATTAATGACGGTCATTTGTATGGACAACTTTATATCGTTAATTTTAACAATGTTGATAGCTAATTAAGAGAGGTAACATCATTGTTAATTGTGAATATAAAGTGAGATTAGTTTGTATGTTGTTGATACTGACACATTTGCCTGACTGACAACATTTCAGTCCATTTAAACATTAAACTGTTCCCTGGTGGCAGTGTAAAGCCATACTTGCATTTGCGGTGCTATGGGTGTCTCATTACATTGTTTTAGATTTATTTTATAAAGTACCTTCTGAGAAAATGCGTTTGTTCACGCTTCTGAAATAATGGATTTTTGGAGATTTTTGGAGTGTTTTTCATTAGACAGCGACAATATGCAGTTTCTGACTAAGCCTGGCATGTTGACTGTGACATTTAACCCAGGATTTTGCAAGGCTACTGAGTCCTGCTCTCTGTTCCTGTTTGGGGTGCAGGTGATTAAAGCAGTGGATGATGGCTATCGGCTGCCCCCCCCCATGGACTGCCCTGCAGCCCTGTACCAGCTGATGCTGGACTGCTTGCAGAAGGACCGCAACAAGCGGCCCAAGTTTGAGCAGATTGTCAGCATTCTGGACAAGCTCATCCGCAACCCCAGCAGCCTGAAGATCATCGCCAACACCGCCTCCAGGTAGGCAGCATCGCTGTGCCGAAGAGCGGCAGACGCCTCGCTGGAGTTCGCTTCATTACCAGCATTTGATGCGTCGCTCATCAGTGGCTAATTTCCTTCTTCCGTGCCAAGAGGAACATCTTTCCCAAAGTTCATCAGTTAGTCACTCAGCATATTTTAACACTCTACCTCCTGAAATAGTTGGTTACCTTTTGTTTGGTCACGCTGTACACAGTACACTGTACACAGTGGTTTGTGAAGAAATGCCATATTTACATTCCCCATGTTTTCCGAGACCAAAACCGTTTGTTTCCATGACCGGGTGGCAAGCAGCATTGTCTGTGCTGTAAACAATCACTGACTTCCTGCGTGCCAAACAGTGGTTCCCAGACAAGCGGGATGAATTTGCAGTGTTGCGATGATCCGGTTTGTGGCGGTTCCAGAAAATCCCGCTCCCATTTATTCCCTTCCCTCAGGCTCTGTATTCCTGTCTATTGGGAGGGGCCATGAACCCTAATCTACGGCAGGCGTTGGCACCATGTAGTGTAATGGGAGGGGCTCAGTTATTATGAAGACGTCAAGACGCGCAACAGTGACTAATGATTTCTTAAGAACAGCAGGATTGGTCCCTGGGAATCTGCATGTAATTATCCTGATTGGCTTTTAACAGCAATGGATATGCAGGCCTGGGTGAGCTACAGTGATGGCTAAAATACATTGCGGACAGCAGGCAGCCCCACCCCCCCAACAGCAGACCTGTTCTCAGCGGCAGGGGTGACGAGTGCGGGGGAGAGGCACAGGAGACGCCATGCAGAGGCCCTGTGACCCTCCTCACAGTTAGAGACACATTCCTGTCCATGACTAAGTTGCCCAGATGTCTTTCCTGTGACGGTACAGGGCCAGATTCTCCCATATTCTCCTCTCCCAGGAGAACTTGAAAAACATGATACTAAGCAGCCGTGGTTATTTAAAGGTCACCTCACAAGCGGGAAAGAAGCGGAAGCTGAGGAACAAAAAACGAGAAGAGCGCAGAGTGTTTACTCTTTCCTGTCCCCTTAGTCTGCTCCTTTCAAAAGAATCAAAAGGTTTCAGCCCAACAGTCTGCAAACTGTGCTGTCGAAACCAAGCCCTGGGATGGCGAGTGAGCTCCCAGCTGGAGGGCCGCCGCCTGCTTCCCCGCAAGCTTTCTCACTCATTGCGGGTTTTACTCCGTCCACGGCGTCGTATGCAGGGGGAGCTACATTTAAACACAAAGGCACAAAGAAAACCAGTGAGCAAAAATAACAGAAAAGTACAAGGTCAACTGGCGTTCAATCCAAAAGTTTGTACACTAAGAAAGTTGTTGGGATCAATTATCAACCAGCATCTTTCTGGAATTCAGACCAAAGGATCGTCTCCATTTCCTGTTGCATACCTTTTTTTCTCAGTCCAGTTGCAAGCATGTGTGCAGGGAACACCCCCCCCCCCCCTTCCTCCCCAACACGGTAACCTGGAGGAGTGTCCCAGCTGCATTATTCCTTTTAGAAAGTCTCTTTAAAGTATAACTTTGTTGTAAAAATGTATTTCTGTCAGCACTTCAGAGCATTTGAATCTGCAAAATGATCTCATTGGTTCTCAACGGCTAGAGAACATGTTGGATTGCTATGCCAGGGCGTTTAATGTTTGCAATCAATAACTATGCTTCCAGAGTTTTCCATCTCAAAATCATAGTTCAAATTCTCCTCGTATTATAGTTTCTTTTGTATGCAATTTTAAATAAACGTCTTTTGCTGATAAAGCTTTATTGTAAGATAAAATGCTCACAGCCCTGTGTATATGACATGTAGTCCAGGTGCCATCTTTTGCTTTTGGACGCAACTTGTCACATATCCATAGCATTGTGTTAAATAGGCACACATCTGTGTTGGCAAAGGAGAGGAAGTGTTCTCTTGGTCGGAAGGTGCCGGAAGTGTCAGGCCGCACAGAAATAGTTTTGTGTATATAGTATTATCTTCCATACAATTATATAGTCCAGGCTATGGAATAGTCTCCCTGCAAGGGTTGGGCAAGCTAAACCCCATGTTCCTTTAACACTGCATAAAGAAGTGCTTTCTCAAATCCATTTCAAAATATTCTTCTGCTAATTTACACCTATCGCTACAAGGTCTAGTATTTAAACTCATACTGAAGCAGCCATTTGGCTGAACAGCATCCAGACCTGTTAGAATCTTATATACCTGCATCATGTTCCCCCTTAGTCTCCTTTGTTCGAGGATGAACAGATTCAGCTCAGCTAACCTCTTCTCATAAGACATTTCTCTAAGACCAGGAGTCATTCTTGTAGCCCTATGTTGAACCGTTTTTAAGGTAGAAATGCCCTTTTTAAGGTAAGGTGACTAAACCTGCACAGAATATTCTAGGTGGGGTCTTAACAAGGAATTGTATAATCTTAGCATCACCTCCCTTCACTAAATCTCCACACTGCTAGAGATGTAACCCAACATCCTATTGTCCTTCCTAATTTCTTCCCTACATTGATGAGAGTGGGACATGGAAGCGTCAACATATACACTGAGGTCTTTCTCATAATCAGATACCTTTACTTCAGTGGAACACATAAAATATCTGTACTTTATATTTCTGCCCCCTGGATTACCTTACATTTATCCACATTCAATTTCATCTGCCTGCTATCAGCCCAGTCACTAATTAAATCAAGATCCTGCTATAGCTTCTGAGATGCTAGTTTGGTATCTGCTACTGTACACCACCCACCTTGTTGTGTCATCTGCAAATTAAATCAGTTTACTGAATGTATTGGTGTTGATAACATTAATGTAAATTTGGATCAATAGTGGTCCTAACATTGAACCCTGTGGTACCCCACTATAAACCCAGGCCCATTGTGATATTGTGCCTCTATTAACTACCCAGTGCTTCCGGTTCTAAAGGTTTAATCAGCTTTAATTTAGTTCTCCGTAAAGTATGTGTAGGTACTTAAGCTGTTTGCTGAGAGGCTCATTTCTTCACAGGTTTCTCCTAATGGCAGCGATATATGGGGTTCAGATGCATCAGAGTTTTGTCATGTTTTTTTCTCTGCAACTCCGGTTTTCAGGAGCATGTCTCCCCATACTAACATTTTTGTGAAACATGGACTGGGATATCCACCTCTCTTGGGGCATCTGTCTGTAGATATATGGCTGAGCCAGAAAATCAGCATATGCAGCTTACATGGGCGTAGTAGCGGATGTATCCCCAGAGGAATAGCAGGAGAAAAAAGGGCTCTGTGTTGTTCTCTGATCAACACCGAAATGGTCCTGCTGAACCCCCTCGGCTAAAAGCCCACCATTTCCTGTCCGCAGGCCTAGCAACGTATTGCTGGACCGGAACAGCAGAGACGTGCCCTCCTTCCACTCCACTGGGGACTGGCTGGACAATGTGCAGACACTACCTTGCAAAGATGCCTTCAGCGGGCTGGGCTACAGTTCCTGCGACAGCCTGGCCAAGGCCTCTGCTGAGTAAGAGTCCTCCTTCTCCATTCTCCCACATCACACCACCTCCCATTGCCTCTTCATAAATAATCTTAATCATTAAACAGTCTTTTTGGGTTGCATGAGGTGGGCACAAACTCATCAATTTCTTTGCAAATTTAACTGGGGACCATCTTCGTGGCAACTTCAGCAAATTTCAACCATTCAGCACCACTGTGACAAACATGGGACAGTGGCGGTGAAGTGACCATCCAAGCTATTAACTGTCAAATAATGAAGCACGGAGCTCACAGCCCTCTCAGTAGGGCATGGACTCAAAGGACAGCCAGTCTCTTATTCCAGGACATGCTCTGGATACTTGAACTGCTGAAATAAGAAATTCTCCATGGAATATAAAGATGGAGTACTTCTATCCATCTATATATTACAGTACATTAAATGTGTATCTGATTTGAGGAAGTCACTGTCATCATCTTCACTGTCCTTGTCCTCATAATCGTTATTGTCAATACTTTTGTTAGTCTTATACTGAATTAGATACATTTGGAATTAGTAACATTATTTTTTAATGTTATATTTGTGGCCTTTCTCATGAGATTGATCGCAAAATACGTGTAATCCCAAAACCTAAAAGGCTCACTTTGTGAAACGTAATCTCGCTGGGCTACCTTGCAGCAAAGGTTTCTCTGTGTCCCTGGTACACTAATCAGAGGAGATCAGAAAATAAACAAAACAGAAGTTTCCCTGGAATTGTTTAATTCAAGAGTCATCTGTACTTAGTACCACTAGCACTAAACAGAGTTTTGACCGTAGAGGTCTTGGTTATCTGGTAAACGCACCAGCCTCTTTTGATTTTAATTGGTAATGACTTTGCTGTAACCACACTTACTCCTGTGTGTAGTCCAACAACAGCAGAAAAAAGGCATCACAAAAATAAAAACGCAACCCTGACAGAATCTGCCCGCTACGAGCAGCACAGTAAATTGAATCTGGCAGTTTCTATACCTAAGCAGCCCAGCTGACTCAGACAAGTTGCTATTAATAAACTGCAGTTCCTCATTCCCTGGTTGCTTTCGGTTAATAGGACGTGCTGCATCTCTACATGGCACAAGCTGAAGCTCTCTGCACAGTTCATCTTTTAGTCAATTGACAAGGTATTTGACAATATGAATAATGTAACATTAATAATGAAGGGGATCAAAGACTGCAAGGTGGGTGCATCTGTTAGGGCTCAGTTTTACCATACTGCTCTTTTTATGTGTACACATTTGACTTTGATGTGTATATAAACAGCTTAGTGGTAGTAGTGCATAAAATGTTTTGACTGAGAAGTAATGCACAGTTAATTGAATAAGACTACGGCGTGTCCTGCGCCAGTTTGCATTAGTTTGCAGGAGGCTGTTCTTGTAAATTAATCAAGATGAGGAATTTTCTTCATTTAAGTAGCAGAAATTAGTCTGAAGCATGATTTTAAAATTTAGAACCTATTTATGGTACACCTGAGATGCAAATTAGGCAGCACTGTTGTAATGCAAAGCAAAAAGAAAATAAATCTATTTCTTTCTTGTTTGCCAGATGCTTAATGTGTTTTCAAGGCTCGCAATTTTTGGAACAAAATGCTAGGATTCCATGTGATTTATCAAGGCTGACAGCAGGTCGGTTGTTCTTGTTTTTTTTATTGTGTGGAAAAAGTAGGTTCAGTTTAGATGTCATCATGACGAGCATTTGTTCTTGTCTGAAAGGGTTTCACTTCATAAAATGAATACCTAATTGACAGCTAATGTTAAGTAGGATTTGGACATGTAGATGCTCTTAAAACAAGTACTCTGTACTTCTAGGATAACCATCCCAGCAGGCGTGCCTAATGTCCGTTACTCTTCAGTTTGCTATTTAGTTGTGCATGATTGTTAGTTTGGCTTTATGGTTTTATTATTTTTATTAATTGTTGCATAACTGTGCCATCCCACTCTTGGGAAGACAGTAGAGTTTTATTGTAAATAGTTTCCTAATGTTGTTGTTGTGTTATTCTTGGGGGTCCACCTAGGGGGCAGAGAGTGACTGGGTGAAGGGAGGGAGCGTAATTGTGTGAACCTAGGACTGGGGCTGCCCAGGGGTGGGGTACTTAAGGGGGAGTGTGAGGACCATTGTTAGAACATTACAATTTGGTAGGGCTAATAGGCCTATAGGGAGAGGGTTAAGCTTTGTATTGGGTGGCAGTGACCAGTATTTAAAAACCTCCTATTAAAGAATTTAGGAGATGATTTAGAATTATGTTTAGGCTTTGTACTGAAACTGCTTTATGTCGGTGGTTCTATATTTGATTGTGGTACTGATGCTGTTGATTCCCATTACAGGGATGATATATCCCAAAGGCACTGAGCATGTTCAAACCGTGTGCTGCGAGAGGGGGTGAGAGGGAGCACAAAGGGTGCTGTTAGCCTTGCTGCGGGTTCCCAGCCCTCCACCTTAAATCAATCCTCACTTGATAAAAAGCCAGTGCACATTATACACCTGTGCATTGTATAGCCTTGCAGTTTTTTCTTTTCTTTCAGTCAAGCTGCCGTTTTGCAGGGTGGCTTATGGAAACTACATTTCTCATGTTCACAGATAATTTATCCTCCCTAGAATCCGTGGTTGTGATTCTCGTTATATTTATTTGATTTATATACTGCTTTACAATCTGCTAATGAAAAGCTGAGTCTATTTTGTCTTTTCATTTATTTTTGCTGAAATTATATCAGTCATTCTGTAAACAGATATTCTCATGATATTTTATTACATATCTAACCTCCTCCTTCATAAAATGTTCCTCTGATATCATGCCTCCCTTTACTTAGAAGTGTGATTCTAGCTTCTCCTCTCTTTAAATTAAACTTATTTTATAACAGACACAAATACTACTACATCAGAATTCTTCACTTATTTCTTACTCTCATGCTACACACAGTATGAAAGACTTCATCTGTGTCAGGGCAGCAGTGTTTGCATAAACTCTCCTGGTAAAAATACCAAAAATCTGGCGATTTGTTTACCTTTTAAATGGATTTTAGAATATTTTAGGAGTCTTTAAATGTATCATAAACATAGCACAAAACCCAAGAATTAGTCACAAAATGTATACATGTTGGTTAGATTCAGAATGTCCTTGGAAACTGCAAAGTTGATTTATAAAATTATTGTATTTCAGAAATGCTACTCCTGCACTTATTCGTTGTCTTACACATGTGCCATATGGTACAGCAGAATAGCAGATGTTGAAAGGCAGGAAGATGACTTTGCATATGAAGCCTAGTGGTGTAGCTTCAGTGGCAGAATTTTCCCAGCCAGATTACTTTCCCATTGTCATATGGGAATGATCCTGATGAATTATCTACCAAAATGACTTGGCTTCCAGAAAAGGAGGAAATGACATGTCAATGACATGCATCATGGAAGACGATGATAGTCATCAAAATTCACCATCATTAAGCTGCTTGACCTCTGCATTTCTCCCTTATTGAAGCTGGGTGCCCTGTGCTTGAGTCTCATGTGTTTATTGCAGTATGAAGTATCATTGTCACAATTGTAACAATTATAGATCGTGCACCAACAAGAAAGTTTTATGATACCAAATATCCTTGTTCCTCCATCTTAGTCATAGTTTCACATGAGATTTTTTTTTCTTAGATAGACACTGCATTTTGCCTTCCGAGTCAAATACTACTGCCCTTTGTTTTTCAAGCCTTTACATGTCAAAAACAGTCCCTGAGTGTGGCTACAGTAAACAGAGAACATGGCTTATAAACAAACACTGTAGGGATTTTGTTTGTTGGCAAATAGCTACTAGCCAAATATGAAAATTTATACAACTGTCTCTGTTTTGTTTCCACTTGCAAATTAGATCATTTGTAGTGGCACCGTGTAGCCCATGTTCTCAAGCTGTTTTCTGTTGTTGAAAAATATGGCTTGCAGTCCAAAAGCTGTTAAATCCACCCACCTACCTTCAAACTGTATGTCCAGCACAGGTTCATAGTAGTTCAAATGTAGATTGCCACTATATATTCAAAGAAAAAATATACCAGCACTGTAACAATTGTTATCCTCAAATCTCCATTTATGTAATATAAAACTAAATACTGCAAAAGTGCCGCTTTGTTATCTTTGGGCTTAGTATATTGCCTTACTCCTACAAATATCCCATTTTTTAAAAATAAGGGTCATTAAGTGTTTGGTTTAAGTACCTAATGGTGCTATTTTACATACAATACTTTCATAGTGCATTACAGAGGAGGGGTTTGTAGGCCTTGTTACTGCAGTACTGGGGGATTGCATTAGCATTTTATTAGCATATATTTTACAATCATATGTTTTATTAACATTGTGACAATTCAGCTAAATTTCAGTGTTATCACTGGAAGAGAAATAGAACTGTCTGATGTAATTACGTCTCTGACGTAATTGGCCACAAAATGAGTGCATCATCCTTGTTCATCTCATTGGGTCCTTGGGTCCTGATGATGGCACCTTACACTACAACTGTAAGGTTGTACAGTTGGAATTACTTACATTTTCATACTACAACTGCTCCATTTAGAAACGTTAAGAGTGTTAATTGCTAATTAAAGCAGTACCTGTAAAATATATGTGCACAGTAGGCTGATGGGTTGAGCCCCTGACACTGTCCTTCAAAGATGTACTTTGTCTGTAGAATCTGCCTGAGCGAGATAAGACCAGCAGCCACCTGCCCTGAATGGGATCCTTCCATGGGAATCACAACCCTATAGAGCGCAGAGGCTGGACGGTGGGTTTGACCACTGCTCGCTGCGTACTGAGTGCCCTGCTGACCCATGCTTCTGTGCATCCCCACCAGACGGTGCTTAGACAGGACCTGTACATGAAACAGCTGCCAAAGTAATCAGCTTGTGCTTTTCACTAACCAAGGTTTTGCTTGTATTAATACTCTTTTATATGATGTCCAGATTAAACAAAGACCAGCCTGAAGTACAGTGGTGTTCACAGACGTTGTACCTAATTTTACGATATATTGCAGGTCCTGTAATCCACTAATCTTTGTTAGCTGTCATATGTTGATTTTCAACTGATGCAGATTCATCCATTCTAACATTTTCTGTGGACGTGCATGGGATGAATATGTCCTCTTGGTGAGCTAAAAAGAACATTCTGGTCATTAATAATGAATACATCTGTCATTTGTGCATGGAACAAATTTAGTACATTTCTGTTTTTTTTTCCTTGCTAAGGAGTTTGCAGTGTTTCAGTGCTGTTGCACTTTCGTTACTAGTATCCAAAGAATAGATTTATTAATAGACATATTACACATGCATGTGAAATGTGTTTGAGACAAAATGTAAAAGAGACATTATATTCCAATTAAAACATTTTGCTTTCAATTACTATATTAAAACAAAATGTATTTAAATCAGATATCAGACATTTGATGAGTTACGCTGATCTGGTTTTTATGACATCGGTATGTATACATTTGGTCAGGTATTTAGAATGTTGTCTTTTATTATATTAATATAGGGCAGTCTTTTATTGTTCCAAAAGTTTTCAACTTATATACTATTATAAGCAATATACCAATAAATTAAATATGTTGTAGACTTACTGGCTAGTAACAAAAAAAAACATACAGTACTATAAATTTATTTATTTGAAATTCAGCATAGATTTATGTTTTTGGTATACAAACCATATGTTTGAACATTAAATGGTCTCTTTTCGAGAAGAAATTTTGCTAGTGGTGAAACTTATAACTGAATCATGAGAGTTTTAATAATGCAAGCAAAATGCAAGCCAAGCCTTCTAAACTGAACTGGGTTCTCCCGGGAACTGTTCAGAACTATATTTTTAATGTTTGCTGTGGATTTCAGCATATTTTATGCACATAAAATTTAAATATTTATTCATATACAAACCAAATTAACTGATACAGTAATAATGAAATCAGGTGTATCATGTAATCATGAACAAATGTTCAGTAAATTTAAGTAAATTAAATTTCCACTGACCTTTGTTTTATTATAAATTAATCTGATTAGGTTGCAGTTTAATTATTTAATTAGAATTTTAATTTACCCCAGACTTTTAGTGATCTGTCTGTAAATTAGATACATCAGGTATTAACTGATACCATAGCACCAAGCAACATGTTCCTTATAGTTACATTCGACTAGCATTTTGGTATCAGGATAAATAAATCTCTTTACAAATGTTTCCTGTTCCTTTGGGTTCCCACATGAGGAAAGGGTGACAGCACTGTTTCTTATGGTTATGTGCCTTTGCTTCCATCACTGAACCTTTCTTTTCTGCCTTTCAGGGACTTCAAAAAGGCTGGCATTGCCATAGTAGGACCTCAGAAGAAGATTGTGAGCAGTATCAAGGCACTTGAAACATACACTAAGAATGGCCCAGTTTCTGTATGAAACTCACCATCTTCTTCACCTCCAACTGATGAATTTAATGAAAACAGGAACTAGAATATAAAATATACCCCTCACAATTTATTTAAAGAATGAGTGATATCCCAACACCTACAGCATGTGCTTTGGGCTATAGAATGACCTTTTGTCAATGATCAGTTGCCTTATTTCTCACATATGTGAAAAGATGGATCCAGAGAATGACTGAAGCTGCATTTGAGGATTGGGCATCCAAACATGATGAACATGTCCACAAATGCTAGCTAACTGGAAATCAACGTCTACATAAACGGGTGATGACAACTATGAGAAAATGTGTCTATTTTCATCAGTACCGGCCTGTCCACTGAAACAGTGGGGCATAAAACACCTTTAACATATCATAGGAAAAAACTATCTGGATACAACAGTGAGATTCAGAGATATCAAGGTAGCAAGTCATACTGGTGAAGGACTGGGATCATTAAGGGTGGATCTGTCTGTATGCTTCACTGCACAGTAAGGTCATTTTAGGATGTGTAGGTCTGGCATAAAGAAAATCAATGGTCTACAACTGAAAAGCTTGTCAAAGCTCAATTTAGATGGAGAGAAAAAATGCGAAAGTGAACTTAGGTGAAAAAGCATGGAATGTAGAGAAGGACAAGTGAGTGTCTTTCATACTAATCGGGTGGCGTTTGCAAGAATATGTCATACTGAGCAATAATACCATGCAAGCGTGCAATTATTTTCTGTGAATATAAGTGAGATCTTCTTCTTCAGTTCAAGAACGTAGCTCAGTAGCTGTTGCTATAGAGTGCTGCATTCGGGAGAAGCATAAACCAATCTGAGGGCAAAACATCTGCTACGGGAAAAGGCCACATTCGCATGGCTCACTGTCGCAAAAATAAATAAATAAATAAATCTGCAGAAAATGTATCTTAATACATTAATACATACACTCACTTAAAGGATTATTAGGAACACCATACTAATACAGACCCCTGTCGCCTTCAGAACTGCCTTAATTCTACGTGGCATTGAGTCAAGAAGGCGCTGAAAGCATTCTTTAGAAATGTTGGCCCATATTGATAGGATAGCATCTTGCAGTTGATGGAGATTTGTGGAATGCACATCCAGGGCATGAAGCTCCCGTTCCACCACATCCCAAAGATGCTCTATTGGGTTGAGATCTGGTGACTGTG
>JABFDZ020000001.1:36368865-36379543 GCA_019775955.2 Pollimyrus isidori
AACATGTGACGCTCTGCCCCCACTGTGGAATCCCCGCTGCCAACTGGCCCATGTCACAGAGGAGCATTTGCTTTGCAGCCGCACACTATTGGTGTACTGAGTATGTTTTTCAAGCATCTTCCACTTTCGCATATTGAATGTAAAATTACTCACTGTATATTTGTATTGCTGTATTTGCCAATTAGCTATACTCATCATTATATTAAACATGGTAATATGATGTCTATCCTTTAATTCCTTGTGGGATTGCCCTTTATGACCATCCAGTACTCTTCTGAGCATCACTGCCAAAATACACTCAATGATCAGATGTAGTGAAACCCAAAGAGTAGCGGGTAGACCTCTGGCTTGCTTTTACCAAATGCTGAGAATATGGTCTCTGGAAGTAATCACAGAGTTGTAGACTGTTTTCCATAAAGGTCATTCACTATGCAACCAACCATTGAATGCCTTTGGATCTTAGCGTAGCGGTGTGCCATAGCCTATCTCAGTAAGTATAGGGCACAAGGATGAGCATACTCTGGACAGGAATGCCAGTGCTTTGTATGACATATACATGTATGTCCTCATTCCTTAACACAAGTATACTGTGTACATATTTCTCAGTTTGTAGTCCTTGCCATTAGATGCTACCACTTATTCCTCAATTGCATGGACTCATCACAGCTTCACCCATCTCAGGTTCACATGCAGGAATACACAGATCATGTAAAAGTTCAAGCACATTTGTGGCAGTGGCATGAGAAGGTCCGGGGACCAGGTCACATCTGGACGCCAGGGGAATGCTGTGGATCTGGCTCCCTGTTGGCCACACCGGATGGTAGACAAAGACACTACTCAGCTGCCTGGAAGCGACATGCTGGGAAGGGAACCCACTAGAGCACGGCCATTAAACAGCCATAAAGGATGCCGGGGGAATCTGCCATAACTCACTTATAAAACAACATGGGCCATGAGGAGGCCCCGACCTCAGCACCACAGACAGATATTCATGCATCCCTGTAGGGCACAACGTAGAAGGATGATCGCTTTCATGTTTGGGTTACAAAAATTGTTTCAATGTGTTCCAGATCCATGCTATCCAGTAGCATACAGAGATTTTGCCCCAGTTTAGTCCCTTTTTATAATTAGTCTGCATTCTCTGCCCCATCCCAGTGCGTGTCCATGCCTCACAGACGTTGCCAAGTCTTTCCTTCTCCTGGCTATAAAATGCAGTCCAACCACAACCACAGTAACTCTTGAAGAATTTTTACAATTGGATGGCTTACAAATCAATTCCTGGATTTTTGCATCTTGATTTTCCTGCTTGGTTAGCACATGAGTAAGACTGTAAAATGAATAGGGACCACCCTAAAAGACCAAAGCTTTTTAATTTGGTGATATTGTGTTGTTTTCCAGATAAATCATTACTTATCTATATGAGCTTTAAGAACCACCATCTAATAGTTAAATAGTTAAAAACTAAATGCCTTTGGGGTTTAGAAAGATATTCTTTTAATCAAGGCCAAGAGAAAGCATTGCTGCATTTGGCCTAAATTATAGCACAGAAACCATATAACCATGCAACCAATAATGGGAGCTGAAATTTCATTGTTCTGATGTCAAAATCATTGGCCATTACATTAAATGCATTCTTAGGATTAAGTCTTGTCATTTGTAAAGCATTATTAGAGGAATCCCCCATACCTCCCACAGAAAAGGGAGAAACTCAGGGAAGTTTTCAGCTTGTCTTTGTTAGTATCCTATACGAAGGTGAGCTATTTATATCCCTGCTAATACCTACTGACATTTACAATTACTAGTTATTTGGATTCTGGGAGGGTTTTCCTTTACAAATGCTGTTGATTGTCAAACACGGTTAGCTACTGTAAGATCATGGGCTGCTTTGAAGGCATAGTGTATGGATTGGGGTCTTTTTTTACAACAGTGTTTTGGTGTTCAGTCCGAATACAGCTGTATCGAAGTGGCAAATGATGAATTTTCTCATTTTGCTGTTAATGAGATATCCAGATAAAATGACAAAAAAGACCATGCCCCCTAAACCAGGAATCATGACTTTTTATCTTTTTTCCTGTGCCATCTTCAGGGCCTAAAAGGGAGCCTAGAAATATTTTGGATACACATGCATGAATTACTGTACCAAAATATATACATAGCTTTAGTTATGAGCCGAATAGTACAATTGACTTTAAGACTAAACAATGAGATTTAAAGTATCATGGGTCCATACTGGCTATTATGAAGTCAACTATTTCTAGGGCATCAAATTCCGTGTTTATGTCAAATGCTATCATTTCATTCTTTGTGGCAGTGGAATGAAAAGGTAATTGTGTTAGGGATTCAAAAATAGCGTATCTTGATTAAATTATCACATTAAATCTTTATTTTAAAATAAAATAAATTGTTATTACATAATTAGTGAACTACTGCAACAAATGGTCTGGCTGGAGTGAAAAATGTACTAAGCCGTGACACAGTACTGCCTGCAGAGAGAGGCCTGATCCCCCAGTCCAGGTATTCCGTTTAGCCTCATGAGCTCCACTGTTAATTAAACACATAAGGTGCCCAGTGGAGCTCAAACTGTGTGAAGTACATTTCAGAAATGGTTCTACAGAAGATCTCCTGGTAGAATCTCTGCATATGTTCCCTGAAGGGGGGGATTAAACTAATTCTGACTTGAGTGTGAAAATCATTTTGGAGTGCCTAGTGCATGTTGAAACTGAAGGAAAACCTGAAGCTAGAGCAGAACTACATACTAACCACAGTGGCTAAAGGCTCTCCTAACACTGTCACTTCAGCAACAAATGTATCACTGTATGAATAAAAACAGCATAACAAATGGTTGGTAATGATTGGTTAAAAAATTTAAATAATAATAAGCAACTGAAAAACATGAAAGAATGATGTTATTACAAATCTATAATTAGTGGTGACAACTGAAATTTACTGAAAAATAATTTGGTTTCTTTTATTACTAAGAAATTCACATCACCATCAAGGTTTTCTATTCAGAGTAATTACACATTCAAAATAATTGTTTGTTATTAATGTATATTAAAGCTGTTTAAGCTGTTTAGGGATGTTAGGATGTTATGGTTTACTAGAATGCTGTTTATGAATGTTCTATGAATGCATTATGAAGGTGCACTGAATTTTCTATGAATGCATTATGAAGATGAATTGAATGTTCTATGAATGCATAATGAATGCATTATGAAGGTGCACTTAATGTAAGGTATTACTGAAAAATGCACTATGCATGTATTCCTTCACATGCAACTTACAAAAAATGTATGTAACTTCTGTTTGTAATTACAGATGCAAATTCTAGGTATTTTCAGGACGGGAAACTTTCCATGGAAATTTATGGATTCTATATGGGAATCCTATATTTTTCTGTATATGTCCATTTGTCAAAGATAATAAACTAATTTATACTATACTAATTTAAAATCTGAACACATTTGCCTATAAACTGGAATATATGAGGCCTGATGATGATGAAGGCAGAGTCTGTTCAATCCAGAGAATCCGTTCAAAGTCATAATTTTTCAATCAAACAATCAGAATTGCTGAAGTGCTGGATGGGTGGAGGTCAGTCAAAGCCTGTACTAGCCACCTGGCATTTTCCTGGTGGGCCGATGGGTTTATGGGAACCCCCGCCCAACACAGACCTCTCACTTTGCAGAATTTTTTGTGAAGGACCCAAAAATCCAAGGCTGGTGGATTTTAATTGCAGCCTGTTATATCTTAATAAAGAACCTCAAGTTTTCCTGAATTTCCACCACTTTCTCCACCTGTACATTTATGAGCCTCTTACAGACTGATATTGATATTGTAAGGATTCGTAAGACTATCGCTACAATCAATAACAGGTCCATGGATGAGCAAAGACCCTTCCATCAGGTTGATGCTCATTCATATCATCACAAAATAAACTTTACTAAGATATCAATGACATCAATTGGCTAGCAAAATTGTTAGTTTCCCGGAAAGAGATTTGACATTGCTGCTCGAGTGTCCCATATTGGAAAATAAAATGTTGTGTCCCATTTTTAACCAATTTGTCCCATATTTCTTCAGACTGAAAATGGAAAACTCTCATTTCTGGTGTTTTCTCACTATAAGCACTTGCATTCGGAATGGAAGCCTTTCTCCTTTCCATAATATTGGTGAAACAGTAGCACGTGCTGTGTTCCACTAATGCAGTCAACCTTGCTGTGAATTTCTTGGGTGTAGGTTGTCTTTTTAAAAGGCTACCATATGATTGGTTGAAATTACATAAATTTCTGTGATGTGTTTAGGTTTTGGGTGTTATCAAGGCATAGTCTTTATTGACGGTTTATCGAAGTTTCTCATTTTATCATCATTTAAGTTTTATATAATGATCAATATATTGTTTCTACTGGCCAGCATTATTTTATTTTCCTATAGTCTAACTTTATATTTAAAATAATAAAAACTACAGCCTATAGGCTTTCTCCTCATCTTGGACAGACTGAAACCTGTGCACTGGTAGGTGATCAAGTAGGAAGTAGCTTCCAAAACTGTTGTTTTCTCCAATATACACACATACACACACCAGTTAGGGATACGCAGTCATGTAAAAAAAATGAACATCTCATTAAATACTATTTAGTTAATATCATATCAATATTAAATCTTCTTTCAAATTATATCTGTAGATAAAGGTTATGTGTTATGAGCTGGAGGGAGGGAAGCAGGCAAAGGGAAGGCGAAAAGGGGTTTAATGGGAGAATGTGAGGGCATAACAAGGGGGCTACAGCATGATCCACGCAACAATGTACAGGTCCTCGTCGACTTATGACCTATCCAATTTACGACGAATTGACCTTACGACTATGATGGCAGCTCGTGTGTCTGGCAGCGCAAATGTTGCCCATCTGGGCGTACGACAGCATACGCACCAGTTCCTGGCAGCACTACCATTCCCGTGCACGCTAAGCCGCTAACTGTTATCCCAGTAATGTTAGTATAAGTATAACAAACCAAGAAAATCATGATGTATCACACTAATAAACAGAGAAAAGTATGATGTATAACAATACATAATGAACAAATAAAATTATGATAAGGTATCACTTAAAGATTTTTATAACAATAAATTACTGTACAGTAGGCTATACATATGTGACTTTCGACCAAATCGTGTTACGACCAGTCAGTTGTAACCAATCATGGTCGTAAGTCGACGACCACCTGTACTAACAATACAATGACAGACCTAGGGATAAACTCTGACGTGGACTTAAATACAATCGACCTACTACAGACAATTAGAAACATCCATAAAACAGCAGGAATAAACATGAGGTTAACGAGGGGGGCGTGGCACAGGAGGATCAGCACGATCGGGGTGTGACAGAACCCCTCCCCACCCAAAGGCGTGCACACCGGGCGTGCCTCGGGGGAGCAAAGGGACGAAACCGGAGACACAGGACCTGAAAAACCAAAGCTAAAACAAATCAACGGGGCACCGGGAACAGACAAATAGATCAGACAGACACAGCACGTCAGACAACAAACGACGGGAGAGGCCAGCAAGCACAGGGGCAACAACATAGGAGACACAGGGGAAACGCCAACAGGAGGAACAAAGGGACCAGGAGGGAACAAAGGACCGACAGGAGGAGCAGGAACAGGCCGGACAAAGGAACAAGGGGCAGACCAAACAGGAACGGATAGGGGACAAAAGGGAGCCTGAAGGAGCCCAAACGGGCGACGGGTGGCAGCTGGAGGGGCTGCAGGCAAGAGGGAGGCAGGAGCAGGAGGGGACCCCACAGGGTCCAAGTAGACGGGCTGAGGGAGTGCTGGAGGGGAGCAGGAGGGACCACTGGCGCAGGCAGGAGGGGGAAGCTGCTGCTGGCGACGGCATAGCCGGAGCCCGCGAAGGTGACATCCCACGCATAGCCAGAGCAGGGGGACCCGGAGGCGGCCAACGCGGAGCCAGGGGCGAGACGGAAAACTGGCACCGAGGTACCGGAGGGGGACCCAGAGGCGACTGCCGACCCAGAGATGGAGGACCCGCAGGCAGCCACCAGACCAGCCAGGGGACGCACAGGCGAGCCAGAGGGCGGGATGGGAGGGACCTGGACCCGAAGTTTGTGCCCACTGCCCTTGCGGGACACTGACAGGCGAAGACCTCATCGGGCTCCACCTCTATAGGGTTGAGGTGGAGTAGTCTATTCCCCCTAGTGTTCTCAGGGCCCAGCAGGTAGATCCCCGAGGGGTCCCATTCAAGTTCCTCCTCCTCCACCATGAGAGGAGGAGTGATGGTGCTGTAGTCTGGGACCTCCTCAAGGACATAGAGTTCAGGGCAATGTGGGTCCGGGGCTGGTGTGGTGGCGGGTGGAGCAGGGACAGGCAGGGCCGCGGGCAGAGACACAGGCAGAGCAGGGACAGGCAGGGCCACGGGCAGAGACACAGGCAGAGCAGGGACAGGTGGGTCTGGAACAGGCGCCTCCAGCGGCAGGCGGAGGTAGGTTCAGGACCTCTGGAGGGGCTGGGGAGGTAGCCACAGGCAGGGCTAGGACCTCGGGAGTGCTGGGGAGCTGGCCGCAGGCGAAGCTCCAGCAGCGGGTGGAGGCAGGTCCTAAGCCAGCACCTCGGGCAAAGCTGCAGCAGCGGGTGGAGGCGAGTCCAGAGCAGGCACCTCCATATCCTGGCCAGCAGGCGTGCCACCAGGTTCGGCTCAGGCAGGGCAGGTGTTGCTCCTTTACGGGCTTTAGAGACCCAGGGAATTGAGTCCAATACGGACCTGGCCCTTTTAAGGGCTAGGCACGTTCAGGGCAGCGAAATGGTGGGCAACCGGTCCAGGCAGGCGGCAGCAGGTGCAAACACTGCTGGGTTAAGAACCGGGAGGGGGCCCTCCTGACTCCTGACCGAGGAAGCAGCGGAAATGCCCCCAGGTATACCTCCGTTGCATTCTCCTGCTGCCCTAGGGTTTTCCTCCGCTTCTTTTTCTTGCTTGAGGTAGCGGGTCGCGGGGTCGGGGGCACTTCTGGTAGCGGTGACAGGAGCCTGAATGGCATGCCATAGTCTGCGGCCACCTGCCTCATATTCGCTTCCGCAACTGCACGTCGTAGCTCCCACATGTGCTCGTCATCAGGTAGGGACCACTCCTCTAGCGTGAACCTTGCCCGGATAGCCAGAACGTGCAGCCCAGGGTCCTCCCTTACCTCCAGTCGCTCAAGCCAGTGGAGGACTTTGTCCACCAGACCGAGGTACTGCTCCTCGGTCTGGGTCAGCGTTTTGTTCGGGAGGTCTGTCATTCTGTTATGAGTTGTGGGGAGCAAAGCAGGGAAGCAGGCAAAGGGAAGGCAAAACAAAGTAAAATAAATGGGTTTAATGGGAGAGCGTGAGGGCATAACAAGGGGCGACAGCACAATCCACGCAACAATGTACTAACAATACAATGACAGACCTAGGGAAACAAACTCTGACTTGGACTTAAATACATCGACCTACTACGGACAATTGGAAACAGCCGTAAAGCACCAGGAATCAACATGAGGTTAACAAGGGGGGTGTGGCACAGGAGGATCGGCACGATCGGGGTGTGGCATTATGTAATTGCTTCATCTGTGTAAAAACAAGAAACAAATTCACTTATTTCACAAAAGATGAACTACAATGCCAATCCCTACTGAGAAAATTTAGGACAACCTATGACCTAATAGCTAGTATTTCCCCTTTGACTGAAATAACCTCAATGATATGTTTCCAAGAATCATCTAAAGATCTCTCATATCATCTGGCATAAAGTTTTCCCCAGTCTTCAATGCAGAGTTCCTTAAGCTGTGTGATATTTGAAGGGTGTCTTGCAAATCACCCCACAGTATCTCAATAGGATTCAGATCTGGGCTTTGACATTGCCAATCCAGAACTCTCCATTTCTCTCTTCCGACCCATTCCTTGGTAGATTTCCTGGAATGTTTTGGCTCATTGTCATGTTACGTGATCCACCCCCGCTTCAGCTTCAACTTCTGGACAGATTCCTCAAGCACCCTATGATACAAGTGGATTCTATGATGGCGAACTGGCCAAGTTCTGCTGCAGTAAAGCCGCCCCAAACCAATACATTTCCACCACCATGCTTTACAGTTGGTATGAGGCTCAAAATCTGTTTTTAGCAACATGTCCTGTTACTGTGTGCAAATAATTAAATTTTAGATTCATCTGTTTAAAGCACATTGTTCCAAAAGTCCTGGTCTTTGTCTAGGGGGTCTCTGGCAAACTTCAGTCTTGCCCCGATTTTTTTTTGACAGCAAGGGTTCCCCCTTTGCACACCTCCCATGTAAATCAAACTTGTGCAGTCTCTTTCAGATGGTAGATACTTGTACCTTGACACAAACTGTGGCAAGAGTTTCCTGTATGTCTCATTTTAGGATTTTTGGAAACTTTGTTCAGCATTGCACCCTGCTCTTGGGCTGAACTTACTAGAATAGCCTGACTTGGCCATGTTTTAAATGTTCTCCACTTGTAAATTATTTTCTGGACAGTAGAATGGCTGATCCAAAACTCTCTTGAGATCATTTTACATCCCTTCCCAGACTCATATGCATTGTAATCTTTTTTCTGAAGGCCTCAGAGAGCTTTCTGGATTTCACCATGGTGATACCGCTCAGTTCAATAATCAAGAGCAAACCAAACTAAATTTCTGTGGCTTAAATAAGACAGACTCCACCAAAAAATCTGTATTTTAAACATTTTCACCTGATGTGATGCCACCTGAATCTACTTCTAAGTCATTTTAAATAGTAATGAATGTGAGGATGTCCTAACTTTCTCCTCAGTGAAATTGGCATTTAAATTCTTTGTTAAATAAGTTAATTTCTTTCTTGTTTTAATAATAATAGCAGACACTTTATTGATCCCCATGGGAAGATACACCTCCACTCTGTAAGTGATAGCAAGCAGGCCATGAATGGCAGCCACCTGTTGCAGCACCTATGGATGGGGGCTAAGGGTCTTGCTCAAGAACCTGCCTATGTAGCAAGGTTGGGCTCAAACCAACGATCTTCAGATCACAGGTACAGTGGCTTACGCTACTGAGCTCCCACCTGCCCCCAGTTCTTGCATAGGCAATGCAATTAAATAAGATTTGATATTGATATTTGGATTTTTCTTAATAAAGAACAAAATATTTAATGGGGTGTCCTATTTTTCAGGACTTGATATTCCCAGGTTAAAATTTCTATGGAAAGTTTCCAAAAATTTACCAAAATTTAACCCCTTTGCAACACTAATTGTAACTTCTATATCTGGCTAATAATCTTCTCATTTATTTAGCATTGCATTGACATATAGCTTAATTTGACCAGGTCTGATTGTTTTTGTATGGAATACATTTAAAAGCGTTCTGCAGTAGCTCGGTAGTTATTATTATTTATAAACTGTCTTCGTGACAAAAGGACAAACAGCGGTGTAATAAGAGGGGAGACAATGCAAATCAAAAGACAATGAAAGGGGGAAGAGGGGAGTGAAAGGATAAATGAGTGGTGCATTGGGGAAAGATGTACAAATAGGCACTAAGGTAAACAGTAAAGGATATCTCAAGCCAGAACGCACAATCACTGGCTTAAGAGGCCAAAGCCTTAACCATTAGACCACAGTGGCCACTTTTGGATAGCTACTATAAACATGTCAAGAGTTAACATTACAGACCTTTTTCACTGCTCGCAACAAAAAAAAAATTAATAGATCAAGTTCTCTTACAGAAAATTGTCTAAACTTTGCCTCTAAGTCCTGAGGTGGCTGAGTAGTGCAAGACTTCCACCCCCATCCTCACCACATTCTGTTGGGGCACTATAGAGATTGTTCTGAGCAGCTGTACTACTGTCTGGTTTGGGTATTGCAAGTCCAAGATCACAAGTCTCTGCAGCCGATAGTGCATGGAACAGGAAAAAAGACACTGGGAACTCCTTCGCCTGCATCAATCATCAATCAAAATCATTGTAATGCTACTATATTTATTATTAGATACACAATGCACTATGTATATAAACCCTTGTCTTTAGTCCCTCTGTTTCACACTGTCCCATGTTTTGTACTTTAAGTCCTGTGAAAATCTGCTGGCATCTACACTCACCTAAAGGATTATTAGGAACACCATACTAATACGGTGTTTGACCCCGTTTTACCTTCAGAACTGCCTTAATTCTACGTGGCATTGGTTGAACAAGGTGCTGAAAGCATTCTTTAGAAATGTTGGCCCATATTGATAGGATAGCATCTTGTAGTTGATGGAGATTTGTGGGATGCACATCCAGAGCACAAAGCTCCCGTTCCACCACATCCGAAAGATGCTCTATTGGGTTGAGATCTGGTGAATGTGGAGTCCATTTTAGTACAGTGAACTCATTGTCATGTTCAAGAAACCGATTTGAAATGATTCGAGCTTTGTGACAGTGCATTATCCTGCTGAGAGTAGCCATCAGAGGATGGGTACATGGTGGTCATAAAGGGATGGACATAGTCTGAAACAACGCTCAGGTAGCCCGTGGCATTTAAACGATGCCCAATTGGCACTAAGGGGCCTAAATTATGCCAAGAAAACATCACCCACATCATTACACCACCACCACCACCCTGCACAGTGGTAACAAGGCATGATGGATCCATGTTCTCATTCTGTTTACGCCAAATTCTGACTCTA
>JABFDZ020000001.1:36379643-36392787 GCA_019775955.2 Pollimyrus isidori
GACTGCCGCATACTGGATGTTTTCCCTTTTCACACCATTCTTTGTAAACCCTAGAAATGGTTGTGCGTGAAAATCCCGTAAATGAGCAGATTGTGAAATACTCAGACCAGCCCGTCTGGCACCAACAACAATGCCACGCTCAAAATTGCATCCCCTTTCTTTCCCATTCTGACATTCAGTTTAGAGTTCAAGAAATTGTGTTGACCAGGACCACACCCCTAAATGCATTGAAGCAACTGCCATGTGTGTCATGGCCCCGACCCAGGAGGGGCGTGACCGCCCCACGGGGGCCAATCACTGATCGCCAACTGGGGCATAAAAGGGCAGAGACGCCCATCGACCGATGCAAAGTTTTCATGCCAATGTCTCTATTGTGCCGTACTAAGCGTTTGCTCCCGTTTGCGTCTCCCTGCTTGCCTTTCGTACCCATGTGTTCCCAGGTCCCAGCTCGTCTTGTGTCTACCTTCCTTCCCCAGCCCAGCTCCTGTCCCTGACTTGCCTGCCGTCTCCAGCCCCTGGTCCAGCGTCCCGCCTTCCCTCCGTGCCCAGTGTGTGTGTCTGTCCGCCTGCCTGCTTCCACGGCTCACGACCCTTCCGCCTGCCCACTGACTACTCTCTACGCCTGACCCCCTGGACACCGTCGCTTCCTGGACCCCGGCTTTTCCGACTCTACTGCCTGTTTCTCGACCCCGCTACTTGCCTGATCCATCGGACACTGTTGCTAGTTTTGTGGAGCTTATCATTAAACCCTGATTGCTTCGCATACCTGGGTCCGCTCCTCTGTGGTGGTTCATTACAATGTGATTGGTTGATTAGATAATTGCATTAAAGAGAAATTGAACAGGTGTTCCTAGTAATCCTTTAAGTGAGTGTATTTGCATGGGTTCAGCAACTCACTGATTAAAAAACAAAAAAAATATAAACAAAAAGAACAGCTCCAAATAAAAAAACAAAGTAAAATGAGTATGTATCTTATTTTACAGGCCAGTTTTCAAACAATTTGACATCCTTTATTGATTTACTGTAGATTTAGTTTTTTTTAATATCCATGGTGCCATGTTTTGTGGACATTGTGGGACCTGCGCTTGCCTCTGTATCTTTCTGCTCACAAATGCCCTTCATGTTCTTGCACCTTCTGATTTATAAATGAAACATTTCTAACAAACAATGTCTCTCTACAGTTAGGGTAGATTGTAATCATTTAATTCCATCAGTTAATTTCCCGATTTGTCCATTTTACTTTGGTGAACCAGAGATTATTTCAGGAAGCACAACCTACAGTACAGGTCATAACCTGGATGGGATGCCAGTTCATGGTATATTATTTGGATATTTACTTTAGCATACGACTGTGAACAAGGACTGAGCCTTGTGGAAATCAGAACCAGCTTTTAATTTAATCAAGTTCTTAACATATAAAAAGTGTGTTCAGTGCGCAGATTGGTGATGTGATTTTTTTAAGGCACTCACATTTGTTAGGTCCATGTTTAGGCTAAAAACTTTACCTGATCTGAAGGAGGTAAAATTATTCAATAAGGTTTTACGTCTTAAACACCATTCCAGCTTTATTGGCTTCTTTGACATCATTTGGGTAGAAATAAACATGTGAAACACATTGTAGTTTAGGTATGACCTCTGTAATTGGATCCTATGTTTGTCAATTCCAGTGTAACTAATCGTGAAACTGACTGAAAGTACTGCATGTAGGACAGGCGTCTAAATGTTTACTTCTTGATTACAGCGGGTTTGGTTACATTTCATTCATGTCTGGCAGTTTGAAAACTAAAGAAATAAAGTTCCAGTAATAAAGTAATAAACTCTTGGGAAGCTGGTATTAATCCAAAATGCTAAAAGCTCTACCTTGTAGAGATCCTTCATGTATAGCTCACTTTTAGTTTGGGGAAACACACAGCAGCTGGATTTTTGAATCATCCAAATTCCTAATTTTCAAAGTTTGATAAGTCTGTCATGAAAATATGGTGCAAATGTTGCTTCTAGGAAGTTACAACCTAGAGCTTCACTACAGGGATCATCTTGTTGTACACTAAGTTTCATATCATGATTACAGCTCAACTGAGGGGGAACTCCATGGGGTCTCAGAGGTGAGAGACCACCCCTTTTTTGTTCCAGGAATAATTTTGCATCTAAATTATGTATAGCCTTGCAAATATATGTGTGCCCATTAGGCCCGGGGATCCAGACCCCCTCTCCATGCAACCCTGATTAGGAGAAGTGGTTACAGAATATAGAATATGGATGGATGGACATACATACATACATACATATGCGGTTCTCCCCGTATTGTCGTGGGGTTTCCTCTAGGTTCTCTGGTTTCTCCCCCCGGTCCAAGAAAAGATGAGGATAATTGGAGTTACCAAATTGTGTGTGTGTGTGTGTGTGTGTGTGTGTATGTGTGTGTGTGTGAACGTGTGTGCGTGCGTGTGCGAGTGTGCATTCATTGTTACATATGTGCCGGTGCGAGTATCAAGGTAGTATATACATTTCAGTAATAGTTTTATCATCTATACATTTAAGTTATAATTTTATGTTTTTTCATTGTCCAGCAAGAGGGTGCTTATTGCGCTACTTCTGGAATTAAAATCTCATGTGACACTCTCTAAGTGGCTACTAGTTCCTATGAGCCCCGTTAGACAGCTTAGTGGCAGCGTTGTGTGAGCAAGAGCAATCACCTTTGTAAACATGGATTTGTCATTGGGCACCTTATGCTGCGCCACCAGAGATAAACAGGATGAATTAATTACCGAGCTGAGTCTTGGGAAAAACTGTGCTCTGTGAAAACATCAGGAGTTCTTTAGTCATTCAAACATGAATGTCCATGCCTCCGCTGGCCTGTGTGGTTCATACTGTCATGGGGCACAGAAGAAACTGAAGGGCATCTGCATGTGCTGACTCACACCGACAAAAGCGGCCACCGTGTGGGTGTGGGTGGTGGGCAGACCTGCGTTAACGGTGAATTTATGAAGTGAGTCACTGGGCAGCTTATTTGTTTGTTTGCTCTCTTGTAACGGCTTAATTGACCTGTTGTAATTTAGCACATTAGTCATCCTTTTCCCCCATCATTAAAAGAAAAAAAAAGTTCCCTCTGAGAATCCAGTCAAATGGACATAATATGATGTGCTGTGGTCTGTGGGAGATTAATCACCCATAGAGGAATGCAGCATTCCATTAATAGTCACACTTGATGGTGCCTTTTTTTGTATATTCTTAATGAGAAAGACAACAAAAAAAGTACATGTAAAAATAAGATGTGTGTTTATTAACAAAGCATTCATTTGTTCGGTAACCGAAGACCACAGGTGTTCCTGATATGCAGAACTGCTTTTTTTCATTTGGCACAAGAACATTTCTCTAAACAAATGAGTCGAAGACCAAACAAAGCAAATCAGTTGGACGGAGAGAAGCTGACTTGGCTTGTAGTCCTGGAAACATCTGAAGGGGCTGTTTACATCATATCTCCTGCATTGCTAGTCCACAATCTGTTGTTCATAAGACATATTAAACATCATTTGGTTAATAAAATGAGCAGTTTTAGCTCAGCAGCAATATCGCTGGGCGAAGACATGCAGCCAAACCAGCTAAACAAGAACAAGGTGTCTGTCCGCCTGCCAGCAACTGATCAGAACATTGTTTGAAACTGTTGGCCATAATCTCACTTCCCATATGGACATGGTGTAATAGAAATGGTTTCCATTCCAAAAATATACAAAGCACATTTTAAAAGCCAAGTGCAATCCCATGTGATGGATCAGGTAATCAGATAATCAAGCTCAAGTATTGCAGGTATAATGAGAGGATTAAGGGCAGGTAATGGTCATTATGATGGAGCAACAACAGAGCAACTGCTCTTCCACTACTCTCTCACTTGAGACATGACTGAGCTGTACATCAACAATGCAGTGTGCATTTCTCCAATTGCATCCAAGCACCAAAAAGAGCACTTTGTTTAGAATGGCAGTGTGAGTGAAGTAATGTCAGGCTGAACAGCACGTGGTTCAGCTGTACATCTTTGAAGTAGAACCAGGGTCATTCAGGCTTCGTTATCACTATTCTTTCATCTTCAGCTTTTATTTACTCTGCAGCCACTGCTTGCCACAGGAAACAGAATTCCCTTTCTTTCTTTGCTTCATTCAGTTGAATTTTAGTTGATTTATCAGCATGCAAAAAGACGATTGGTTTGACAATCAGCATCCAACTAAAAGAAACAATCAAAAGAATTTCAAAGAAGACAGACCTAATATGTACAGTAGGTGATTTAACAACAGCTGTTGATGTTTATAACTCAGAAATACAATATATAAGGGAAGCACAGAAGAACACTAGGTCTCATTTTATAGTGAAACAAACCTTTAACTTCACACAGTCATTATATTATTTTTGTTTCAAATGTTAAATTTTGGGCTGTTTTCAGGCAGAAATAGAAATGTCATAAAAACAAGCAAGCAAATTAATGATCTTAACAGTTTCCAAAGGCTCATACTAAACTGAGAGTGACCCTCTAAGACGATCTTTTTAGACAGTGATGAAGATGCACTTTAATAGCTCTGTGGGATGCAGAAAAACATGCTGCCAACAGATAACAGCTCCAGGGTTTCAGTTTCCATCAAAGTTATAACAGGATGCTGAGCTACATTGAGGAAATGTCCCACAGCTTAAACAAGATCCTTTGTGGAGGACTCTAGTGTTTGGATAGATATAGAGATGCACATGACAGGGAGCTGACAGCCAAGGCAGAGATAAATTCCTAGTAGAAGTTAATGCTCCCAGAAAAGAGAAACAAATAATGGGGTCTGATAGGATTTTTTTGTGCTTATTTTACAATCTTAATAAATTATTCTTGAGTAGTAGAAGTTTACTCAACGGTAACTAAATAACACACGTTTATAAAATTACTAACAAGGCAACAATGCAAACTATAATGTTATTATAAATTAATTTAGATTAAGCTCTAAGGTTTAACAGTAGCATACCTCAGAAGAATGAAGAGTTAGTCTGTATACGAAACTCAAACAATGAGGGGAAATTAGGGAGAAGTTCATACATTGACTATCTGAGCTTTGTAGGTATTAGTCCACGTCCATGTTTTTAATTTTCTGACCACTTTCTCAGCAGGAAGCCATTCTGCAGGGCCCCACAGAGGTCTAAAGCTGAACTTTTATTCCAGGTGTTGACAGGCCAACCTGGGTCCCTGATATAAATTAGTTTAATTGGGTAGAAGTCAAGTGGTTATATCCAGTCAACTCAACACTAATCTCTACTGAGGTCAATATTGTGGGGAAACAGAAGAAATGTCCCAATCCCACACATTCAGGAGGAGGGCCACTTGTATTTGGCCTTTATCCTCATTCTGCTAGCTGCAGTTCATTCTTTGTTCATAAAGTGCTCAATCTGTTCTGGACAAAAGAGAGTCTTTTGTAATTCACCCTTTTCCCTGAGTAGAAATGTGCGTATGATAAACAGCATGCAGTTAGGATACATGTAAGGATGGCATGTGAGGCTCAACCATTTGACCAGTTAGTTGCATTAGTAGTCATCACATATCCTGCATTCATGTTATTTGTTTGCTTAGCAAATAATTTAATCCACAGCATCTTGTGTTTTCTGCATGTAGTCAGCTCTATATTTTATGCAGTTTCTTATGTTAACTGACTTGCTAGTTTTTAGTTTTTAGAAAATGATTTACCACACAAAGAAACCGTATGTTTATGGATTCATACAACTGAAATATTTATTTACTCTTTGCACCAGACACAGATTTATTGTATTAAAAGGTGTCTATTAAATCAAAGCATCACCTGAAGTAAAACTCTTGTAAATTTGAGTTGCTCAAAATTTCAACTTTATAAGGAGAACCATCGAGGAAGTAAGGAATTTTTTTTAATAAGCAAAATGAATGAGTGTTTGTTGACTTAACCCTATCAGTTATGGATTTTGTATGTTTAGGACATGATTGGAATGATAAATCTCAAGCCAAGACAATAATTTTATTTGGCTATCAAATGAATTTTCTCAAGCTGACAAATCTTTTACTATATGAGTTCAGAAAATGCAAACAAATGAAATTTTGGAACAATCTAAGACCAGCTGTTTTTCTGTGGGATTGTGTAACTTTTGGAAATATTGTAAGATAAAACAATGGCAAATGTACATGTGCATATACAGTATTTTGGTTGCTTGAGATGGAATTTTTAATAGCACAAGATTTAGTGTTAAGTAATCAAAGACAACTAGCAAAAAATATAGTACTAGTAGACTTGTGATTCCTATGTATCTGTGAATGTTACGCTAATTACTAAGAACTGCATAATTTATCTAAATTGCCTTGCACCTGCAGGCAGTGAGATTCATGAAATGAATGCAGCAAAACCTTAAGGAAGTTAGTGATCACCCGCTTTGGTTGGCATACACTTTCAGGTTTGGCTAAACCCTTTGATTAGGGCATCCATTTAGGAGTGACAGTGTGGAGTGGAGATGTTTCACCTTTAATGGGGTGGTCAGGTCTTTAATTCTGTAGAACATGAATGCTAAGCCCTGATTGGTCAGGATCTCCTTTGGGTTAGCTACTTGGCTATGCAAGGAAGACCAGCTCCCTAGCCACATTCTTGGCTACTGTATCTGGCTATTGAGTGACACAGTCTATGATGTACTCCTGCCCTCAGGAAAACTTGGTGAAGTGCCCAATAACTGTTAGCTCTTTCTTTTTGAAAGGAATATTGATAATATGGAGAGGGCCTGAGGGAATGGATAGCAACACATAAGGACTTTTTGACAGCTGGGGCACAATTTGCAAATGTTTTTTTTTTTTACCTTCGCCAGTCATTATTGGCCAGTGGAATCTGTCTAACAGCTGGGAATCTGTGTTCCTGGCTTTCAAATGCCCCACCATGAAATGCAGGTGAACTAACTCTACCAGGGTAGCCTCAGGTTGACAGGGTACCACTCTTTCCCCAAGTCATGGTATGCCTCCATAATAAGATGTCACGTATGGGTTCAATGCGGGGGACACATTTCATTGTTGTGTACTCTGTGCTGTGGTGTGTCAACAATGACCACGGATTCTAATTTAAATTCTAATTCTAATAATACTACTTTCTGGTCATTCCTGGGGAGCAGGGCCTGGAAGCTGCAGTGCATGGCAACCATTTTAGCTATGTGCTGGCAAGTGACATGACATCGGTATGTACTGTTTCTGCTCAGCCAGATCAGGCTGAATCCACAGTTACTGCCATGGTTTTCTCTGTCTGTTTAATATCTATTGTACCAAGATAAGCTTGGTAATAACCCACAAGTATAAGCACTCTTAGAACACTATAATTATTAACTTTGTTTCCATCTTTTTCCCGTCCAAGTATAGTCCACTTAAGTCTAGGCCTTCCCACAGTCATCCACCACATGAATTTCCTGTACGAATCTGATATTTCTTTTTATCGGAAGAATAACCTTACCATGAATCAAGTCTAAAAGCCTATTCCCAGGCCTACTTGGCTTTGTGGTGGACAGATATGAGAAGAACACTCTCCACAGATATGAGAACCATTTTGTTTGGTCTTTCAAACACTAATTCTAATCTCTGCATAAAGTACAACTGTGTGGTTTAAAGACATATTCACACACAGATCAAAGAGGGGAAACAGAAGATAAAATAACACAGAAAGAGGCGTGTTAGATTTCAGCCGCCTTGGGAAATGCGTCATTTGTTTTGCAGGGAGAAATGCATGCAAACCTTTTAGAAATGCTAAGCCTTCTATCATGTTACTGAAGTCCAGGCAATGCCCACCGGCAGCTGTAATTGGTTTATACTTCCTGTCATTCCAAGGCTCGCACTGACTTAACAGTCCTATTGGTTTGGGAACCAGAGCTCAGAAAGCAATTATTACCACTCAAAACAATGACCTGAAGTTTGACAGAAAATCCTGTTATTTCCCGTATAGCTTCAAATATCAAGAAACAATCTTATCAAAATCACCCTTCCACCCACATTAAATAAAAACAGATTAAGATGCTTTTCTGTGTAGCATGTAATACAGTTATGTGCATTAACTAATATGCTATATCAAGGCAGGTGACCTGAAAAGAATTCCAATAACGATTAGCTCCTTCTCTTCAAATTAGACTAAAAAAAGGACATATCCTATTATAACTGATTGATTCCTTCCATAAAATGTTGTAAGTGTGGTTTTGCTTAATGGATTGCCTTAAAGTTTAGAGCATTGATCAACTGTTCAATTACCTGGTTTTGTGGTAGATGTCATTCTTTGCAATGGTAAAGGTGTATTAAATGGAGATGAACTTGTCACCTGAACTACTATCGCATGTAACAATGTTGTATGTACTTTAAATCTTAATGGTATTCTTTTCATCTTCATTCTTTCCTTATTGTCAAACTTCAGCTGATTATTATTTTGAAACAATACAATATTTATGTTAATTGCAACAACAGTGACACAGGCTTATTTTTAAAATGTATATCATGATATACCTGTTTTTGACTTGCCTATAGATCTATAGGATACTACGATTGTGTTCTCTGAAACACAATAAATCTCTTTGTTAGTTTACTAATTTTGTATGATAATAATCTGTTGTATCATACCAGTTGGTAAACTGAAACATGGTAAATCAGGAAAAGCCACACATTGATACAGAAGTTAATCAGGTTTTTGGTATACATATTGTAATAACCAAGACATTGTAGCAATGGTGGCAAATGACAAGGAGACTTTTATAAGAACAACGCCCTTTTATTGCAACCCTTAAAAAGAGTAATACAGGCATTCAAACAAGCACTGAACCAACTAGAACAGGGGAAACACAACGAGGTCAGACGCCGGACCATAAGACACGCATGGTGGGTAATTTACACGGTGCTAAAGACGACTGGACACAGTTCACGTAAGACATAGGCAAACAGACATGTCACAGTCGGGAAATACAACTACAGTATTATCAACGACGGTTCAATAAGGTGCAATTTAGAATTGCCGACAAGCATGCCAGTATATGCTGGCGCTACAATTTTAAATTTGCCCATTAAAGCATTTTCAGTTCTGTGGCTATAGACCTATTCTTGTGGGGCAAAGAATCCCCATAGTCCCATTGTCCTCAAAATTTTCTTCAAAGCTGCAAAGTTCTGTTTTAGCCATCTTCCATTTCATTACAGGTTGGTGTGAAGCTGTGTGAACATATATTCTCACAGAGTAAATTTTCATTCCTCCTCTGGGAAAAGCCAAGCCCCCTTCAGCTTCTTCAGCTACTGTATGATCAAAATACGCCCTATAATTGTATTTGTGATTTGTAATTTCTACGTTTATAGACACAATTTTCTAGGGCTGTTGACTGAATGACCTTCCTTGACATCCGGTCAAGAAATAATTGTCAGCTTTCCCCATATTACCAGAGTGGGTTCCTTTAGAAAATCTGCTATAAAGCATTTTATAAACTTGCTTATAAAATGCAGCATACACATTAACATTTGAATAGTTTTCCCTGAAGATAATTTACTTTGGTACTTGGAATGTATTCCAGTGTAGATATGTATGTTAATATAAAGTCTGTGTCTTTTCAGTTGCTACTGAATGAGAACGTGACGTGTAATCCTTACATTTGCTGATATGTTTGTGCCAGTGATGGAGAGGCCGAAAAAATTACATTAGAAGGAAAGATTCTCATCCAACATAGGGTCAATGTGAGCACTGAGCACGGGGCATTAGGCAGGGGGCATCTCGGATGAGATGTCAGATCACTGCATGTCACACAGATACACACACAACAAGGCACTAACGGCAAAAGAACTGTATGATTTGTCAGTGCACATCAAGTTAATTTCCAGTTTAAATTGCCTAATGTAAGTAATCAATTAACAATCTATTTCCCTTTGGTCTCAGATAATTGAAATTGAATTTCTGAGAACAGCTAAGGTGAATATTACAAGATATGTACAGTCACAATGAGATGTGTTTTACGGTTAAATTGATCTAGAATTAAATAAATGCCCATAATATGTTTAAAATGTGGTGTCATGAAAGTAAGTCATTAGGCCAACTTTGCTGAGATCAGTTGGAGATTCATAGCACTTAGATATATCTCCTTGAGGATTTAACAGAATGTTTTGATAGGAGTCCATTTGCGTGTGACTTTCATAAATTACACAAAAGGAGTGCTCCCTGGGAGTGTAATTCTATGAGGTTGAGCCATATCTTGAGTTTGGTCACTGCTTATAGCAGTACATCTGTCAGCTGACGGCTTTCCTGGACACTAGTGGAGAGGAGGCTGCTTTTTGGGGTCAAGGGTCTTGCCCCTTTTGGTGTAGTTTTAAGAGACTGTGCCGCACTGGTGTGATGGATAGATGGCTGAGCTGGTGATAGGAGTGAAGGCTTCAGCCACAGCATTCCAGGGGGCTCGTCAAGCACACTACCTCCCCTGCTGGGAACATGGTGTCCTTCTTCTTCTGGAAGTTTGTTGTGTTTCAAGCTATGTGCTTTAAAATCTCAAATGCATATGCTTCAAATTGCACAGGCTTTTCTTTATGCTGAGATCCATTGATTCACTTATATAAAATCATAGTATTAGACATAGCAGATGGCAAACCCAGGCCAGGGTGCTGGATTTACTTTTATACTCTAGAGCAAGGTAGGTAATGTGAATTAAGGTAAGTAATGTGAATGTTTTTTTGTTTTTTTTATTTTTGATGTTTGTTTTATGTGGTGAAGCTCTTGAACCTGCCACAGAACTCAGTCTGCTAATTAACATTTTTAGTTCAGGACGAGAGTCTAGCTTGGAAATCAGTTGTACCAGGATGTGCAGATTGTGTTACTGAGGATATGTACTTGAGACCAGTTATAGTTGTGCTGTTCACTGAAAGGGACTATGTCTTCTGTGACTGACCCAAGCCATTGCTGGGTCAAATGCTGACCATACCATGTTAGTCATGGCTCCAGTTATTCTTTGGAAAGTGAAAATGTAAATAACTGAGGAGAGTGTGCCTACGGACACAAGAGGTGAAATTGCAGCATGGTCCTTTGGGATCTTGTAGTCAGCACTGACATTTAACTAGGTGAAGCTGGGATGTGGGGATTATTTTTTGTCCCAGATGCGATCCAGTGAGTCCATTTTGCCAAAAGGCACCCATTCTGTCCCTATATAGCAAGCATAAAATTCCAGAGCTTTTCTTCAAACCTTCGTCCCTGGAGGGTGGTATAGTTTTTGTTCTTAGTGGGTTATCTGCACATATTTCTCTTTGAGACAGAATCACAGTCTCAAACACAGATTTCAAATATAAAAACTATTTTCTCATTCCTTGTGTTTGACAATAATAGTCTCTAATGGTCTTTAGTTCTATCTAATCATAGGCATTATTTTGCTATGATTTTCCTATATTATAATTCAGGCTATGCTTGAAATAATCATTTGTATCTTTATAAAAAAATATATAACTATTACTCTTTGCATACTTTTTCTTATTGCAACTGTAATAATTCACCCCCAGAAAACTGCAGGACAAAATGCTTCTCTTTAACATCTGCAGTAGTTACCATCTATACGGATCATAGTTCTTTCTGGTTGTCGTTCTTGGCATAGTTACCAAAACTAATAGCGGCGTGTGTGCTTCAGGGACAGCTGAAAATTTTAGTAATGCTGTTTCACTCATCAGCACACACTAGAAACATCAAGATTAAAGCAGATGGCAGAGTGTAGCCCGACAAAAAACAGACAGATCACACCGTGGGAAGTTATAGGGGTTTTCATGGATCACATGGAGCCTGGCTCTGCAGCTGCTCTTATGTTCTCTCTAACTATTGCAGTGTTTGGGGGAAAGCACAGGTATGGCAGTAGGATTTCAATATAAATTATTCTAGGCTTATTAAGAGACTTTCTTCTATTTTTTTTTATTTTTGTTTCATGAATGTTGGTAATAGTAAAATTATTAACGTTTCTTTCAAATGTGATTTGCATTAGTACAGAATTAATTGCAAAGTGTTACTTATTAGCAATATACATACAAATGCAAAAAGCTTATAATTAAAAAACAAATTAAAATATGGATCTACTACAGTTAAATGTCGGGAAACATCAATTTTAGCTTTTTGCAGATGCAATATTGCACCAAGTGTGCGTAAGCCCCCAATCCCTTCCTATTTACTAGGCTTAGCCCTCTCAGCTTTTGCCAACATCAGCCCTGGTTTTTCCTGATATGCAGATGACACTCCAGTCTGCATTTGGTAACACTGAAAGTGTGTCAACCTTGAATATTGCATGACTGAAGTTTTTTCAGATGAATGGAGATAAAATTGAAGTCGTTCTCATTGCTGATGAAGCCAAATTTACTTTAACCTGATGGCTTAAATGTGAAGGTTGCTGGTTTTGTCCTTCAGGTTTCATCAGCTATTTGCAGTTTGGTGTTATTTTGATTCTCCAATCTGGCGTTATGTTGATTGCTTTTAACATATTTTTTGTAATGAAGTGCAGAAAAGAAAGGAAGTGGTGTGAAGACCTAAATGATCAGGAATTTCTCATGTTTACCTTTAAGCTAACAATAACTTTAGCTGCATGGATGTTAGAGACTTACTTGCATGTTGTCCTTTTGTAAGAGGATAGGAAGCATATACAGTATATGCTGCAGATTGCCCAATGCAAACAAAACTGAAGACTGTGAGGCAACGTATAAGCTCAATACATGTACAAATTAATTTGAAACCCTCTTAAATGACACCCAGAATACACCATTGTAAAGTTACTTTGTGGCCTTAACTCCTATTTAGGTATTAGCTATTTATGACACTCCTTCCTCCAGACTCTGCCAAAACAAATGACTTATTTGCTTTCATCCTTTTCGGTTCTTTCCCATAATTAATTAATATGACCCTGTATATACATATTGCAGGAAGTGCAGGGATAAAACCGTGTGAAGTACTGTCAGTAAATGGGTGACATACTGCAGGATCCCTAATGAAAGCAGCTGACACATTTGCTTTAACAGGTGCCTGAAATCAGTTTTTCATCACTTTCAGAGGCTAAACCCAAGAAGACTAGGCTGAGTTGACTGAATATATACTCACCTAAAGGATTATTAGGAACACCTGTTCAATTTCTTATTAATGCAATTATCTAATCAACCAATCACATGGCA
>JABFDZ020000001.1:36392916-36406385 GCA_019775955.2 Pollimyrus isidori
GTGGTGGTGTAATGATGTGGGTGATGTTTTCTTGGCATAATTTAGGCCCCTTAGTGCCAATTGGGCATCGTTTAAATCGTTATCTGAGGATTGTTTCTGACCATGTCCATCCCTTTATGACCACCATGTACCCATCCTCTGATGGCTACTTCCAGCAGGATAATCCAGCATGTCACAAAGCTTGAATCATTTCAAATTGGTTTCTTGAACATGACAATGACTTCACTGTACTGAAATGGCCCCCACAGTCACCAGATCTCAACCCAATAGAGCATGTGTGGTGGAACGGGAGCTTCATGCCCTCGATGTGCATCCCACATATCTCCATCAACTGCAACATGCTATCCTATCAATATGGGCCAACATTCTAAAGAATGCTTTCAGCACCTTGTTGAATCAATGCCACGTAGAATTAAGGCAGTTTTGAAGGCAAAAGTGGGTGAGTTTTCCTAATAATCCTTTAGGTGAGTGTATGTTCTTACTTTCAGCAATATATAATATTTTTTCAGCTTTGAAAATAAGTTAGAAAGTGAGTTCGTAAATACATCATAGTTCCCAATTAAAGCTTGTATGACTATTTGTTGAGTTTCACCATACTGAATTAACTCTGATTGTTTTTTTTTCTTTTGGTCATTTTTCATGTCTAAAACTGATGCCTTGCTCCTCTCCTCTTTCCTAGGCATATTGTATCTTTGCATGACAATTTTCTTTTTGACTAAACAGCAGAGTAAACGTAACAGAAATGTGAACTAGATATACTTCCTTGTCCTTTCTTTGCCCCCAAGGCATCTCAGTGGAGGTGTAACACATCCTAAGTGTGCCAGTAGCAAATTACACACTCTCACACACACACATTCATTTCTATAGGGAAAACCCTAATTCCAACATGACAACTTTAGCCCCTACCAAGCCCTAACCTTAACCGTAGGTAACCAAACAGAGTATGACACATTTGGTATTTTTAGTTTTTTGATTGCATTCACAGATATTTATGGGGACCTGGAACATGTAATATGAGCATAATCCACACACAGATACACATGCACGCACAAACATAGAGCCAAACAGATACTCATTATTCGCTTGCCAGTAAGACATCAATGGAGAATCAGGCCTGCCTTTTGTTTGTTGGGCCTCCTAGACCCATATAGTACATATGCACAGACCACATACGGTACATGTAGCATAATTACATGTGTAAAATAAGCATATGAGTGAAGAAGGCTAGTATGGTGGTTGCATGACACAAGCATGCAGATTTTATGTCAACATTGTTATGCTAATTTTCCAGACAAATGAGTTTATATTTTGCTTGGAAAGCATTAGTATCTTAGCATTAGTTATCGATATTATTATACATTTTACCACAGCTGGAAATGTATGTTGTTTTAAGTAACATTTGAGAAACAAAAACAAGGCACAAAATCAATAATAGATCAATGCTAAAGACAATGCTTTTACAATACTTTGATACCATTGCCAGTTACAATATTCTATTAATATTCATCCAAGTCTTTTCTGAACCCTGTATGTTATCAGTAGAGTGCACCTAGCCTTTTTATTAGAATTGGTTAGTAGAATATGTCCAGTTCTGGATAACAAGATAAATGCAAAATAAAAAGCAAATTACGATGTTTAATATTAGGTAGAGTTACTATACACAGTAGTTCATCTAAAGTAGTAGTTAATTATGCAGCAATTATGCAGTTAATTATTGCAGTAATAAACTCACATGCTAATATTGCTATATGTCAAAAACACCAAGAAAAGGCTACCTTTACGCTACCCTTTCTTTTCCACACTATTATTTTAAATGTAGTTTTACATTTACTTCCCTGGGCTTGCTTCCATCTCCTTTCAATGCTTGCAGCTGTAGATGGCCCCCATAAGATCAGAAGTGGAAGAGTGGGATGCAGAGTGCAGTACATGTACAGCTGTGGAAGAGCAACATCTCCATCAATTTATGCCAGGCACTAGACAGAAAAAACTAAATAAATTATAGTCAGTATGTGTTATGTATCATTTTTAGAAAAAATTCTACCCATAGCATGCTTGATGTTTAGGCATGTATCCATAAAGGAGATGAATTCAGGGATCAAGGTCATCTTTACACTGAGCATGTTCTTGCATGTTTTCCATATTCACAAAAGTTAAAAATTTGAAATTTTCTAGAAACCAAGGTCCCCATTGAGAAAGAAGTTATTTTCTCTTCACCCGCTGGAGGTTCAACACCTTTAGTCTATTAACACCTCTGCAGGAAGCCAAGGAGCTTGCATGTATGTGTGAGACTCCAGCGTGTGGCTGTATATCTCTCTACTTCATGTTCTGCGTGATCATGTGTATCAACATTTAAACTTGTACAAACATATCAGGAAACTTAGATTATCCCGGTCCATCTTAAGGCCTTACCATTTTCTGTTCAATCTTCCTGAACTGAACAAGGCCATCGGGCTTTCATTCAGTGCAATAGCACAACATACAATCGGAAAGTGTTTTGGTTGGATTTAGTTGGTTTAAGGCTAGACTGGGATTGAATACTGACCCTGGACTTTGAAGTCCCCACAGATGACTGGGGCAGAGCCCATTATAACTTTTGCAGAGCATTACATATCTATTGACCACCGGGGACAATGCCTTGAAGGTACCAGTCAAAATAGAGAATGGAGAATATTCTGTAATTCACTGACACCCAGACAAAGCTGGCAAAGCCAAAACTCTTTTAACAATGGGTAAAGGAGCAGGGGGGCAGGAGACAGGGATGGAAGAGCTTACTGCTTAAACGGGACGTTATTAAATTTCCCACAAGCACAGAAGTGCATTTCTACCTGTACTGTTACAATCAGAAAGGGTCTCTCTTTGCCTTAATTTTAACAGTCTGGTAACAAAAAAGTTGCTTCAGTACCGTTTGCATGAATCCCAAGATCAGGCAATGTTTTTGTTTACTGGTCATGGCATCAAAAATATCCAGCTTTCCCTCATCTGGGGCTGTTGTGGGATAGCTTCGTAGATGTGAGAACTCAGATGGTGAGTTCCAACAGCCTTGGGCAGGCAGGCTGATTCTAAAACAGGAGAGTTGTGGGGGAACAAGCCGTGAAGGCCAAAGCCTCCTCTTTGCTCCATTTTCTTCATAGCCTGGCACTACCTTCACACTTTACTTGCCACGTTTTGAGGCAAATAAGTAAGCTCACCAAAGGGAGCTGGCCACAGGCATGGATCAGAAACCTCCTCTGTCGTAGGTTGCCCTGGAGGTGATATCCCATGGGAGAAAAGTCGTTAGCCAGCCAGAGCTGAAAATATGGTGGTTTATTCCTGAGGTGTAGCACTTTGTCAGGCCAGATTGTCTACCTTCATCAAGCGGAATGGGAACTTTGCAGTTTTTTGGATGTCAATCAGATGTTATTCCCTAGGCCTTTTCATTTTGACATGTAGTTTCATGAACTGAGCAATTTATTTCATGAAACAATGCACATTGTGCTCGTTTCTTTGAAGTGAATGCCAGTGTACTCGTTTGAGAAAATGTCGGCCTTCTGGAACAAAGTGTAGTTTGTGAAAACACTAACCATAAACCCAGTGCTCAGTATATTCTGGGAAAGGATACAAATGCAATTCTGCTAAACACTTGGTAATTTTATCTCAGGTCAATATTTGTTGGGAATTCGTCTTGTACCTGGCTGTTGAATCTGGCTTTACATCGTCAACATGACCTGCATCCATGTTGACATGATGCCAGGGCAGTTAATGACCTCATATCCAGCATTAAGGGTATCTAACATTTTGACCCCATCGTGCTGTGTTCTGTCCTGTCATGACAGTGAAATCCATCACATGCCACTTAGATAAAATTGGTTTTGGTCATTATGCATCTGCTCTCTACATTAATGTGCTTAAAGCCCCTGCCCTCCCCTGCAACACACAGAAAGATGCGAATTCGAAGCAGGTGGCGGAAGTCGGAGCTTAAAGACCAAGGGTGACATTCAAAGGTGAGATTCTGACCACTGAGTCTGACTCACGGGTCGAGTACGCCTCACCTCTGCGCTCCTGGTGAGAGGTGACCACAGTGTGCCTAAATAGACTTCCTGACCTCTGACTGATCATCTGCACGTCTGACAAAGCATCAGTTCTACACTATTTATCCTGTACTGTACTGACAATCGCTATTCTTCTTTGTTTAATAAAAAATATTTTTAAAAGTTTGAAATAAAAGTTTCCATATGAAATTAGAAACATTCTCAGCCTTTTCCTTCATAAATGTGAATTCACTTCATAGTCATCTTGAACAACAGAATTTGTATCAAAGACTGCATCTCTCCTGCTCCTGTGGGTAAAACAGGGTTAAGCTTAGAAGTATTTCTTCCTGTTTTAAGGAGTGACACAATTTTTGCTTCTTTTTTATTCTTGAGTAAAATGCTTGGGGGCATTGTGTGGCTCAGCAGCCTAGGTCTCTTTGCCTATGGCCAGAAGAGTTGAGGCTGGCCTCACCAGAATAGTTACATGACTGTGGGCCCTTCAGCAAGGCCCATAACCCCCATCTCTGTGGGTGCTGTAGGTGGCTGCTCTTTTGTCTGTGTGTGTCTTATGGAGAGAAAAGATGAGGTAAGCAAAAAGATAATTTTCCTAAAAGGATCAATAGAGTATCATTCTAAAATAAAAGAAAACTTCTGAAATGGCATCGTTACCATAAAGATTTCATTTATTGTAGTAGTAATGTATGGAATAGCTAGAATGTGAATATTTTTAATAAAGCAAGAAAGCATTCGACGTTTGCCTTTTAATCTGAAGGCCAGGAAATAATATTGGAGAGTTTCATTCCAAAACAAATTGCAGATCCAGATTTCGTATATGCTCTTGGTTGGCTGTCAAGCTTCTGCTGGCTTCCCTAGACACACTGCTGCACATTGTAGCTCACTAAGGGGAAGCAGTGTTTGCATATCACACATTTATATCCTCATAAGGACGGGTGGCCTTAGAGGAAACGCTGCAAATCCCATATGACATAAACAAATCTTGTCAGACACAAACATGTAAGGTGGGACACATCCATCCGAACACATTTACACATTGGACTTATGTGGATGTCCCCATCAAAACATGGGGTAGGAATCAGGTTGGCACAATTTTCACAGAATTAAAGATTAAAAGATCTGATGGGAAACATGTCCACTCTGTGTAGTTTAGGGGCCTCGGTGTTTTAGAGCCCGTGGGGGGAAAAGAAATCTATAGCCTTGAGTTGTTTCCTGTTCAGCTTTCAGCCCAGAAACTTTATGTGCTGATAGAAGTCAGGAAACCTCAGGTTTAATCCTCTTCACTTTTACTATGTATATCCAGTGTAATTCAATTACCTTTGTTCCCTTTTATTGTGTAATGAATGATAGCAGCTCCAACAAGTCAATGGACTAGGGCCAGTAAACACAGTGCTTAAAGAATTCACAAGTGGTAGCAGCTTTGAAGGATGATAGATGGCTAGAATTAAAGAAAGGGCTGCTTTTTGTGCTTGAGACTTTTACTATACTGATAATGAATAAACTCTCCCTCCACTTTGGCTTTAGGATGCAAGATTAACCCTTTGTGGTTGGATAGACCGTGCACAGAATTCACAGATTTGCCTGTAAGTGACTCGTGTCCCGTGGGAATAAACCCACGTCAATAGAGCAGTGTTTGGATGCAGAGAAAAAAAATAATAAAACAGAAAAACATAGCATTTATTTTGATCAGTCTGTGTAAATATCTGTGAATACATTTTATTTAGACTATACTCTTCAATGAATATTTTATACTGTACACTTGGGATTGCCTTCAGTCAATTTTTGTCCTTTCTGGACTGCTACAAAAGACACCTCATTGTACATCTGCAATCAGGTATAAGGAACAAATAATGTCACTTAGATGCTTGGTACCCTTATTTATTGTTATTGTTTATGATGAGCCCCTGGGGCTCACAGTGACAAGCTACAAAAGCCAAAGTATTGAAAGAAAAAATGCCCTCAATTTTCTTGCAAAGCACCCATATATCTCCTGCTAATTACACTATTCAAGCTGTATCAATAACCACAGATAATGGTGCAGGACTGATCACTCTTCCGAAATAATAATGACATTTTCTTATGTACATTTTAACAAAGAGAATATAACTTTCAATCTATATGCAAAGAGGTCTGTTGAAGCTTTTTCTCGCACATTGTGAAATTGTCCCAGCTTGATTCTCCATGCTTTGGTTAAAGAGGGGCTTTGCATTCTTCACGTGTAAAATGATTGGAGATAGCTAAACTAACAGCAGAGCAAACCTAATTAAATCACAGCGAAGAGCATATCAACTCCCCCCCCCCCCCAACACAAGTCATACAAAACACAGGGTCCCCAAGGTGCAGTTCTGAAACCACAAAGGTAGCACTTACAAACCTGACAAGTGAACTAATTATCTCCAAAATTACAACATCTTAATGGCAGCTCTGTCTAATTCAGCTTGTAATACAGCAGAGATCATTAGGCAATGTGGCTCTACAGAAGACTAGCAGCTGTGTGCTACTTTTTCATAACTTGGGGACATCATGACCTCTTTGTCCTTTACCTCATCAGACGAGCAGGTCAGGAAGTGGGTGCAGCTATCGTTATGAAAATAAAATTGCTAGCACTGTGTATATATTCAGTAATATTAACACGTCCCCCATGATCCAGTTTTCCGCCAAGTTTTTATTTAAAATGAGTCTCTGGTGAGAAAATTAGCAAGGCTCCTATTGCAATGATTCGTTAGAAAACAATGAGAGTGCAAAGCCGACCGTTTTTACTAAGCACTGCCCACATTTTATGCAAGATGAATTATTTACATATTCGGCTAACCATCTGTCATTTATATGTAGGTTTATCCATTTATCTGCTTAGGAAGAGTGTTTATTATGACTGGCAAACGGAACACAGACTGTTATACCTTTATGGCCATTTTTCTGTCACAGTAAATAATTTTTACCTTGACAGCCTTAAGGTTAGGTGTTTAAGGCCCACATGTGCTCAGCTATGGAACTCGAAAGGTCCACGGCAGGGCAGAAGCTACCCCGGTGCCCAGATTCTAGGTGAGACTACGGGGAGCCCTTTCTTATAACTCCCATGACTCCTGCTAATCCAGGCTCGCTCATCCTGTTGTCCAATGACATCCAACAAAACGCTGAATTGGAGCTTGGCCAGATAGTATTGGTTCTTTAATTGTCTTGCTAAAATAAAATGCTTCTCAGCTTTACTCATTTCTAAAGACCGTAATAGACAGGCAGTAATGAAGACCCCCTACCACCACTCACAGTATAAGTGCATAAATATCCAATACGAACTAGAAATTTACAACCTGGATCCTTCTATGAAACCATCACGCTCTAAATTTTGAAGGCAGGATAAATTGTTATAAATATTTATAAACACAATAGTATGACCACAGAGCCCATTAATCTTACATGATAATAATAAGGGCTATGATGTATATTATGTTGTGTTGTTTTGTTATTTTGTACTACTGTTTATTGTTGTCTATTTATTATTGTTTGTTTGGTGTTTGTGGGGATATTGCTGATTGTACAACAAATTTTCCCTCAGGGATAATAGATATTCTTGATATTTCAACATTTACAATGAGCATTATGGGATGTTCCCCAATTTTTTTAGCGTCTGTGTGGCCAATGTGAATCCTGAAAAAATGGTTGCGTAGGTTAGCAATCAATCAAGAGAAGCCAGTAAGTATTGATAAACTCAATATATAATTGCATTTATTTGTTTTTCATATTTGTTTGTTTATCTGGGTCTAAGTTTGGTTAAGTGTTTCTGACCTGTTTGTCCTTCCTATGGTTTCAACAAGGAGGTCACTGCTTTCCTGCAGCCAGGGGTCGAGGAGAGGTGAACTTGGCTTTTTCCTGATCTGCATTCCAAGAGCAACAGTCAGCCGATCAATCCGACCCCAAAACACCTCGAGCTGCAACAGAACCTGTGTTTTTTTGTTGTGTTCTTAGCAGTCCTGAAAGACAGGGATCAGTACTGTTCACATATCAGTCAGTCATCCTGCATGATTTGATATATGGGATTTTTTAAAAATCAAATGAAATACTGTCATATAAAAATATACCTGAAAAATTGTTAAAGCGCTGCACTTGTATTTGCCAGATCTGCCGACGGCTTGCTTCCATTCTGCAACATTCTCTTTCTCATGTCCTCCCTCCGACGTGCCTCATAGACAGTGACTATGAGTGTTTGGAGCAAGGCAGTTCATTAGCTTGTGTCTTACAATGACTTGAAACCATATCAGCATTTAAGCTTTCACAGTTTGAGTATCTGGAATGTATTAACTGCATTAAAATTCTAAAAGGAGTAGATTTCAGTAGTCTCTGTTCAGTATGTGCTCCCCACATGCATTTGTTTAACTTCTCATTCTACTCCCGACGTAACACGCAGAAGCCCTGAGATATCCACAGTGTGTAGCTTCTCTCTATACTTCTGTCAAACTCTTTTCCAGTGGAATTGCGAATGTTGTGAAGGCAGGTCTTAAATTCTCGTTTAGAGTCAATTCTTAAATGCCTCCAAAAATTGCACCTATAAACGTGGAAAAAGTGTTAAATCTGAAAAATGGTTAGATAGCAAAGATAAAAGACAAATTTATTCAAATTCCCCAGTTATTCGGCATAGCTAGACCTCCAACTATTTACCTTTCATTGCGTAGAAGGAAGAAAGGGCAAATCTTTTGAAGGAATAATGAAGTGATTTGGTGTGAGCTCAAGGCCATTTCAGTGCAAATAAGGTCTGCATATCATTTTTATTCTTACTGAAAGCTATTAATTTCATCTCTAGAAACTTACGATAAGCCAGTGGTGATGTGGGGCCAAATTCTCAGAAATGATAGCGAAGAGTGAGCCACAATGAAGTGTCATTAGGGACCTTATATAGATCTTTAAATGTATCAGTTTTAATAGATTTTGCTGTCATACTTGGCTTTTGTACAATTTTATAATAACATTTTTTCTGGTATAACAATGAGTCCCATAAATGTGGAACTATGAGTATAGCTCGTAGTAGCATAGCTTGATTATTTGACCTTTAAAGCTTATTCATGAACAAGTGTGATTTCTACATTACCTATATTTTATGTACAGATATATTCTGTATATTTGAACAAGTGCTAAGGCTAAGTTGTTGGATTAAATAATTCATCCTCACTTTAAAAATGAAATAACATGGTGTATTATGGTTTTCCAGCACCATTGTACTTCATTTGTAGTAACTGTGATTTATTTTCTGATGTAAAATTATGCCTGTATACTGCCATCTACTGGAAAGTCATAAAATAGTTTTTTTGTCATTGCATAAATTTTTCTAAACATAAAAAGAATCAAACAAGCCTTGAACAGAAATATGCTTGATATTTATGATCACAGAGAGAGGCAGGAGAGAGACCCTGGGCATTTTTGCAATGCAGTAGTGAGCTTCTCAAGCATTATTTCATAATTAGCCCAGTCTGATCAGCTCAATTAAGTCAGCACATCCGGAACAGCTGTTCTGAAGCCGGGTGAATCGGAAATATTCTGATTCACAGCATGCACCTTGGACAGGCTTATCGGAATATTTCCTTGGACAAATTCAATATGTTTTGCACAGATGTCTGACAACTGTGTTAGTGAATCCAGTTGTAAAAGCCGCCACTAAATTAAAGATAAAAGGATATTACCTCATTTTAATTTTATACATATGTAACAACAGAACAAAGACTATGTAAAGGTTTCTGATGGTATATGTATACATCAAAGAAAAATTAACACTGTGGATTTTTTTGAGCTCTTCTGTCTTGTAAAGGTTTACACATGCCTAGTTATTAAATACAATTATGAATGTAATAAAAATATATTTGCTGCCCCACATTTGCATGATTTGTAGTATTGTTGATTAATTCATATGTAGCACCATAATCCAAATGACTTTGTATGGCGTTCCTTATTCGTCACAGAGTAAACACACTTCCAATCGTATTCAGAAATGTCAATGCCAATCAGCATTCAATCATGCCTAATTAACTGCAAGTTTACCTGGAGGAGAAAAAAAAATATTATACCCTGAATCCTCAGAACCGGAGGTCAGGACAGATGCTACAAACAGAATCTGTATGATCAGTGGAAGTGGTGTCAGTTGACCATTGCTAATATTATGCAAACGAAATAACTGCAAAAGGATACCTAAAAATATGAGAAAGACCTTATGAAAGACCTGTGCAATAAGATCATGGAAGAGGATGAGATAATGCCATAATTGTGGGTGAACAGGGGGGGCAAAGCTTTTCTGACAACAGGAAGAGATGTGAATCATACAGGATTGAGTGTCTGTATCAGTGGTCTGAAAATCACTCTAATTTTATTTTAAAATGCAATTTGAAAACATGAGGTTAAGTAGACAAGCACGTTCCATTTTTAAGCACGCCTAGGCTCCATGATATCCCTCCTTCTGCGATAGATAAAACCACAAATTCAACAAGGCACCGCCTGTTATTATACTGTGCCTAGCAATTGGATGGATGCAGAATACAAAGAAAGATACACCCATCACCCTGACAACATTACTACACTCATACACATAAGGATAAACATGCCCATTCACCCACACATACAAGCATAAACACACAGTGGTAAAGTTATAGTCTATACCAAGCAGAATAGCAAATAGTGTGCTATACCTTTCACCATGGCTCCTCAACCTATTATCATAAAAAACTGCCTAGGGTGCAAGCCTCTGAGGGGTGCCAAATTCGCCAGTTGATGTTGTGTGGTGCTAAAAGTCTGAGACACAGTGAAATCAACTTGCTCGCACTCCTAGAAGTGCCAGCACAAAACAGCTACGTGGCACGAGGCCAGGATAAAAGGGTCAAGGACAGTGTTAGGTTAGCATGGTGTGACCAAACACAAACATTGTAAGTAAAGTGGCGACAAGAATAGTATGAGTGAGGATTGTTAATAGTGCTGTCAAACGATTATTTTGTTTAATCATGATTAATCACACACCTCTGCTGGGGGGGGGTTACAGCTTGCCTGGAGCACCTCATGGGCATCGACTAGCCCTGCTGTTCGTCCACAGCGCCAGTGGTGCCAAATTCACAGGAAAGGCAGCACCAGCTCCTGTGCAGATGTGACCGGCTGACCCCATCGAAGCGAGATGCATGAGGGTGTCAGTGCACTCGTGCAGCCGTGGGGAGTGCAGGTGGTCTGGAGGGGAGCTGAAAATGGGCTTCACCACAGGGAGTAGACAGGAGATCCCCAGAATGAATCGGCCACCATTCCAACACTCCAGGGTTACGGATGGTACACGGAGCTGGCTTCCGGGGTGGGCCGTGTCGTCATGTGCGGCTGCAGACACTGGGAAAAGATGAGTAGAGTATCCAGGGAGAGGCTACTGGGGCAGGTTCTGAGAGGGGAAATGAAGACAGGCTTAGAGGGGACAAAAAAAATCACCTCAACAAAAAACTATGGCCATAGTTTGCAAATGAATAAATCCTACAGAATTAACTTCAATAAAATTAAAAGGGGAGTGCTATGCAGCTCAGTAGGTAGACTTCTTTCACTGTAAACAAAAGGTTGCTGGTTAAAATCCCTGGGTTGGCAGAGTGATCACTCCTGGGACTAGCTTATCCTACTTTTGTAACTGAACATCACTTTGGATAAAAGCATCTGTTAAACAAAGGAAATGTTACATTAATCTAAACACAAGCATTATTGGTTATGGTCATAGAAATGATCATTATTAGTTCTTCAAGCTGGTTCATTGAGAAATAAATCTGCTATATTTTTATATCAGTTTCAATTATATTAATATACAGTATATTGGTTCTTCCTTTTCACATCCCATCCAGAATCCAGTTCATGAATTACCTGCTGCAGGTGTGGCCATCCTACATGGCTGTCCTCGATTTATTCCAGTCTGTAAGCACTTACACCTGCAGTCAATCTATCAAGCTATTTAAACTCCCTCTACTTAATGAATCTTTTCCAGTCTTGGGTTTTGGTTATTCATACTGAAGACTGGAGTTTAGGGCTCATCGTCTGAATTTATTTAAAGTTACCTCTTAGGTTATTTTTCTGTGTGGTGTACCAAATCCATCTATTTGAGGCCAGTGGTGGGATTGATAGCATCAGTTTTTGTTTCATTAGCTTACAGCGCTGCATTAGGCCAAAAATGCTTGCCAAGTAGTTAGCTTCTCTTCCTAATGTCAGATATCCCACTAAAATTCATTTATTATGAAGCTGGGTTCAGCAGAAGAGAATTTTGGGCTATTTATACAATGTAGTTCCAATGATTTATACACAAGATGTATCAGACCAAAGAATTGTCTGTGTGATAGCCAGTAATAATTAGGCAAGCTTTTGTGCTACCAGGCTTTAAAACAATGATTTAGTGGCTGACTTGAGATTTATTCAGTGGGAGTAATTATTTTGTCACAAAACAGCTATAAAGAATTAGTATTTGCACATTTTTCCGCTCCTGGAAAATTGTTTTCCTTGGAAATATTTCTTGATAATAATATTATTTTATTACATAGCCCTGTGAAAATATATGAACAAAACTGGAGAGAAATGTTGAGAAGAGACCTTTGTGTGGTCTGCTTAAGCTAACTGAAATAACAAAGCCTTTCATAAAAATGATGGCAACACTTGATCTGAGTTTCCAGCCTGACAGAGGAACTTTGGTGCAGATTCATTATACAGACAGTTTTTGACTCCCCACATTCCTCAATCTGAGTCATTGGTCACATCTCAGACCATGACAATTTACAGGAATTATTAAATTTTATATTTGAAAAGCTTTTGTCATTATGAACAGTGTTGGGACAGTTACTTTTAGAATGTAATAGTTTATAAATTAATTGTTACCCTGTTAAAATGTGATACATAATGTAACTATATTCATGACTTCATCAAAGTAATGTAACTTACTTTCAATTACTTTTTTATTACTAAAGTGAGCAATAAAGCTGAAAAGTCAAATTTAGCGTCGGCATATTTGCTGACCAGCATTGTCTGGAAGTATGCCAAAACAAGGCATTTCTGTATGGTGAAAAGATGCACAGCAACAACATGCACAGCTTTTTGCCTAAAAGAATATATTCAGATGTAACCCCCTTTGTAATCCACAGGATTTTGATTAGTAACTAATTTAATTACAGATTTCTCAGATCCTGTGACAGATTACAATTACATTTATTTTGTAATTTATTTATGTAACACAATTAAATGTAACTAGTATTCCCCATGGGGGCAACGTGGTGGTGTGGTGGTTAGCACTGTTACCACACACCTCAGGGACCTGGTTTTTTATGGAGCTAATACTATGACAAAACTATTTGAATGTGAATTGTGTAAATTTGAATTATTTACAAGTGTGAATTTTTGTGTTTGAATTTTAGAAACTGAATTTGATGTTCCGAATTTCTTCTTCATCTTGAAAACTTTAAGTTGTATTTAAAA
>JABFDZ020000001.1:36415110-36434179 GCA_019775955.2 Pollimyrus isidori
ATCAGTCGGCCCATTCTCCTCTGACCTCAAGCATCAACAAGGCATTTTCGCCCACAGGACTGCCGCATACTGGATGTATTTTCCTTTTCACACCATTGTTTTTAAACCCTGGAAATTGTGAAATACTCAGACCGGCCCGTCTGGCACCAACAACCATGCCAAGCTCAAAATTGCTTAAATCTCCTTTCTTTCCCATTCTGACATTCAGTTTGGAGTTCAGGAGATTGTCTTGAACAGGACCACACCCCTAAATGCATTGCAGCAACTGCCATGTGATTGGTTGATTATATAATTGCATTAATGAGAAATTGAACAAGTTTTCCTAATAATCCTTTACAGGTAGGTGAGTGTGTAATGTCGCCAAAGAAGTCATGAATAAATTCAACACCTTGAAAATGCAACTAAATAGGCTCGGGGAGTCATGATTAGTTTAGGTTTAACTTTAGTCTCGGCAATGTGAGTGGGCATATCAAAGTAACTGAGATTTTCAGTACCACAGAGCTCCTAAGAATGAAAAATGTTGTTGTGTTATGGTCTTGCGGACACTGGAGGCACTGCATGCCAGTCTGTGTGGTCAAAAGGACTTATGTGTCATGAAACCTCACAAGAAGTGCTGCTGTTATAGTGTACTGGCATCTGTTGGAGGTTGCAGTGTATTTCAGCTTGAAGGGTTACCCAAAGGTCCTCTGAATCCTGATTTACTCTAGCAAATATGAAGTCCTTGATAATCTACACAAGTGGCAGCAGGAGGAGTCATGGTTATTTAGAGCAGTGGTATCTTCTTTAAAGATACAAAGAACAGTGACCTGGTTCGCTGAATGTCCCAGGGATGAAGAAATTTCCATTAAGAAAGATTCTGCAGGAATTCTGGTTACGGAGTTGCATATGCACATATACAGTTGTGTGTTAATGCTTAGATGCTCTTGATATGTTCTCCAGTGTAGCCACAACTTGTCTCTGGTTTTCATGTAATACAGGTCCTTCAAAGGGTGACAGTCAAATACAGAGCACCAGGCTATGATCATGTTAATTTATGTCAGCATGTTTAGTGAAAAAGTCTTTAGAAATGGTCTTCCATGAAAAAAGGTGAAATGATAAAAAAGTAGAATCAAAGAATGACTGATATTTAATGCACATATTATTCTGAACAAAAGCTCAGCTTATTCATTGAGTGACATTTGCCTAGAATGATTGCTAAAATAGATTTTTCAGCTTTAAAATGAAATGCGCTATAAATTCTTGAAGTGTTGAATTTAAAATGTAGTCATAACTTTACTTCCTTTTGGGAATAACAAGTTTCGAGAAATTGGCTGCTTAAAGAAAAACAGAAAGTCTGAAAGTGCTTCTGGAGTAAGATTCAGTAGGGACATGTAAAAGTGTCAGGTACTGCTGCTGTTGAATGTGTTGTATAAAATGAATTTAAGGATAATGATTACTTACATTCAGGCACATATAACCTTTTTAGGGCTCTTAGTCGAAAGACCATAAAACATCTGAGATAGACCACAGTCTATTGCTTCCTGTTCCTACAGTGGCTAAAGCCTTAAAACTCCTATTGTAGCAAGTATACAGAAGAGAAATTAAAAGCTAATTAAGACAATAGTGCCTTCAGAATATAACACAGATCATAATAGCTAGATATTTACAAGCTTTTGAAGACATGAGAACCAGCAGTCTAATAATAAATATGCCCGATAAATATTGGAGACTTTTAAGGGACCTTTAAGATAATGAAGACTCTGGTTTATATTTATTCTTTGTTAAAATGTGTCTGTGGCTGTGCTCACCTACCGCGATGTAACCACCCAGTACCCAGACTCCCCACACTTCATTATCTGTCTGTTTTTCATCTGTGGTTCTTTTTCAGTTTCAGGAAGGTGACTTTGGTCATGCTGGGCCTTGGTGATGTTGGCCCTTAAAACTGCAACAGACAGAGGGATATATTTGAGGAGGAGAATTTCCCCCTAGCGCACACTGTGCATGGGAAGAAAATCCCATGACTCACAAGACTGTGAAATATTCCATACACAGTCGTTTTGCATCTGGTTGTAGGTGATTGGGAAAGATACTGTTTTTGAGTATTTTGTTTTGTTTTTTATCATCTTTCCTTAAGTTTTTTGCTCATTTTATTAAGCTTTTCTGTTTCTTTACAGTTCATACCTCATGAATAAAACCTAACATGTAATCCATATAGCGTTCGGGAGCTTGATGAGGGAGCCCCCCATGTATCTCCCCTGCCATTTGCTGCTGCTGCTGCTGTCAGATTAGTGCTTTGTGTGCTTGACAGTACCTGGTCCTGCCCCTCCCCTCTGCAAACATCACACTGAGCTAGGATCTCAATGAATGGACATTTACAATACAGTCTTTATCTTTCTTTAGTTAATGACATTTTGATAGAATTTTACCATAAACGCACCAGCTGTACTGGTAATTCTGAGGAAGATCTCTCAATCAGTAAAATCTTTCTTTTGCTGAAAATAATCTGTTATCCATTACGATTCTTTTTAATAGAAAGATGCATTAGCCGTGAAAATAATGCCTTGTTCTATTTTAAAATTTGAATTTCATTATTTGGGTTAATTTTCTTATTTTCTTGTGAATATAAAAGATATATAAACAAAACAAGACTTTGAAATATAAAGGGATAACTCAAAAATCTAAAAACCGTAAATTTACTGCAAAAAAATATATTTATATTTATATTACAAATATTGACAAAAACTTCACATCTGGGAAAGAGAGTACAAATAATCTACACAAAGTGTGTTTAAGCCTGTATAATTTTTGATTTTCATTTCATGTGAATTGATCACCCACTTCTTAGGCATTGAATGTATTTTCCCAAGCGACAGGAGGCTGCCTTTCAGCTTTGTGACGCTGCTGAGGGTACAGAAAGCGTGGTATGATTTGAGTCGCTGCCGTGCTTCCTGTTTCCCATCCAGCTTTGCCTTTGTTCTTCTCCATCCTCTTAAAGTGTACCGTGCCCCTTTCCTTCAATTTTTGCCAAACAAAAATTGCTTCTCCATTGGTTTTGGCTGAAAGCTACTAATGCCACAGCCGGGCCACAGCAGATTGCATGCCAGAAACGGAGCTTTGTGGGACTCCTGGGCAGCTCAGTCGGTTAAGTCACTCTTCTATAGCGCCAGCCGGGAGCACAGCTCATATCTAGGTCTGGTTCTTAAGGGAGGGGCCAATTGGTTACTGGTTGCCATTGGCGACATTTCTGCTGTTCCTCCAGTTGCTTCTCTGCTATCGGAAGCCATGTGATTCACGGTATTTAATAGGAGTTTCTTTTCTGCATATTTTCCAAGGACAAAAACAGCAGCAGCACAATCTCCTTAAAGGGTTTCTCTTCTTATATCTGACAGCCATTTTGAACTTTTCATTGGATGCTGCCACGTAGTCCTGTGTGTTCTCCACGTTTCTTTGGATGCTTTCTACATGCTGTCCCTGCTCCTCGACCAGCAGATAGACCTCTAGGAAGAGGTCTCGTAGGTCTCTCATGTTGCCCTCCAAGCTCACCAACTCCCTATGACGCTGCTCAATTTCTGAGAGCTGCATGCGGGTGATTTTTGCCTCATGCAAGATGTTCTCATTGAAGACCTCCCAGTGGCCCTGCACCATCATGTTGTCCACTTCCGCTTCCAGTACTTCTCGGCCTGACACTTCCAGTTGGCGGATTATGAATTGCTTGCACTTGTCCTGCTTGCTAATGAGTGAGCTGTTGTACTCACTCATCACCCTCTGAAAGTAGCGGAAGAGGCTGGCATGCTGGGCTCTCTGGATACGGGTCAATGCAGATTGTGGGCCGCTTTCTGCCTCGCTGCTCTTCACCTGCCTGGACAGGCCATCTAGCCTTTTGTAGAGGCCCTCAGCCAGCAGCTTGATGTCCCGTGTGATGTTGCTTTCTTTCTTCATGATACTAAAGCGCCGCATGGCTGCCACCAAGGTCCTTTGCTGCTGGCGGAACTTCTTGACCTCAGCATCCAGGTCGTCAATTCCCTCACGGATCTGCTGCACCTCGCTCAGGAAGTTCTCCAGCACTGGCTCTGCCTCAAAGATCACAGCCTGGGGAGCAACCAGTATGCCGACATCCTCCACTGTGGAAGAATCTTCTATGGGTACTTCACCAGTGTCCCTCATTCTCTGCTGTAATTCACTGAAGCGGTCCTTCATGGTGGTTTTAATACTTAAAATGTTTTCTTACTTGATGGTTCAGTGGACTGAATTTTATCCAGTGTCTCCAATATTTCACCCCTATAAATCAAGCAAAGGTAAAGATTAATTAGAAATTTATTTTATTTTCTTGGTGTAACTTATTATTTCTGCGTGACCTCGATTGTGTGTTATTTTATGTAACATGCACATATATGCTGCAGTGGCTTATGTCCAATTTTGCCTCTTGCTTCTGCCCTTACTAACTATGACATCATCAAATACCTACTGAAAGCAATATGACAGGTCTATATAAATATGTACTTTGGTGTGTACATTTACAGTGTCAGCCTGAGTGTGTAAAATCAATTTGCTATCAAACAGGAAGTCCACGCAAAACATATTGCATTTTCACTTCTTATTTAAGCATATTGGCTACTAATTTTTGGTCTTCCAGCATTTGTTTCAAATTGTTCAATTTCAAATATTAGGTAAGTTTATTGATCAGTGTCCATTCATTTTCACCTCAAACACATAAAAATAATTTTATAACAAACATCAGCACACTATATAATGATGAATCTCCATTTCTACCATATTATGTAGTCATGTGGACAGCCTCTGTGGACAGTTTCTAATGTCACTATACTAATTGTCTGTTCTTATTTGAAACTTAATGTTGATAATAAACCTTTCTACCCAGAGCTGGTTTTGATATGTTTTAAATCTTATGAAAATATTTAATTCTGCTAAAGGTCCTGTGGACACTGCAGTGGCTGAGGGACATACCCCAGATGTAAATTGTAGCATTTTAATATCCTTACTAAAAGCTTGCCTAGAAATATAATCCTTAGTCCAAATCCTTCTGACGTTTTATCAAATGAAGTTATTTTTCCTGAGATTTCAATAGCCTTTTTGTGTTATTGTCATTCATCTGGCAGCACAGTAGCATAGAACCATTGCCCATCAGGTTTAGGGGTTTCCAAACTGCCCATTGTGTGTAAGTAAGCATGTATGTGTATTCTCTGAAAGGCAGGGTGAAGGTGTACCCTGTGCTGGAAATTAAGCTCGCCAGCTTGCCTGAGGTGAGTAATTTAGAAGACGGGCGAGTATGAAAAATCGAAACACTTGCCTGCTGGCTAGCAAAAAAATTAAAAGTCGGACTACAAGAAAGAGCCACATTATGTTGTGTGCTTGTCTCTTGGCACCAATACAAAGACCGTCTAAAGTTTCTCTGATGTGATATTGTGTTCTTGGCCAGTCCTAGTTACAGAACTATCCCAGGTACAGTAGCCAATCAAATTGAAGCGCTTGTTTCATCAGTATTCAGCATTACATTCTCCATTTTCCAGAGTCTAGAATTAGTAAAGACATTGGCAAGCTATATTGAAAAGAAATTGAAAAAACATTCAACAAAATGCATTGTTTTTTTTCCTCAACCCACTTCACTTTCACTGAAAGGTCCTAATGTGGACTTCAAAACCATCAAGATGCAAGAATCAGAAAATTCGTGGATAACTGGATGCCTAGTAGGGATTAACTCTGTGTAGACCATGCAGGGCTCTGAAAGAATAAATTGTTTATGTAAATGAATTACTGTAATGATATACTTTACATGTTAATGTATTATTGTAAAATGGGTTGGTCTTTATGCTTACAAATTACACTGTACATTGTAGGCTACTGAAAGATTTTCTGGTCTGGTCTGTTTTTACAGAACTACCAGGTTGGCTTATTGCAGAAATTCTGAAGTTCCACCCCTGGTTGTACCTCAGTGGGATAGGATCCAGGCCCCACTGCAGCCCAATACTGGAAGAAGATATATGGATGGTCGAAAACAGGCAACCTTTTTGTTTAAGAACTCAATCCATTTTGTAAGCATTCAGGCTGGAATGTGACTGAGATCATGTGAACATAATCTTTAGAGAGCTCATAAGCCAGAGGGTGCCCATTTCATTCTTGAAAAGGTTAAAATTGAAACGTTCCAGATCAGTATACAATATATCCAGTTACTGGATGAATTCCAAACAGGAAAGACTGCAAAAACCTCTGTGTGCATTGTTGAGCTCTCCCAATCTGCTTAGAGGGCATCTTATTGATATAAGTGTGCCCGTTGTTCCTGACAGCACGGGCTCCAGGCTCGCTGGGACCATTTTGCAATTTTCAGCTTCCCTGTTTATGCCACATGGGACAAATGCAAATATTTTTTTTTAATTTAAGTGTTGCTAATTTCAGAGACAGGTATGAAAATGGCCCACAGCTTTATTACGCTTGATTCATCCCTTAGCCTTATGAACTGAATGTGATATCTCAAAGAATTGTTGTTATTAAAGGGCCCTTCATTAAATAGTATCATGTGAGCAGTTTATACCTTCTCTTTAGCTTCACTCTCAACATAAATACTGATCTACTGCAGAGCACTTCATAAGCACAAAATAATCTTTGTTCTGACACTTTACATATTTATTGTTTTATTTCCCTTCGCTGGATCTTTGTAGGCGACTGCTTGTGTACAGTTACTAGGTACTAAATCTTTATACTGCATCATTTTTTTCTCCCTGTTTGCTCGGGTCACATAATCAATTAAATATAAATGTATGCTAACTGTCAAAGCATAGTTTGAGGATTTTTCTGTGACTGAAGATTACTGCAATTACCATGGAAACCTTCCATAAATGTAAGTGAACATGCATTCATCCATAACCACCCCCCCTGTGCCACTGGCATAATAAAAGCATACTTCATTGTCAGTACAGTGACTGAGTACTGACCAGGAGCAAACAGTTATCAGCTGACAGCTTGTCCCCACCCAACCATACTTTTTGTAATCGTAAATGTTTCATATATATTTTTATATAGAAATACACACACACACACATACACACACGTTTTTTTTTTCCCCAGAAGGCCCCCTTTTTTGATTACAGCCCGTATGGCTAAACCTAGCTTAGTTTGCTCAAGAATAGTAAGCACATTGTTCTGCAATAACACCAATCAGAGTGCTAGCAGCAGACTTACCTTCTTGTAGTCTGGCATGCCTGAATCTGTGAATTCTAACCTCATAGAGAGACAAAGGCAACTTTCATATTACAATCTGTGGAAATCCAATCAAAAAACAGCATCTTCTGAGGAGGAGACATCCCTCCTCTGCTTTCTCTTCACCGGACACTCCTCACCACGTTCCAGCATGCAAACATGAATGTTTGGTTAGCTGAAGTTACTGCTGGCTCGGAGCAGAGCAGCTGAGCCCCTTGGGAAATCTTGTCTGGCCAGTTCCAGGCCACTCCTCCTGTCAGAACTTTATGCGGCTAGTGGGTGGTGAAGCTCATTAGACTATCTGAAGGCTCCAGGGTGACGTGATTAAATCAAGTGGGGGTGGAGTGTGCATACGGCTCACACCAGCATGGCCTTTGTTACAGGCCTCCTGAATGGGACTGTCACACCGGGGAGGCACGACTTTGACTGATTGTTTGTGACAAGCCACAGAATTCCTGTAAACTCTCAGGAGAAATCGCATGTCTTACTGTAGTGCCACCATTAAGTCTAATAGAGTGTCTTGTTGGTCGGTTGTTTCCTGTTGTGCTTTACACAGTAGATAGTCCTGAAAATGCATATCCAGCTGCAGGAGTATAAGAACATCATGCAGCCATCACTTCAGACCACTTATCCTGGTCAGGGATGTGGAGTCTGTATGAACAGGAAACATGACTTTTTATTACTTCAGTGCTGTTAGGTCACCCAGACGTTGCATTTGACAATGACACAATGACATAAAATTCATGGTTTGTTATGGAGTTAAGTTGCTAACAGAACTGGTTTAATCTACTCTCTTTCCTATGTTTAGATGCAATTCTGTCTTTGCTCAAGGATGCCAGTTACGGTTTGATGTCCTTGTAAAAGTCTAACAGTGCATATTTTTATTTAGTGTAAATAAGTGCAGTCTTTCAAATGTTATTATCCATGCATTTTACTTGATATCAGGCATGGGAAACACCCAACTCATGTCATCTGTTTATTTATTTTTTTGTCCATGTCTCTTCTTCATAAAATGGCAAGTTTTAATTTAATGTACAATTTGTTATTTTATCCATCTGCCCAACATCCATCCATATTCCAACCACTTATACTAGTGAAGGTCACAAAGGACTTGAAACCTTTCTCTGGGAACTACAGTACATCTTGGACAAGATGCTACTCCATCACAGCTGACAGGAAGTACATGTTGAACAAGAAGAAACAGATGGTATTGTTGCAGTTTGGGCTGGCTGTAGCTATGTTTCTCCCCAAAGAATGTGCTACAATGATGTGTGGATAAGTCTGAGCTGAAGGACTGGGTGCACTCAGATTTACTCGTAAAGTATTCATATGTATATCCAACAGTTGGACATGCATGTTATTTACTCATCCACTGGTTTTTGATACAGAATTCATTCAGTCGTAATGACTGCTAATTGTGACTGTGAGGGTATAGGGTAAGTGGGAGAAAAATGTGAGGCAGCAGGCACCCTGGCAGGCCAGTGTGAGAGAGCAGGACAGGCCCGGAGAGAATGCGGGCAAAGCAGTGCTGCACAGCTGTAGCAAGATGCTTAACTAGCAGCTCCAGCAGTTTCCAGAGGATGAAGAAGAGGAGGAGAAGGCAGTCTCCAGAGAGACGTCTCACTCTTCTGTCCTACTGCTGCTACTACTATAATAATAATAATAATAATAATAAATATTATTATTATTATTTCATATACATTATTATTATTATTATTATTATGAAGAAGAATAGTCAAGCAGTTCTCAAATAACATCAGCCTTATTTGACACATTTGTCTTTCCTTACCATTCAAGACACCTTAGAGCAAATAGTACAAAAGATAAAGCATATAAGTAATATGTACCAAAGAACACATATTTCATAAAGTGTATATAAAGTGTATATAAAGGATAAAGTGTAAATATACTTAAAGGCTTATGTTGCTTTTTTGCATTAGAGATTCCATAAACTCTATGTATCTTGGATATTTTTTGCATAAAGCTGTATTTACTGTATTCAGATTATATAGGTCCTTGGTGTGTGAGATGCTATTCTTGCTTTACATTTTTTCTTTCTGACCTGCAGCTTATTAATGTCTGATTAACGCTGCAAAGATGTTCTTAATACATGTGCCAAACCCCCCACAGTGGTACAACTGCAGATCCTAAGGAGCAGTAAGATCCTTCCCTCACAGATCTTGGGAACGCTCACGCTATAACCCGTAAGTTTAATCAAGCAGGGAATATCAGCCTGTGGGGGAGGGATGTGGGAGTCTGGCAAAACCTCCATGGAAGGCTGATTGCCTGCCGTGTCTTGCTGCCACTCCAGCATGTCAGGCCAAAACTAGGACGCAGCAGCTTTGTTTACAGAGGAAGCGGAGAGTGGACCCAAGGGGATTAGATGAGACAGCTGGGGGAAACCTATCCCTCAAGCTAGTAAGAGCCAGAGTCCAGAGTTGCAAGTTAGACAAGAGAGGAGCTTCTACAGTAGGTGACAAGGACTGAAGAATGTCATTATTCAAAGATGAACTGAATGCACATGCTGTTTACCTGTGTCCAGTTTGATCCATATGATATGTTATGTCACGTTGATGTTATGAATATGAGCACATTGAATGTTGGGGAAAAAACTATTTATTCTTTACATATCTTGTTCATAAGTATAAAACAAAATAGATCTTTCTGTACTGCGATGGGCTGGCCCCCCATCCAGGGTTGTTCCCTGCCTCATGCCCGTTGCTTCCGGGATAGGCTCCGGACCCCCCGCGACCCGGTTAGGATAAGCGGTTTGGATAATGGATGGATGGATAGATCTTTCTGTAATTGGATGGGCTACGCCTAAAATTGCTGTAGTTCTATTTTTTTTATTGCTTTAATTTTAGCATCTGCGCAGTCATTATTTAATACCTGGGTTAATCATAATGTCTCCTTACATATTGGCTTTACTTGTGATGCAGCAGGAACCTGATTTACACATTATATGTGTCTAATGGATGTTACGGTATTTTGGATAACCGTTTATTAAAGCTAAGGATACTGAGGAGGATTCTGAGGAAAGCAAAGAATATGTTACATTTTTTAATGAAAACTTGTTTAAAACTGAACACACTTTAGATCATAAAAGCTGACCAGTAAAATATGTTTTAATTCTTTAAAAGAAAACCTGCTAGCAAAATTAGTTGAGTTCACTCATTTATTTTCATTTTCTCCTTGCAAGTCTCTACCTCCTGTTGCTGTCAAGCAGAGACCTAACAGCAATACTCTGATATAATCTCCTAATCCCCCAGCAGTTTCTACAAATCACATATTTTTCCACTTTGTTTTTCAAACGTGTGGCGTGTTGAGAGGCACACGGGGCCTAGCACATGGCCTGCCAAGCCACACACCAGGAACACAGACCCAGTTTATTGGATGCCAGGCAATGCTTAGTCCTTTATATGAACTGTCACACCATGGGGCCTGGTGCAATGTCTGGACAGGAACAATTCAAAGTATTATTATTTTATATCATAAATTATTTTTTTGTTTCAATACTGATATATTTATATACGTTAAGAATTTTAAACACATTACAAAAATAATTATAGGTTGTCAATATTGACTTTTCTACGCTCCCTGTTTTCCAGTCTATTGAGTGTGATACAGATTTCTTGAGCGCTTCCTCCGTTTTCATCTCTCCTACTCTTCTAACTAGCCTGTCTTTTGTGGCCATGTGCAGGAACCCCGTTATTAGAGTAAAAGTCTCTTCATCTCTTAACACCCTAACTGTATTGGTCCTCAGCAATTTGTCACCTGTGACATATAAAGTCAATTCTCGATTGTTTTGATTGCTTTACTGAAGGGAAGTCATATGGAAAAACAATGTGCATTTACCATTTATCACAGTTGCATCAGCATCTCGTAAGCAAAAATGAAAAACACACCTGCAAAGATAAATAACACTGGCTTGCTTTGCTCATCAGCTGATAAGAAGGGATTTCATCTGCAGATAAAACTAATGTCACAAAACTAAGGTAGTCTTTTTACTACTTAATTTACCAAAAATCTTTTCACTTCTTTAATTAAGTCTCCCTAGGCAGCCCCAACCCTCTCAGATTCATGAGTTTAACAGGAGGTAGGGACACATTTTACTTTGCTTTTTAAATTAAATTTAAGCAATTGAAATATATTTTACAGAAAGGAAATGTTACACTATTTTATCTATACAGTGTTAAGGCTGGGAAACTGATGGAAAGCAATATTATAAAGAAGGAGTACTCTGAATTATTAAATATCCTACTGCCTCGTTTCATGAAACATATAAATCAGGTAATCAGAAAGGCTTTGCATGGTTTAATCTGGGAAAAAAAAACTGTTTTTAACTGAAGATAAAGTTCAAATGTTTTTGGAATATAATAATATTTATATATCATTTCATAAATTAAGTTCCAGAGTGTGACATACCGCGTCGTCCGTCATGTTCCAGCCTTCGTGTGACACGCCTCCCCCACGCCCTCTTGTAATTAGCCAAGTGTAATCACCTGTGAGGCGATGCCGCTCGCCAGTCCTGTGCTTTGTCCTGTGTATTTCAGTCTGCGCCAGCGTCTGTACCGGCAGATACGGCATTCTGTAGGGGGGAGCCGCAACACAGAGTATATTAAGTAAACCTTAAAAAGGTGTTTTACAGTTTTTAGAAAAAAAAACCTTCTGAAAAGCAGTCATTCAGTGACATCACATCATAGAATAACATCCCAGATTGGAGTTGGAGCTGTATTATACAGATTCTGGCCAGCATGAAATGGAAGGGAACCCAGCGTAATCAGTTGTGTTTTTTCCCATTATGTTTTTCAATGTGATCTAATTTAGAATTTGTCATTATTTTCCTAGTGCGACATGTGACCATATTTATACACAATACAATGGTTAGCATTGATGGTTCATTTCAAATGGGACATCTAAAATCTGTCGTCGATAAGCACAATAGTTGTTTTGATATTTATTTAAATTTAAATTATCAGTTACAGATTTTATCTAGAATTTGTTTATGAATGTTACACAAAAATGTGAGGAGGGAAGTGTTCTACAACTAACCTTTCATTTTTCTGTAGGTCTAATCTGCAAGGAGCAGTTTTGCAAACTAATGAAATTGAGCAGGATAAAGCTTGTAAAAGAAAATTGTATGGGGCGATGGAGACGTGGAAGGCCCATTAATAAAAACAATGAATGAAATCATATTAAGAAGACAGTGAATTAGGTTTTGTCTGCAAAGGGCAGATTAAACCAGAAAAACAGGATAAGTGTTAAAGATGTAAGTATTTGTTAGAACCAGATTTACAATTAGATGAGGTGGGGAATGACTGACATTAAAATGCAAATTGAAATCCTTCATCCTGGTTTCTGTTTGTTTCACTGGCTTGCTTTTAATGTTTATTTGATTACTGTCTGTGCATTTAAAAAAAGGTTCTCAGATATAGGCCAAAAGCTGGGCTCCACAGTCTTCAACTGGAGTGGCAAGCAAAAACACAGTAAACAAATACATTGTAGCCAGCACCCTGCATGGGTGCCCATGTTGAAATCCCCATCTGATTTTCTGTTGCTTTTTACTGTATATTTGGAGAATGACACAAATTAACTAATTGCTACCCATTTAAAAGGGTTCTTGGGTAATGTGAATGTATCACTGGATTTTTGCTAGCCACAGTTTATGAATTGGCTCTAATATTTTCATGAAAAAGCGTGGTGATGTTCCGGTCATCCAGGCATTTTTCTGTGCGTGTGGTTCCATTGCATTGCCCTGGTTAATAGATTTCTCCTCACTACACTCAGTGTGCCCTGATGCCGGGGCATTTTTGTCTTCATATAACCGTGGCAATGGAGCTTTATTTGCTAAATGAGGTTTGATTTAGTTTATCCTCTAAATTTGCACTTTGCAAAAGATAAAGGTTAAAAATAATATAAAGATGACTTTAATGGATTGATATGAAGAAAATGGTGATTATTTTTAAAGCTGTTAAATCTTGTCCGACAGTTATACTTGCACCTTGCTTTTGTATCGGCCTATATAATACATTCTGTCCTGTATCAGTCTGTATATTGTCATTGTCAAGTTCCTATCCTGTACCAAGTTATACTGATTGGTGCATTCCGCACGTGGAAAGTACAGTGTTACCTCAAAACTCGAACATAATCTGTTCAGAACTCCAAATCCAAATCAAATACAAAAAAGTTTGAGTTCTGATTGAATTTTCCCCATAAGAAATAATGGAAATTACACATTAATTATGTTTTTTTAGCATTTAAACACAAAATGAACTGGATAAAACAAGAAGAGCATATACTGTAATAAACACATCTAAGCACATTTATCAAAATAAACATATCCAAAAGATGTGTAATGTTAAAAAAAAAAACAATGTGTCCCGCCCCTATCGTCCGCTCCTTCCGTTTTCACATCGTCTCGTTAACCTCTTGTGGAATCCCCGTTTGATCAGCCATTTCTGGTTGTTGTCATATAGTCATCTGTATTTCATCCGTGTTTCAGTTTGTTTCCCCTGTAAAGTCATTATTTGTATTGTCCGTCTGCATTTTGCCTGCCTTACCTGTAATTATTCCCTGATACTCTGACGTCTGTGCCTTTGTCTCCGTTCAGTCACTGCTTGGCACGACAATATTATTATAAGAAAATGTATTAATGGTTTCTTATTAATATTAAAATAATTAATAGGAAAAAATCTTTATTTTAAAATGTATTTTATTATATAATAATTACTGTCTATTGTTGTCTAAATGTATTTTTACTGTCTAAATATACTGTATGTATTCAGCTAGCGTAAACATGCACAATGCTTTCACAGCGAATGTGAGACTGAGGTTGAAGCATTACCCTTTGTTTCCTCTGAGAGACGTGGTGCGTGACTCATTTCCCATCGTGTACAACTTATCTTAGGTCGGCGTTCACGGTTTGATTTCTGAGATTCAGATGGAGCTCTAGGTATTTTTTTTTCAAGCTGATTGGTTCAACTTTTAAGAAATTCGAGTTCTAATGAGTTTGAGAACTATGGTACCACTGTAAAGTGTTCTGAACTTGCATGCTGAAGGTTCAATCCACACATAGGGTCTGACCAGTCATTTATTGCATTTTTCACTTCTGATCAATGTAAAGTGTATCGTAAAGCATTTGCCAACTTCCAAATCAATACATCTTTACAAACTCGGTTAACAATAAAAAGTGAGATGGATGTATGCTTGTTTGTCTGCTGGTGTAGACAGGGAGCTCGTAATTGTCATTGAAGGACCTAAGGGCCATTGTCTTTCAGATCTATTGCATTGCACTGAATTGGATTGTCACCGATGCAAGAGGCCAAAGATGACTGTGGAGTCCCTCATTCTCAGCTACCTAAATGATGCCGTCAGGCTGCCTAATCTAGATGGAAGACCCTCCGGGCCACCAAAGATACTGCATATATGGTATGGTTGGGCAAACTGCCCTCCATGTCCTTGTAGTGAAGGCTTTTAAGAACTGTTGTGAATCAGAAATACAGGTGTGCGTGGCTCTCCTGTGTCACTGTGGTACATGAAATCAGCCACAATAGACAATAGCCTTGTTTTCATGTATATTTACTACTTTTATTCTCATTAAACAATATTTCCTTCTTTGCTTATTACCACATACGTAGTGGTCTGAAGGATGCAGGATTTAGCATAAGTTGAAAAGTGTCCAGCAGGGGGAGCTGCTGTGTAAGAGCTTAGCGTGCCTGTTTTTTGTTCCATGTTGTTACTGCAAGCTGTGCTTATAACTGTGTGAGGTAGTATCTGGATTTCCAAGAAAAAATATAAACAACTGTACATTAATCTATTAACAGTAATTCCTTATCCTTTTACCCCACCGTAAAATACATTTTTTAAAACTCCTTATTGGCAGGCAGTGTTTCCATGCAGAAAAACAATATTGTCACTTTATTCATGTGGTGATACCTTTATAGTTAAATTCAGTTTGCGTTGACTGGCATGTATGAACCTATATTTGTGCATGGTTTTGTGAAGGAACTTACCTACAGTTGTATGAGAGTAACGTGGTTCAGTGCAGAAGATGAGCTAATGCACAGCCAGAGTTGATCACTTTGCTCTGTAAAACATGTGTGTATGACCCTTTGCTGCATGCTTAGTCTGCCATAGAAGAGTTTTGCTCATATAAATAACTGCTAAGCACCATCTGGAAATCTGTTCAGCATCTTGTGCTCAGAATGAAATAAGGACGCAGAAAGGAGCTACGTTCGGGTGGCCTATTCAGATGAATTGGCACCAATTATCTGTAAAGTGTGTTGTCTAATGAGTGTCCTGATGGAGACAGTACAGACATGCAGGGCCCATTCCTAAGAATGAAGCTATGTACCAAAGGAAGTAAGTCAGGGTTCAACATGGTTGAATCCAAGTCATCTGGTTTTCACTGGTTTTCCCATGTATAATTTAGAGATGGCTCGAGACACACTGCCCCCCCAATTAAAGACTATTGTCTTTGCTCCTGACAAAGCTATTTTAGGTGCTCCTGGCACTGTCATTATGTTTGCAATTAAGCTACTGACAATAGCTTCTCATGCAGACTATGTGCCATATCACAGGAGATAAGATTCAATCACAGTTATTAAAAAGAACATTTGGATGCAGCCTGACTTAAATTATCTCCTAAACTGTCATTCAAAGGAAAGTGATATAATTATTTCATGTACAACAGTTCTGTCCAATTCTAAAATGGTAGTGCAGGTGAAATAGAATTCATTGAATACACATTCAATTGGAAATCATCTGAATTCTCTGGTGAAATTCTGTCTTCAGTCAGGATGATTTTAATAAAGCAGATCTAACTGTTCATGGTCCCAATGGTGCTCTGTTTATTTTGACTGACCGCACAGCTGGAAGGGGGACTGATCCAGAACTTGATGATTGTTGCTATCTCTTAATGAATGAAAAGCAAGGGAGAAAACTCCCTCTGATCTGGGATGTCTACCTCGCTGCACCTCATAAAGTGTACACAAGACTCTTAAGAAAATTTTAATCAAAGCATTTCCTTTCATGCAGTATATATGGTTCGATACTTGCTATACTGATTTGATTGATTTTAATAAATTTACCATTAAAGCATAGGTTGGATGCACCCTGGTAGACAATAAAATTGATTGAATTCCATGGACATTTGTCTGTCAAGAGATGTCTAATTTTCTGTGCCTGTGACCTGCAGAATTTCAGGAAGGAAATTGCCATTTGATATACTTCTGCTGAACATGTTCATAAGTGCATGACTGAATTGTGATGTAGTCACTTATGTCCAAGGGCAACCTGCAGTAAATGGGATCTCACGTTTATCAGAGTTGCTGTTCATTTTGTCCAGGGCATAACAGCATAGATGCTGGTAAGCGCATATGACCCTTAAAGGACACAGCAATGTGCCCTCCTAAAGCCAAGAACTAGGAGGATATAACAAGCATTATATAATGCTCATGGTGCTCGCTGTCTGAGAAAAATTTAGGAATAAATGAAAAATCTGGCACCCAGAATTCAATTTAAAATATGCTGGGAATCACCAGTTGCTGAATTTTGTGAACACAAATGGAAACTGAATTCAGTGGCCATATTAGTAAGGTTTTTTGTTGTTTTCTTTTTAAAATTGGATTGTTACTTTGCTTTGAAGATGACAGAAACGGCAGGAATTATGTGATGCTTTCTGTGTGCCAACCTACCTCGTTGCTCTCATTTCGTGACAGAGTCCTGCCTTCTGCATATCTTTATTTAGGGCTCGCATAGAATTTATATTTTCATATCTTTCAGTTTTTTGGTCTGAATTTCCATTTCTATACAGCTGCACTGGGAACACAAAAAATCATTGTTTCCTGCTACCATGGTATTTAAAAAGGAAAGGAAACAACAGCTGTGAATCTAATTTCTGTACATTGATGGGTGTCCTAATAAGCTTTATTTCAGTTTTTTTAGTTCCTCTTTGACAAATTAAGTCAGATGTTACCTTCAAGTCCTTTCTCAAGGTCCTTGCTTTTCATGTTGCACAGAAATTGCTGAGTACAAATTCTGGTTTCCGGTCTGTTTCACCTGAGAGTCTATGTCCTATTTGCACACGACCGTAGCAGTACTTGTGTGGAAAGCTGAGCTTTGCTCCTCACCTGCACAGGACTGCATACATCATGCAAGGCTTCCACAAGGTCACCCTATTGCATTTCCATTTTCTGTGAACTAATGCTTGGCTAGGAGACCACAGATTAAAAATGGCCTTGCAAAGACAATGTATATCTTTCCTGACAATTTGTCCTGTAATGATCCACTGTTAGTGGAGTTTCCTTGAAGTGTTATAGATCGCGGGTGGGGAGTGGCATGCTGAAGCAGTACTGAAGTGAATTGCCTGCCATTTTTATACCAATATTGCAATAAGAGCCAGTACCTCTTTTACTTTTGTGTCATCATACTAATGTAGCTAAGAAACTAATTTTAAACTGATTTCCATTGAACTAGTTTATCAAATTATACCAAACTTCAGTGACCTCTAAGTTTAAATGAATATGTGCTGTACTATAAAGTATCTCTTTGAGCCCTGCAGACATATTGGTTTTTGATGAACAGTTAACGCCTCTGTGCATCCATGTAGGCAAGAAAACACCATTTGCGATTGACTGTTATTGCAAAACAATTTAAACAGTGAGTGAAACCCAATAAATCTGCCTTTTGAATTCTCCTAAAGCCAATTTAACTGTCCTTTCATATAAGGCATGGGGTATAGTTAAGATGGCTAAAATTCATGTCCATGGGCACAACATCACAGTGTCAATGCAGCAAATGGAGCGTCTTTTTATGTAGAGGAAAAGTGATTGGGACCTTCAAACAGCAAGTTGGACTGCTTGCATCACTCATGTCGGTTATTTGAATATCCCTGGCAAAGATGGCTCAGCTACATCATAAAACCAATGGCTCTGTGTCCTGTGGAAAGAGTGACTTCCTCCTCATGGTTAACTTGCTCCACTACAAGATCCTAACATCTGTGCTGCATTTAGCAGACTTGAAATAAAGAATGACAAATGTTTTATTTCTGAGATAATTTTTGGTAAAAATTACTGGTCATACCCTGTTTACCACCTGTTCTGTGTTAGTTTCTCCTCTCATTATTGCCCTATTGTTAACTCCCTCCAGCTGCCTCCTGTTTATCCCCTTATTAACCCAGCATATAAGTGTTCCCAGTCTTTTCTTCTTCAGTTCTCTCAGTGCTGATTTTCTGAGCTGTGTCTGAACCCTTTCCCAGGGGTTCCCTTATCCTGCTCCTTCCGTCCTGCTTTGGACATAACACCCCCTATTCATTGGGGTTTATTTGCCCTGTAGGGCAGGAAGTTGATTCCCATGTCGTCACCTGCCCAGCAGGGGGAGTGTTGTAACCCACTGGCACTATCAGCCAGAAGGGCTTTTTGTTTACAACACAAGCATATTAACTTCATTGTACTGCAAAATTGGAGGCTGCTGGGATTGCTGCACTGAGAGAAAATGGTATACATACGGCGTACACTTGTGCTGTGCACGTGTTGCAGTGGTTGGGAGTACAGTATATACACTAACCTAATTGATTATTAGGAATACCATACTAGTACGGTGTTTGACCCCCTTTCACCTTCAACAAGGTGCAGAAAGCATTCTTTAGAAATGTTGGCCTATATTGATAGGATAGCATCTTGCAGTTGATGGAGATTTGTGAGATGCACACGGAACTCCCATTCCACCACATCCCAAAGATGCTCCATTGGGTTGAGGTCTGGTGACTGTGGGGCGCATTTTAGTAGAGTGAACCCATTGTCATTAGGGTGACCACCTGCTAATAAGCCCAAGGGGGGACAAGGGGTATGTTTCTGAGGGACAATGTGGGACACTGCCT
>JABFDZ020000001.1:36458114-36478028 GCA_019775955.2 Pollimyrus isidori
TTAGGATACCGTGATTTTGGACTGTGTGTTTTTGTATATGTCTGATTGGTGCGTACGGGGTGACTGCCTTTTTGTTTGTGCAAACGTGGTGTTTTCTGTGGATTTGGTTAGGGAGTTACACATAGTCTGTCATTTTCTTTCCTCTTGTTTTTGATACCTTTAGTGTTAGTCTAGTTTGGGACGTGTGCGTTAGCAGTTTTGGTTGTTGTTTTGGCCTGTGTCACTCACGAAGTCTGTTGCACCTCGTGTTTGTAACCGTGACTGTTAAAAAATATAAAAAATACAAAAAAAGATCCCTTTGTTTCCTGTGTTTCCCTTTTCCTGTCCCCTACTTGTCCCGTTTTCCCCTTTCCCTCTTCTCTACCTTTCTGGTGTTCCCCAACCCTAGACTGGGGATCATAACTGTCTTGCTTGTAAGACACCGTACACGTGTATTTTGATATAATGTCTATGCATGTCAACATGTATTTAAAATCATCATTCTAGTCAACGTAAGCCGTCATGTCCACAAAGCTTGCCATTAAGAATTGATATTAGTCAAAAAGACTCTATTCCTTTTAAAGTTAAATCTGATTGGCTTATGTAAGGTGTATGTATCTTCACTAGACAGCCATGTCACAACTTGCTTCTTATCCACAGTATGCCCACTTTGGTCATTTATCTGCGCCCTGTATAATCTATCGACACCACCAAATGACCCAGGGTTTGATGGCTTATAATATATACGTTTCAAGTGCTTGTTATCCATTGTGAACATCTAGCAATAATGTCACAGTGTTTTCATGACACAACTCATTTTATTTAGAAAACACATAAAAATTGCCAACCAATCACATTGTTCAGCGTTTACACAGCAGCCGGAGTGTGCTCGAACTTGTGCATATCCCAGAAATCACTATTTGCACCATCTACAGCACACTCATAATCTTTCCCTGCAAAATCAAATTTTTCCCGTACATTAATTTCACTTTTAAGTTCACAAAAAAAACGCCTCAACAGCTCTCTGTTTGACAGGCACGGGGTGAGGGTGAAACATTGCGACTGCTTTTGTGATGATATATTTGAACCATGGTCTATACAGCTTTTTGAAATTGTTACAGAAGTAAAACGGTTCAGGTTCTTAGACACATGTGTGTGTCCGCTGGCTCGTGTGTTTCACAGAACACCCAACACAGGTCTCCTGCATGTCATCTTCAAATGATCCGATCCAGAATATAGGCTAGTGCTCCTTTGATTATTTTCAAGGTAGAATCAGTGATGCTCCCATCCACAGCATCTTCAGATAATGACAGCACCGTAAAATGCTCGCACAGCTCATCCATCGTCGGAGCAGGGGAATGCGATTTGCCCATTAGGTCGGAGGCCTCGTGCGGAGGTTTTTGTTGTAATCCTGGCCACACAGCCCAGGTTGGGCTAGAAGGGGGCGGGGGTGGTAGGAAAGGATCCCCAGATGGACCCCATGATGCTGTCTGCCACGGGGTGAGTCGAGGAAGCTCTAGTGGGGTGTCCAGTCGCAGTTGAAAAGTTGATGCCGAGGCCACGATGGTGACCCTTGAAGGTACGGATTTGTATCGCCCATTTGCAGGCATGGAAACGCTGCAGGCTCCAGTAAGGTGGCTTCAGGAGATATTGAGCTGGGTCATGTTGTGAGTTCGCTCACCATTGCTTGCTGGGGAGAATCCGTCTAGTCCTGAGTGATGGTTCACAGGCTGGCTGGGGTTAAATACTTATTCAACACAGTTAGGCACAGTCTTCTCTCATCTCATTGGCTGTTATCCGTTGTTGTCACCATTTTGAAATACAGTAAGTGTCTGCATGAATGTGCATGCGCAAGCTTCGGATCCCCTAGGTAATCATTTTGCCCGCATTGATCAAACAGATCGCAGGCACATGGCTGTGCTCCTTTAGTAATGGCTGATTGCGCTACAGAGAGGGAACCCAGAGCGTTTTGTAAAATACAATTTCTCTTTTACACTGAAATAAACTATTAAGCTGACTACGGCTTTTTCTTGTTTTTAAAAACTTGGGCTAAAGTAGTTTTGCTTGTTTAGCATTTTCTCTTGTTTCACTCGGGCATGCCTGTACTTGTTTAAAAGTTAAAAGCTTGGGGTTTGTGTCGTTTACTTAATATACGCAGGATTCTTTAAATTGTTTAAAAGTTACATTCTTACATTTATTCCTTAAAACATAATTTAAAATAACACATTAACTAATACCACATTAATAAAATACAAAGATAATGTATTTTTATTCTATTTAAGCTACCCCTCCCCCCAAACCATAGGGGACACCCTCTTGGCAACACGTGGCATAAGTATGTTGGCCAAAACCTCGACCAATCAGAACAAAGGACACGCCCATCTCCCACTTATGACATCCGCTCACAAAATAGGCCCCACCCAAACTGCCGCATAACCTCTCTAACATCACCTAACATCATCCAACATATCAGCTGTTCCCTGCTATTTTGTATTTGCAAAACTGATAAGTTTATTTAAGAATCTGGACTATTATTAATTTGAGTTGTAGCTCACGATGGCAGGGAGATAATTCCTAGTCCTTTGGGGGCTCTCTCCCCTGCCTATATATGCCCCCTCTGTGATATGCCTCTGTGCCCCCTTCCCAGTTCCATTGTTTAAAACTGCGCTCAACGATTCGTGGCAAGATTCGAGGCACAGAGCACTGGAGCTTTTCGGTCCTGTCTTAGATCTTTGTAGGAAATGTGTAACGATGAGTGTGCGGCCCTGACTGTCCCCCTGATAACTGGGGCATCCCCCACAACCTCCAGAGGTAACTGGCTCCACCAGTAAAACAATTAGCTGGGTGACACATGAGGAAAGGCTTCTGTATAATTGGTGTAAGGCCCTCAGAATGACATAATAAGAGTCCAAAAATTATTTGGTTTTGTACTTCCTTTTTTTGCTCTAACCCCATTAAACAAAGGAATGATTATTTTAAACCTCAATTCAAAGATGGACTAAGAACAAACACCTGGTTCTCTGTCTACTTATTGCCAGCTAGTGAACACTTAACTATAGGGTTCTAGTTTTTCAAAAAATCTGTGGTAAACAATAATTTTACTACTGGAAAATATCTGTGTTTCTGCTTGAGATATTTTCATGATAATTGTCCCTAAAAGTTTTCAGTTAATATTTGAACATTAGTGTGTGATGGAGTAATACACTTATTATGACAGTAAAAGGTTACACACATTTTTCTTTGCAGACTGGCCTCATGCATAAAATGTATGTGCATATAAGTGTATTTTCACTTGGACAAGGATAAACTTGGACATTTATGTCTCAGCAGGAGCACTTGGAGCTTTGAGCAAAGGATGAGGGAGGAATATCAGTTGTAGAACACTAAAGATCATGTACAAAATGAGCCCAAAGGTCTTCATTTTCTTGACATGAACAGATTGGAGCCGTGGTTACTCTGCTGGCATAAAACTAATAAACAGAATACGATTCGGTTTGGCACCTGGTGGCATATTGCACAATTATTTCTGAAGCTGCTGAAAATTCATCTCCTTAGAGAATACTATGACCCAGAAATGGATGGGCGGAATGGTAGCACCCGTGGAAACTGCTGAGTTTGCCTGGCTCTGAGCCAAGGCACTCAAAGCCTGTCAGGTGCATCAAGCAAGAATGGCACTGCCCACTGTGAGTTGAAGTATGATAGCCATGCCTTCACAGGACCTTTGGAAGCAACACTGCTTCTTATTTATGTTTGTGTGGTATTAATCTGTTTCTGAGAGGGGCAGGGTAATCTGTCCAAATAAAGAAATACATTAGTGCAATGCCTTCAGTAGGGTTAGGCGATATAACAAAACATTTTACCGCAATATTTTTTTCCATAACAGTCAAGAAACAAATACAAACAAATTTGTTTTTGTATAGCACATTATCACAACATTATTTCATCTCAAAGCATTTTACCCAAAGCCCCCAGTGAGTAAATCAAGGAAAAACTCCCAAGAAGTGGATGCAAGGATGTCACGGGTAGTGGCAACGTCACAGGATGTGTTGGACATCTTGATAGATTGAGGTCTCCAGGCAGCAACCCCCAGGAGGAGTAGGGGAAATAAAATATGCAATTAAGGAAACTATAGGCAGTGCTAAAAGTTATATGAGTGCAATATGAAGTACAATGTGCAAACTCCAGCAGATGGCTATGGCAGCATAAGTAGGAGGGAGAGGCAAGTGTGAATGCAGGCATGGGGAGTCCATGAAATGTCAGCACTCCAATCCCACAAACGATTGTGAAGCTAGAGTGACAGCACTGTCAAATCAGTTTATCCAAAGCCAATGGCACCGATCCCCACCTAGCTCTACACCTCACGCTATAGGTCTAACTGGGAGTGAGGAATTAGCTAGAGTTAGAACTAGTGTCCCTATAAGCTAAACTGAACAGGTGTGTTTTTAGTCTAGACTTCAATATTGAGAGCCTGAAACCCACACATCCGGTGGAAGACCATTCCATAGCTGAGGAGCTCTATAGGAGAAAGCTCTGCAGCCTGCCATAGCTCTTTCTACCCTAGGTACTAATAGATCCCATGCGGGGGTTCGTATGAGGTCAGCAGATCACTAAGGTATTCTAGTTCATTCTCATTCGGTGCTTTATAGTATTTTATAGTCAATCTGACACTTAACTGGTAACCAATGAAGGGAGGATAAGACTGGTGTAATGTGATCAAATTTTTTGTTGTTTGTGAGAACTTTGGCTGCTGCATTCTGTACCAGCTGAAGTTTATGTAAGGATCCAGACAGGCAACCAGAAAGGAGGGCATTACAGTAGTCCAGTCTGGAAGCTTTCCTGATTGAATACTGCGCTATGATGACGCCTGTGGTGAAGGCATTAAACGTCCTTCTGTCTGAGATCAACAATCACATGGGGTAGCTCCTGCTGATGATCTTCCAGCTACAAGCAAAACTCATCAGACTGGAGACAACATCCAAGATGTGTCTGCAACTCATCGGAATCATTCAGGATGGTGTGCAAAAGTGCTTTTCCCCCCTTTCCTTTATGGTCTGACATTGGTACTAGGTGTTTCTGACTCTTCAGCCAATCAGTCCTGCAGCAAAAACCCGCATACAGTACACACTTGTCCTTTGTGTATAAGTTTGGCCACCCCGGCCAACCTGAACCACCCTGAACAAGGGATCTGCACTGTGCAGTACTCCCATCTCAGTAGGGATCTGATTAGGGAAAGCAGACATAAGACATTGAGTTCCATTTGCAGGGTGCATACTACTGCTGGCCTGTTGTAACAGGAATGGCTTTGTCTGGAACAAGACTTCCGATTCCCAGAGATTCTTCAGTGTTTTGCTGTAAAAGGGCATCAGCATTCATGTTACTCCATGTTACTAGTATTGGATCTCAAAATGAAAGGGGCCAACTGTGCAGCCCAATGCTGCTCAGTGGCACCCAGCTTAGCAGACGTCAAATGATTTATGGAATTATTGTCTGTAAACACCATGCATTTATTTCCCAACAAACACTCCCTAAACTTTTCCGTCAACACATTTAAAAATTCCAATTTCATAGAACTATAGTTATCAGAAGAACATGGCTAGCATGGGTTATAGGCCGCATATTAGCTCCTTGTTCCTACAACAGAGCAGCACCCTGCCCACCATAGCTAGCATCCACTTCCTGAATGAAAGTGAGTTAGGCGGCTGCACAGGCAAGTTAATGGGTAATGGTAAGCTTACCCTTCAAAACTTGAGTCACAGCTGTCTGTCCATGCCCTAGTAAAAGCCTGTTCAGGAGTTTTTCGCCCTTTTGATTGTGAAAAGTCAGCCATTAATTTGTGCCGGGGAACAGCTAACTTGATGAACCCCTCCACAAAGTAATAATAATAACTGGCTAACCCCAGGAATAACCGAGATTTTGAAGTGCAAGTGGGTTGTTGTCACTGGGCTACTGCTGTAATTTTACTAGGATCAGTTGACACACCCTGATCTGATATAACATGACCCAACATTAGCTTTCCTGAGAAAATCAAGCTCTCCTCACAAGGAGCCCCCCCTCACTCCCCACATTTGATATGTATTTCGTAACTTGAAATACATTTCAGTCCCCATTTCTCGTGATTCGGCAATTGCGATTTTAGTTTCCCACCATCAGCCAAATATATTACGGCACAAAAAAAAAGACTTACGCATGTGTGTTCATGTGTCTCCATGTCACATTCATACGGTCATATTTATAGTTATAAATATAGATAGAGTTTATGTCTGCAACAATCTGCTTCACCATATTCAGTTGTAAAGACAAAACGGCGGTCCAAGTGTATTTCAAGTTACGATATATTACAACCCATATCTCATGATTCCTCAGACCACACTCTTAGAAAAACGAGGTTGAAACCATGAAACTCGCTTTATTTGCAAAACAATAAGTGTTGATTGGCACTAATGAGGCTGCGGCCAGCTTGTGAGGGAGGGGGGCTCCACCAGAGGCTCCGAAAACTTTCGTAGCTTTCAGGGATTCTAGTGATAAATACTTTGCCTCCCGTTGGAAAAAAACACACTTACTCAACTTAGCCCTAAGGCTTTCATGCTGGAGCCACCCCAGAACCAGCCCCAACCACTCCAAGTGCTGTGACACTGAGGAATAGAAAACCACAATATCATCCAGGTACAACAACAATGATTGAAACTGCTGGTCCCCAAAGAGGCATTGCATGAATTGCTGGAATGTCAAGGGAGCATTGCACAGCCCAAAAGGCATAAGGTTTCACTCAAACAATCCAAATGTGGTGCAAAAGGCAGTATTTGCATTATCCCTTTTTGTAACAGCGACCTGGTTATAGCCACTAGCCAAATCTAGTGTGGAGAACCAACAAGCCCCAATTAAAGCATCTAGTGACTCAATATGGTGCAATGAAAAAGCATCCTAGCATCCAGCACAATAGGTGAAGCATATGGACTGCAGCTTTCCCAAACAACCTGAGCTTCCAGCAGTTGTTTATTATGAGTTTTCACTGCCTTGTATTCGGCTGGGGCTATATGCCTATAATGCTGCCGGACAGGCACCTTATCCACATGGGGGATGTCATGGGAAATTCACCATCATGAACAGACAGTATTATACTTTTGGAGGTGGGCCCTAACAGGACCCTGCTCTTCTGGAGGCAAAGATGTCAAGTCAAACATTTCAATTTGTTCCTGAACAGTGGGACCTGTAACATGGGCAAGAGGAGTGCTAAGAGTAGCATGGTCAGAATTAACTTCCGTGACTCCAACAGGTTGGGTAGCCACATAGATGCATTACAATATGCCTAATGTAGTGCATGGGTAAACAACCACTGTAGAAGCACTAACATTAACCACCAGTATGTAAGCAATACCACAGATCACCTTGATCAATGTAGGTGAGGCCACCAACCCAGCTGGCAGCCCTGAGATCAGAGGTACAATCACTGCGCTACCAGTAGCATACCGATCAGAACACGTAGCTGGTACAAATTTCACGGCTCCCCCAGGGATGTGACAAACTCCTTCACCCCTCAACTTTACAACGCTTATCCGGTCAGAGGAATGGTGAGTCTCTACTTGCCGACACTGTTGTATTGCTTGAAATACAGGGGTGGGGGCATCTGATACAGTGGGCATTTCAAACAAATGCCCCTACTACCCAAAAAGCTTCTTATAGCATTTACTCAATACATTCATTCCCAGCACACCAGGGACTTTAGTACTCAGGTCACCAGGGGGGTCCTTAACAACCACAATTCCACAATTCAGTATCATCTTACCACAAATGTTTATCTATAACTCTAGGAAGCCAACATAGGGAATAGAAAGGCCATTGGGTGTGCAAAGTTGCAACCACTGGTAGAACACAAGACAATCCAAGCCCATTGGCTCAAAACATGCCCTAAACAGGTTTTTCTAATAGTGGACAACGTCGGTCCAGTATCTATTAAACAGGGCACTACTACCCCCATTAATACAAATGTCCAAATGAGGACAAGATGACATTAGGGCAAGGGCTGTGCCTCAATCAACAAGGACAGAGGTTTGTCACTGAAGAGGCAGAGAGGTGGTTACCAGGTATAAAACACAATTTTTAACAACTAAGGGCAAATCCCATAAAATCTCTTGTTGCTGTACTACGTAAAACTAGCTGGGAATATATTACAAAAAGGTGAACCCAAATTAGAGGCAAGCATAGTGTTCCACATGTTTAGAATAGCACTTGTGTTAAAAACAATCACACGGGTGATCCTTTGGCACAGCACACCACATAAAGACACCCAGTACCAACGTAAATGCAGAACACAACAGGAACAGAAAACTTAGAACGAAACAAATAAACGTACCAAAAACAAGGTATACCAATAGCACAGGATGAGGATAACACCAATGTATACGTCGTAAACAGAGTTCGCTAATAAAGTGGAGTAAACTTTACTAATAAATTACAAGCACAAAATTCAGTTGCCGAGAAGGGGAAGTACAATACCTGCTAACGTGACTATATCCAGAAGTAAAATCATGACTTTCAGACATTGAAGTGACTATGGAAACAAATTCCCCTTTCCTGGATATGAGACTGGCGAAGTTGACAGACAAGCACAGCTCAAGACCCAAGGCACGTGCAACCACGCCATTGACATTTCCTTTTTCTATAAGGCACGGACCATTACTCATATGCCAATTATCCAATCAGGAGCACCAGTAACCAAAAGGAAAGGTAAGCCTGTAATCGTGACATCACACATAGGTCATACTGCTACATATACAAATTTTAGTTGTCCAATAGTTTTTGGGGACCATTCATATACAAGTTTCCTGCAATGATAGGTGTGGAATGTGTAGCTAAATATGGAAATATATTTTGCCAATTTTGTCTAAGTATATAACACAGAAAAAAGCAAGGTACCTTTGGGCACTATTTTTCATGTGTCATTGTTATTTAATAATGTAGACATGAAACTTAACTCACATTTTCTTTTTGAATTCTTCATAGACATTCCTGATAGTGTTCTCCCCCTTCTATTGTAAGATCCATCTGATTCTCTCCACAGCCATGTATGTTAAGTTCTACCAAGCTTGTTTCGCACTTCCTCAATTTCAGCTGCCATATATGACTGACCTGACCTGCTCATTGGTGTCTCCCAAAGACTGCATGTGATAGCCATTTGGATGTGCCATCCTTCTGCTATGGCAAGATCTGTTATGGCAACTAACATTAACAGGTGGCATGGACAACTTTGATATGGAGGAAGCTGGTACTTAAGACCACCACGTTGTGTCTAGGTAGTTGGCTTCGGTCTATTCACAAGAGTCTTGATCTCTCTCTGACTGACTGGCTTTGTTCACCAACCACACTGAATGCTTTAATGAAGTTTGCGCCACTGTCTTGTGGCTCTTACCAATTTACCCCTTATTCTGATAATGAATACCATCAAGGGCTCTGGCTAGGACATCATAGGTGTGGGACCCATTCAAACTCTGACAAGCAAATGCAACGGATTGCTTCTTCCTCAGGTTTCCTCATATGTCCAATGAGTGACCCTATTCATGTTTGCTAGTGAACTGTCTAGCAATCTATAGTGGTGGCACTGATTGGAAGCTCCCTCTATTCTGGTCCAGAGAGTAGGTCTGGAAATGACCTTGCATTGAGGGTTCACCGTTGGTAAAAGTTCTTTAAAAGCAAGTCATTCAACCACAGAAAATGGATGAAGACCCTCACTAATGAAGTTAATTATGAGCTTGTCAACCTTCACTTGTGGAATATGTGTATTTGCACCCATAGCTATCATTACTTATTTTTGCTTGTTTGGGGTTTCTAGTGGTTCAAGAGTTTGCTTCCATGTTGACACAAAATTACTGAAGACCTTCAGCTTTGATGGATGTTTTCTCTGTGAACAAATTGTTTTCATAAATATATGCTGTGTTCATTAAACACACTAAATTTGAAATATTTGCATTCATAAATAAAATGTTTTCTACACACATCACATTTTGTTTTTTACATTTCAGAATTCACATTATTTTATAGCCTTTTGGATGTCGTAATCTAGAAAATCCACTTACTGAATTGACACGGATATGTAATTAGATGTGGGGTTAGGTATTTAATGCTCTCTTTGTTTTTGAACATGTCATGTAACGTGTAAAGACTGATAGCCCACGAGGTAGCAGGAAGTGGAGAATCACTAGTTGGGCAGACAATGATCCAAAAGTACTGGGTTTGGTGAAAGAACAGACAGTACGGGACAGCATGGTACAAACTTCACTGACAGATCTGGGGAAACTGACTTGGCCGCAGACCTAAATACACAGGACTAAACAAGCAAAACAGGAAACAGCTGGTTACAATCCGGGACTACGGCACAGTCAGAGGAGGCACCGAGGGGAGATGAGGAGGGAGATGTAGGGGACTACGGCACAGGCAAGGAGGGAAGGGAAACCCAGGCAGGCAAAGGCGGCACCCACCGACGAGCTGGAGTGGTGGGAACTACAGGCGACCGAGGAGTCGATGCAGGAGGAACCCGCAGGTGATCGAAAAGGCATCAGAGGCAGGACTAAAAGCGACTGATGGGTCCTTGGAGGGGGACCCACAGGCAACCACCGAAGAGGAGCCAAAGGACTCTTAGGCTCACTAACCCCAGCCAAGGTGAGCAAGAGTGAGGTTGAAAGGTGGGGACCTGGCCAGGATCCACCACGCTGGGGCAATGGTGGAGGAGTCATTCCCCTAGAGGGGTCCAATTCGAGCTCCTGGAGAAACCACTGGTTACAATGTGGATTTAACATGAGGTAAATAAGGGGGCATGGCACACAGGAGGATTGGACAAGCTGGGTGTGATATAACAGAGCTTTAGCATAATTTATACAGGTAGTCTTCAGGTTAAGTATGTCCGACTTATGGACAGCTTGTACTTACAAACTGATGGCTGTAAAGCCTTTTATGTGATGCTCATGAAAACATCGTGTGGTTTGTCTGCTCAACATACAGTACCAAATGTAGTTATTTTTATTATTGTATAGTTATTATTATGTAATTAATCATTATTAAGTACTGTATTAATATTTTTCCTACAACCTACAAAATCAACTTAAAGATGGATTTTTTTTGTACTATGAAAACTTCTTTTTAACTACTGATACAATGGTATGAGTATTATTTAACTTACTTATAACATGGTTGCGCAGGTTTTATGCGGAGTTTTTATAAGCTGCTAGCTTGGTTTCTTTAGGCAAACACAGCTTACATTTCATAATCCTCTTGCATTTGAAGCAAATGTGTTCACTTCATTTCCTTTGAGTTCAGCAGAATCTGACTGGGATTCTTGTTCAGCTTGGTCCTCACTTCTGGTGTCTGAGTTGTCCGTCTCCATCTTTCTTGTGATTTTAGCGTCAGTTTCTTAAGTGCAGTAGTTTCCGGGGTCTGATTTTTGTCCTTACCTTTTTTACTTGCATTTTTTTACTCAGTAGTGAATGTGTTTAAAAAGGTAAAAATATTTCAAACAAAAGAAACTTAAGTAAAAGTAAAATGACAGATTTTAAAAGCTACTTATAAAAGTACAAGTACACTGAAAGACTACTCAGTAACAGTAACTCTAGAAAATGTATTTTGTTACTTTCCATCACTGCTTCTGGATAAAGACCAGGAGTGTAGGTACAACCCCACTGTATGGAAAGTACCCTAGACTAATGCAATCCTCCTGTGGCTGGAGGAGATATTGGGAGGGCTCACCCCAGACATGAATCCTCGGGAGGCAGAGAACATCCAGCGTTGTTTGGGGAGATCAGAGATTTGCTCGCTGGCTTCCTGAAACTTATTGCAGGTTCTCCCACTGGCTTCCTGTACCTCATCACAGATCTACTCGCTGGCTTCTCACAGCTTTTTTCCATTTCCAGTTTCAGGAAAAAGAAATGGGCAAAGCTAAAGGAGGAAGCTAGTGATGGCCATGGCTGTCGCCCCACCTGACCCGGTGCCTCTAGAGTCTTGCCCAGGAGAGGCCACCACCATACCTGGGTGCTTATCCCAGGAAAAACCACTGCTGCTCCAGGTGATTTTCTAATGTCCGGCCGCTGATCCCAAGCCTTCAGATCCTGACACATCAGGGGTAGTTTTTGCCTCCAGAGCTTCTAGTCCAGGCCAGGCCACATCACCCACACCTATAGCCCCACAGCAGCCATGCCAGCACAACCTGTCATAGCTTCGCCCTGCTTGCCACCAGACATGATAAGTACTCTTAACTCATTTGCACACATGTTGTTACCGTGACAAGCAATGAGCTGTGGAAAAACCCTTTCTGGCTGGTTCTGTGGTTTCATCATGTGACAGCACAGTCAAGACTAGTGGTGGAGTTCTGTCGACAGCCAGCAAATGGGATTTCCAGAGAGAACAGAATAAATTGCTAGGGGAGAACTTAACTAATAGCTCAGAGTTGTTAAAATCTTATTTAGCTCTGATTTAAAGGAACCATAAAAACATAAGAACTAAGATTGTAGTTTCATGGCAGACTCGTGAAGTTTTGTATTACTCCGCTGGAATACATAATAATGTTTGCTGGGGATTTGTCTCATTCAAGAGAAATTGAGATAACTAGGTTTTTAGGGTTTATTATTTTCAACTGAGCCTGTTTTACTTTGACCCCATAACCCAGACTCCGATCTATACCCCAGTATCTCATCCTCTGATGTCCTATTTTCATCCCTCACTTCCCTGTTTTTGGTTGTCATTTTCTCATCCACTCAAACAGCTTGTATATTTTTGTTTACTAACTTGACTCCTGCTTACAGAAATAGGAAAGGTTGTACCCCAATACTCTTCATTCACAGTCCAATCCCCATGTCATAGTTTGCTCCATTGTCCCGCCCAGTGACATTTTGATTCCGACACCTTTTTTCATTTTTATTGTAAAGCATTTGCTTCCTGTGGAGAATACTTTTTCATATATTATTTTTTAAACAGTATATAAGATTTACAAAGTAAACCGGACAAATATTTCAGATTGTAAAGCTGTTGCCATCTTTGGTAGCTCCAAAAATAACCAATGACCTTTACTTTTAAAAAGCTGAAATGGTTGGATGTCTTACGATAGTTACGATTGTTGGATGTCTAAGCTGTTGTAATATATTGCACCACTTTGGGACCAAACTTAAGAAAGTAGGAGCATTTGACCTGTGGGGTTAGGGATACAATAAGGCATGGATGCAGAAAATGATTAGAATTTCATATCTGCAGAAGACTAGGCACCCCAGTCTCTGTGACTCGAACAGAGGTGGGCTGCAATTGGCAATCATTAGTGGTAGGTGGCCCAGAATATATCCACAGCAAGTTGGATGTAGACTCCTGTATGATTAAGTGGGGTCAGACCATGCCAGCAGGCAGACCTAGAAGCAAGGAACAGTATTTTTGGCTAGAAAACGTAGTTAAATCTGTATAGGTTTTACTTGCAGGTTGAATGTCTTAATGAAGGAGCACAGCTGGTGTAAGCTGAAGAAATAATGTCACTTTACAAAAGGATCTGCTTCAGAAGGACTAGAGGGTATATTTCTTTGTGTTTACAGAACACAAGCTGCTGCAAAAACATTTTCAGCTGCTTCAGTCATTTGTTATTTACTGATGGTAGTAAACCTTTAGCTTGAACGAAATGCTGAGGTTTGGTTATACCTATTATGTGTGACGAAATGGAGTGACTAAACAAAGTCGTAACCAGCTGTGTTGTGGGTGGACAGACCGCCAGAACACCCAAGGCTGTGTCCAAATCTAAACTGGACTAAAAACCTCTCCCCCTTGAGCAGTCACTTCCTCCTGAGCACTGTGCCGTGCAAATGGACCCATTAGCGACAACTTGAGCTATCGTCTGTATTTGACTCTTGCCGATTAGCTTTGCACAAGGCCTTAATCTTTCCAGCAAATGATGGACATTGCCTCTGAAATTGAAACCCTCCATGCCAAAACAACCTGTGTTATTATAACATAAAGAACAGCTATTAAACTGTCTGGAAGACAGTGGGCTTCATCTTAATAAGGCTAGAAGACTGTTACTTTTTCTGAGATGGGGCAAGTGTATGAAGTATTGAATTGCTGTACTGTCCTTCCCCTGTAGAAATCAGGGCTGGAGTATTTGGACTCTCATGGCTGATGGCTTCCACCAGGGCCACACAGTTGATTGCCTTATGCTCAAACTTAGCTCTTAATTGTTGCATTGGAGTAAATAATTTGAGTGTTAGTCACCTCATGTTGTTTTTTAGGTATAACATTTAGCACCTGCAAAATCCAAGTAAGTAAGCTGCTGTAAAATTGCAGTACTAATTGATTCTTAGTATTTTAGTGATCATGTGTGAAATATGGTTTTTGACCTGATTACAACTGTTTAACCTGTTATGATTATTTTAAGCAGAATTAATTAGCCATCACTTCTTTGAAAAAGTGTACTGCGTGGCACCTCTATTAAAAATGCTCTGGATTCACTGGCCCTAATGAGCTCCACGGCCAAGGAGACGACTTTCCCTGTACACCCACCTCAGCAGAGGACGGAGGTCCGGCGAAGATCCCTTGGGCAAGACAGTGCTGTGCTCAATTAGGGCAACAAACAACTGTGTATATTCAGCACAGTCAGCAGGGACAGCACTTTGAGGAATGTGCCTCACTGTTAGCCCAGCTATTAGAAAGCAGATCAGGTCTTAATGTGTGAAAGGCTGACCTTTTAAAGTAATACTTCTATTATTATCCAGCGCTGAACAGAGCCAGGTGCGGTATCTGTTATCTGTGTACAGGCAAGGAGAAAAGGTGAATTTCATTTTAGCATTTGTGAATTAAATAGAAATTGATTATACCCAGCTTTTAAGTGCTGTCATTTGTTTAAGTGCTTAGAGACCTAACAGCTTCAGGTGTGACTTATGATTGTGTAGTCTCATGTGTACATGGTATGTTTGTTTAAATATCAGTTCATCTCCACAGCATTCATTGCATCAGATGATGTACATCATCACACCCACTGTAAAGTTATCATAAAAATCATCTATGCATGTGTAAATGCACCTTCTTATAAGGGTTATAAAGGAGCCAGTTGTGCGCTGAAAGAAGCACTATGTTGTTGATGTTTTAATACATGCCAGGCTCTGCATAATGACTAATTGGAGTTGAATATGGCTCATTCAACCTGACCCTCAGGGGGCAAGTTGTGTTATCTGATTCTCTTTTCAATGAGTTTATATTGGCAGGCCTCTCACACCTCTTCTTTGTGCCTGAACCCACTGGCAAAACACTTGCAAGGATTTTCCATGGAAGGGCAGGCTAACCTGTTTCTGTGACCGCTTTCACGTCCATCTTAGGCAAAAACTCGATGCTGTGACCCACACATTTAACATGAGGTTATTGTGAGCTGTTTTGTTTAGCAAGCCATACTGAGCTCCAAAAATGAATGGTGTCAAGGAGGACTTAGATTGATATAAATTCAAAAGCCATGGGAGACCCTGCCAAAAATGATTGGTGCAGCTGTAAACTTCTCCTCACAGTAGTGCCCTGTTATGTAAACTCATTTGGGAGATGGAAATTGTTGAAATGATTTTTCTAAACAAATGAGATGGATAGCAATTTTGAAAAAACTTAAAGCACATTACAGTCATTTTCTTAAGCAACCAAAATGAGCAGTACTTTAAAAATGTAGGTTTTTTAAAGCATTTGTTTTTAATGAAAATGTTAAATGCACTATATTGGCCAGTAGTTATAAAGTACTTGGCACTATATAAAGGCTCTGTGTGTGCGTGTGTGTGTGTGTGTGTGTGTGTGTGTGTGTATGCAGTGGTACCTCGGTTCTCGAACTTAATTCGTTCCAGACTCCAGATCGATTCCTAAAGAATTTGAGTTCAGATCTTATTTTTTCCATAATGAATAATGGAAAACCAATTAATTTATTCCCGATCCCCCCCCAAAATTACACCTAAATGTTTTTTAAGCATTTAAACACAAAATGAACAGGATAAAACAAGAAGAGCATTTTTTTCTTAATGGCTTCCAAAACAATAAAGATCTTATCCCAACATTACCCCTTTCCTGCCCCGATCATCTGCTCCTTCCGTGTGTCACGCCTCCACATTAAGCTCATTTTGGATCCGCATGTGATCAGCTGTTTCAGTCTTTGTTATCAACTATCTAAAAGTAAGCAATGTTTAAGTTTGTGGGTCCTTTTAAATTGTGCCCACTTCCACTCGTCATTTCATCATTTTCAGCCTGTCTTTTATTCATTCTTCTGTATTTCAAATCTCACTTGCACTATTGCTGCGGAGCGCACAAGAGGTGCTTGCACCCCTTGACCTCAGAATAGAAGTGTTTTACAATGGGCTGCACTCACCACCTTTATGGGGAAAAAGACAATCTATTGTTTTCCCTATAGTAAGAATTGAGGGGCTTGAGGTAATGATATGGAAGGTATTCATGCGCAAAGGCACTGCTCAGTGTTTGCTCAGTGGGTAACAATATTGGAATCTGATGCCTCCACAGTTCTATGCACATGAGGCTTGTATGTTCTCCCTGTGTTTGTTTGTGTGGGTCTAATCTTGTTATTCTGGTTTAACCTTTATTCCTGTAGTTTAAAAGCTTGTGATTAGCTGGATTGTATTCCTCTAAATTGGCCTTAGTGTATGGTGGTTATATGAGTGCATGCCTGTGCCCTGCTGCATGCCCTGTGCTTCCTGGGAGAGACACCAGGTTAGGGTTGGGCAATATGACCTCAAATCAATATCAGGATTAATTGAACATTTTTCCTCGATTATGATTAATGAATGATTAGTTTTTGTTTGTTTGTTTGATTGCCCTCATATTTCATTGGCAATGTTTGTGCTGTATGCTGAACTATTAAAGCTGGGAAATTTTTTTTAATCAAAGACTGTATATCTTATCTCTATGACTAACATAATTGAAGGAAACACCCACAGAATAACAATATATTGGACATTTTGTGCAACTGAAATCAAAGCACAAATCACTTGAAATGAAGACATTTTATGAAAAAGTTTTAATGTAAAAAGAAAGTTCCCTAAACAAAGTAGAAAATAAATACTTTGCATTTCTTGCAAACAAAATAAAACCAATTATAATGACCATGTCTGTCTGGGTGAAAGTGATCACAGTACTCTTGACCCCTTGTGGTCAATACAGAACTGTGCATAAAATATTGCTTATTGTAGTTTCGCTACTGCATCTCGTTGGCTCATTTTTGGCAGTTTATAATAAACTTTGATAAGCCTACATTCATAACCGAGGGGGAAAAAAAGTCTTTTTTTTTTCCCCCATCATGTTTCCTGTGCATGCAGCATGAGCCACAAGTAGCTAGCCAGGGTTACCTGACCCAAGCTTTTTGATCCATACAAGTAAAATCCTGATATCTTGGATTATTCCTTTTTTTCCCATGATGGCACATGTGGCGGCTGCCCCTACAGCCACACAGTTAACTTAAAGGGAAGCATCATTTATGGTTATTTGCTTTGAGTTTTAATTTACTTTGCAATATATTACTAATTTAACATTTTGTTTATTTTTTTTTTGTCTCATTTAACCAGGTTGCTAGATGAGGCGCGCACATTTGGCTAACTGGAATAAGGTGAGAATTTACTGAGTTTGTTTTCTTTGATTTACTATGTGTGAAGTGCAGGGGTGGATTCCTGGCTGCTCCCGGCAAAAGAGGTGGCCAACATGGAAGCTGGGCTAAAAGCAGGAAATTGGACAACTCCAACTGGTTGTCCTGGAGAGCACATTCACAGTTGCGATGGCTTTGCCAGGGACGTGTGATATGGTGCAGGAACACCTCATTAGTTGCATGCGCAGACATTGTATCCATGGTGGAAGTTCGTCCAGGCTTTTTGAGCCCAGCAGTGGCACCAGGGGCTTGTGGTCAGTCTCGATGTGGAAGGTTTTTCCAATGATTAACTCCACAAACCTCTCACAGGCCCATGTTGAGGCAAGTGCCTCCTTCTCAATCTGTGCATATTGCTGTTCAGTACAGCTAAGAGCTCTTGAAGCATAAGCTAGTGGTTTCCAGCCAATGTCTGCTTGTCAATGAAGAAGTACGGCCCCCAAACCTTATGAAGATGAATCGGCGGAGACAGCTGTTTCCGCATTGGGGTCGTATAGTGCCAGCTCTGGGGGTGTTGTCGGGTCCACTTTGATAACTGTCCTTTGACAGCGGAATCTGCCAGAATCCTGAGTTTGTGTCTAGCTTTGAAAATACCTTGGCTCCAGCCAACTGTCCTAGAGTATGTTCGACTGAGGGAAGTGGAGGTTTTTCACTAAGCACTGATATATTCAGCTCAGTGAGGTCAGTGCATATCTGCACACCACCTGTTTGTTTTGGAACAACCACCATTGGAGAGCACCATTCTGTAGATTCCTCTACTTTGGAGATGTTGCTCTGCTGCTCCATGTGATACACCTCCTCTTTAACCCTGAGTAGCAGAGGTAGGAAAATACACCTTGGTACTGAGAGGGAAAAGGGCTGTGCTCCTGGCTTCAGGACTATGTTGTATTCTCCCAAGTCCTCTGAAAAGCTTTGGGAACTGTTTTACAGCCTCTTTGGAGTTTAAGGTGAGGTAATTCACTCTGGCATCCACTTCCAGTGCCATGGCTCCCTGACCAACCAGCAGTGGTGTGCACAAGCCTTGTAGTACATAAATGTCCTCAGTGGTGCTCTTACTGTTTTTACTAAGAGTGGCTGTAAACATGCCCTTTACCTTGAGAAATGTTCCACCGGGTCCCCGCAGAACCCTATTTGGCTTTTTCAACCTCCCAAACTGGTCCTTGTCATACAGGGTTTCTCGGATTGTGGTGGCATCTGCACCAGTGTCAGTCTTGAACACCGTGTTGTACATGTCCAATTTTATCTCTGTCATCCAAGGACTGTCATCAGTCCCCACTGACATCTTAGATGAGCCTAAGAATGCGATATCATCATCTGTGGTCTCATTTAGTTATAGTGGCACTCACTCCACACAGTTTTTTGTTTCTGTACACTCTTGCATGCCCTTTTTTTCTGGCAATGATTGCATATTGCCTCTCTTGCTGAGCGTTGTTGCAAACTGTGCCCCTTTGCATCTTTACATCTTTTACATTGTATCTGTCTCCCCTGCATCACCGGTTCGCCCATCTGTCTGTGTTGTGACTTGGATGGCGTTGAGTGGGCTGCACCACGCCACCATGCATGCACATTATACAGCTGAGTGTTACACATTGTTTCAAAGTTAGCCATTAACATTTCTTTTTGGTTCTTCACCAGCTCACTCTGTCGTGCTCTTTTACACTAGATAAAGCAGTTCAATTTGGGGTCCATTTGTAGTTGTGACAACCCTCTACAAATCTGTCACTCACCATTTCATCATGCAGCGCACCGTATCCGCAGTGTTCCGCTAGGCACTGCAACGCCGGATGAAAGCCACCAGCTGATTCACCCATTTCTTGCTGCCCCTGGTTGAACTTTGCTCTGCAAAGATAGTATTTTTGTGGGAGTCCGGCTTTCTTACTGTGTCATACTCGCACACTTCCGCTGAGCTTAGGTGCAGGGAGACCAGTATATCCTCTGCCTCCTCTCCCATGGTGTAGATAAGCGCATTTTCTTGGTTCTTGTCCGGGAAGTGCTGTTTCCACCTCATCCAGTCATGAGCCTTGAAGGTGAATTCCGCTGGTGGAGGAACTTGAAACTGCAGTAAAGCAAGAACAAAACACTCCACTACACTACACGCAATACAATGACTGAACTAGGGAAACAAACTCTGACATGGAACACGAACATCGAACTAATACAGACAATTGGAAACAGTCGTGAAACACTAGGAATCAACATGAGGTTAATGAAGGGGCGTGGCACAGGAGGATCGGCACGATCGGGGTGTGACAGAATCCCCCCCCCCCCCCCCCCCCCCCGGGGGGGGGGGGGGGGGGGCCCCCGGGGGG
>JABFDZ020000001.1:36510582-36533338 GCA_019775955.2 Pollimyrus isidori
TGCAGCAAAGCATTTGTGAAGCCACAACATGCACAACCTTGAGGCGGATGGGCTACAACAGCAGAAGACCCCACCGGGTACCACTTATCTCCATTACAAATAGGAAAAAGAGGCTACAATTTTCACTAGCTCACCAAAATTGGACAGTTGAAGACTGGAAAAATGTTTCCTGGTCTGATGAGCCTCGATTTCTGTTGAGACATTCAAATGGTAGCGTGTTATGCTTCTTCAACCAGTTCCAATGAAAATTACTTGACTAAACCTAGATGTAGTATTATTAAATATCCACAAACAGAGTTAGGTTAAATTAGTAAAAAATCACATAAATTAAGACTGCTGGGTTGCTTTAAAGGATAGCATTTACAGTACATTTAAATTATTTTATTCTTTTATGTTCTGCTCCAGCAAAACTTCAACATTCCAATGAACTGAAAGTTTGCATTTAAATGCAACTTATCCTTTTAGGTTCAACTCAAGTAAGACACCCATATTCAAATAAATGTAGTTTGAAAGGTTGCATTTATTCAAGAAGCCATTCAAGAAAAACAAGTATACTGCCATAAGAGACATAACATAACAGTCAGTGCAAAAACACACAAGGCTTTCTGTGCTAATGAGTTGAAATAAAACTACCGGTGGTGATACAGGTGAATTCAGCACCTAACTAAAATACATTTCGAAAGTTTATATCAAGTTAACTGCACAATTTGAGCCCAATATGTATTTCATGTAGTTGATATTTGGAAGCACATGCTTAAGCATGAGTTTAGATACTCCTTATATGAAAGGGTATTTGGATACTAAAAAACAATCAACACTGCAACAAAAAAATACCTCTTGCTTAATAAAAAGTGCTAGCCATCTACTTTTAAGTTCCACAATGCATATCTTCAAGAACTTCTCTCCTTCTACAAGCAAAGGTTCGGTCCATTGTGTCTTTGATCACCTGTTTTTTTTTTTAAACTGACCTCAGACAAGAGTGTAATCCTTGGTCCTTCAAGACTGTGTTCCTTTTTCCTCCTGCATGCTGAGAAATCAGGACAATAATTCACCTCTGCTCTTCTTGGTTTTTTTCACTTGATTTGGACATCCCTCACCTTTTCTGTGCTTCAAGGAATTAATATCCAGCTCTGGGCATCCTATTTTCCTCAATTCAAAGACTTATCTTCCACCCACCATAACCCCTTGCAGAACCTTGTTCCTTCAAACATGGGTGCTTACATATCAAAGCGGCAGCTACATGATCAAGGTCTTGAAGTGATGGGTAAATTTCATTATCTCAGATGCAAATGACTCTAAAATGCTGGACTTCGATTTTCTACTGGGATTCAGCAAAATAGCATCTGGTACTCAACATTTGATGTTTGAAATGCCAGCTCTGCATCATATTTAAATTCTGGAATAAGAAAACTATGGGGCCATGTGTTTGTTATCAGTGATGATGTAGACTCTGGAGATGATGGTATAGATGTCTGAGCAGACGAGAGAATTACTGTCTCTGCATAGGATGACATGGCTTCATTTGCATTTGGTAGACTAATAGTGTAAGGGGTGAGGGTGATGCTAGTAAATTTACCACCTTTAGTGTGGCTTTGTCCTGTAGGTCAGCAGTGGAATTTAGGTTCACAAACTCATTCTCAAACTCCACATCCATGACCTGGAGTCAAAATGCTCTCATGGGGTCCAAGCTGTTTCTCAATTTCTTTCTGGAGTGGAGTTTTTGGATTATTTTATGCAATTATTCAGATTAATGCAAATCCTTCATTCAGTGGTATAGTAGAGGGTAAATGCACATAAACGCTATTTACGCAGCTTTTAAATTTACCGAACAGTGTTTACTCACCTTATTTGAGATCACTCATATTTGCCCAGGGAAAAAAATATATCATGATATGCATTTCATGTTGTAAAGACATCACAACATTACACAGTGGATTACGCGCACGTGCGATGCAAAGTTATTAAAGTTGTGATGGTGTAGGCAAACATGCCTATTTAAACATTTGTCTTATGACATAGGTACTCGGCTTATCATTCAGTTACACATGGACAACATAAGGCTCAACTTATTCAGTATCTTATCTCAGTGAATAATTTTTTTAGGGTAACCATCCGGAGGTGTCCAACCTTATCAGCAAGAGGATGTTGGTCTTTCAGTTTATTGTGAGAAATATTCCAAATTTCTTTTGTAAGGACCAGTTAAAATTCCAAAAGGCTCATGATACCATGAAGCTATTTTTTTTACAATAAAAGTCAATTCATAATTAATTATGCACATTTGTGTAATTTCTACAAATTCTATCATCCCACCAGTTGATCCATGCACAATTACCATGCTGTTTCTGTAGCTTATGCCATTATCAGCAACACGTTGGGCAATATAGATTAGAGATACACCTGGATATTTCAGACTAAAGCTATGTTTTAGATCTTCCTTCATCACATCAACAAAAATTGTAGACATATGGGTGACTTCAAGGTGAGATTTGTCAAAGATTTGCAAGTACATCTGATGGCCAACCATAAACTGGTGTTTACTCTCTAAAGTTAATGTAATGTTCTTGAAGCAATTTGTATCCAAGTAACTTGTTTAAAATAACTGTTTAGCCTCAAATACCATTGTCCACAGCAAGACTAATAATTTATGGGTAGTGTTCCAGAAAATGATGTTTTGAAAATAGCTGATTTTCTATATACAGATCTAGATATGCTTCTCTGTGTTCTGACATTTTGCACTGCAAGTATGAAAAGGACTCATCTGTGTTAAAAGGAGACACAACCAGCTCCACAATAGTCATGAAGTCCAAAATAATTTGCCACACAGGTTCATCTTCAAGAAAGCGGAGCTTTACTGAGGAATTGCCTTCAGGTGTCCTGCCCTGCCCATGTGGACCTCGTGGCCGGGGAGCGCGTTTATATGGATGCGCGTGGTGGTAATCCTCAACTAGGCTGGGATCTAGGACGTATTTGCAGACACCCATGAGTGCTCCTCGGGGCCGAACACCTCCCAATTGACCAGATATTGCAACTTCCTTGTACGGCAGCGGTACAGTAAAGGTATTAAATACTTGGAACATATATTCGAAGAATAGACTTTATCCCCTTTGACATATTAGTAAAAGATATGAGATTAACACAAATAGATTTTTAGAATATCAACATGTTAAATCTATAGTAAAAAGGAAATTCAAGCCTAATCAAATCAAATTACAAATACCACCAAGTGTGGCAGAAATCCTTAATCTTAAAACCCCCAAATTACTGTCTAAAATATACAGGACACTTTTGAAAATGGATGAATTAATATACCTTCATATCGGAAAACGGGAGGCAGATTTATCAATTGCTTCGTGAGCGTCAACTATTTTCAGTTTCAGTGTTCTAGACAACTGCTTAGAAGAACCCATGGTGCTGATTGTTGGGGCAAGGCCAGATGAGTCTGGGCATTTAAAACCTTTGAGATTGACAACACCTGATCTCTCCACACAATGATTGTGAACAGTCCCTCACACTGTCAGGTCTCAGCTTTCCGAAGGGGGCAGTACAAGGTATTAACTCTGCAGGGTGCCCAAACTTTTGCAGACACCTTTATTTGGTTTTCTGTTATTTTGAAAATGTAAATGATAAATTTTTTTTGACATATTATAAGAATATCTTCTCTGCATTTTGATGGCTTTTGGGGATGTTTCCATCTTTCCTTGGCTTCTTTATGCATATTAATGCACATTTTTACTAGCGGTGCCCAAACTTTCGATCTCCACTGCATGGTTTTCACCGCTTTATGCATTGCTAAGAAGACTGTCCTCATGAACTGGAAAAATAAAAATAATCTTAATATCAGCGGGGGAGCTGGCTCCAGAGGGGGGGTACTTTGCCCCCCTCCCGATCCTTTCCTCCCCACCCCTAAATGCATTCCTCCTCCTGCTCCATCACACCAACACACATGTAGGGCTTTGAAGTGCAGGTGCGTCGCTGGGATGCAGGGGAGGTACTCCTCCTCTGTCCCCTCGTGACCACCTGTGCCTCAATCATACAACACAACTACAATCATACAACACAACATAGACACAAACGTATCCTTGTGTATGTGTGTGCCTGTTTATCTATACGCATGTGTCAGGTTGGGTCTTAGACTCCACTTCAAATAACATCTCAGGCTCTAATCCCCCCTGCCACACTCCCTGCTAGTGGATGGGGCAACTGGCTGCCAATGCGTTGGTGGTTCTCGATGTCCAGGGTTTCATGCTCTGGTGTGTGCTGGCTCACTCTCGGCGGTTGCCTGGCGGGGCCTGGCCCTCTCGGCTCTGTTGGGCACCTGCTGGGGGGTGGGGCAGCCTTGGATCTCTGGGCCTGGGGTTCAGTCTGCCCTGGTGTGGCCGGCCATCAGCAGAGCCAGCCTGCTCGCCGCCACGGCTCCCTGGGGCTCCTGCGATGTGGCTGCTGGATGGCCTCCTGCCGGAGCACTCCTGTGCCCTTTTCTAGTTGGGGGCTGCAATTGTCCCTGTGGTGGTCCTCCTGGGCTTCCCATTCCCTGGGGGGCCTCTGGATGTCTGGGGCTTGGGTCTCCTTTATGTCAGCTTCATGTCCTGGGGGGGCGGGGCTGTGGCTCCCCACACAAACTACTAGACATTTACATAGAGAAACCTGCGCGCTGACACACACAGGTGTGCAGACAGGTGTTCACGGACGCACACTCTCTTCATCGGCTGTTGCTTCTGGGCATGTGTTGTAATGCTGGTTGTGTGTGCTGTTCAACAACACTTAACGTACGATGTTCATTGTGATTCGTACAGATGTTGGTTGTTTTTCTCTCTTCAGCAGACATGGAAGCAGATTATCTGTTTTATTCTCCTCTCTCTTTATCTCCTTGTTCTCCTCCCCCCCCCTCTTTCCCTCTCTTTCTCTCGAGGAAGTTAATAAATAAATAGATAAATGAATAGAAATAAAGCAGGGGTGGTGGTGGAGGGAATATTAATTAAAAAATTAAATAAAATGCTGCACATCTTGGTTTGACCTGTACACATAGTCATTTCCCACCTCTTGGAACTGGGCATTATGACTTTCCACTACTTTGTCAAGCAAATCATTTTCACTGAGAAGTTGTTGCAAGGACTGTAAATGTACATGGATAGCTGAGGCTTCTGACATAATGATCTTGGTCTAACTTATAAGGACCTTGAGGATATTGATGTGGAACAGTCTTTGAACTGCTAAGACAAAATGCAATCTATCTTTTTTGCATGAACAGCAATAAGAAATCATTTTTTTGAATGCAGGCAAGAGTCTGTGGGCACATCTGGACCTCCACAGCAGCCTTTTTCTGCATCTTACTCCTGTAATGGGCCCTGATGGAGAGCAAAGGGATGTTGGTGAATGGCTGCAGTGGAGAAACGGAGACCTCTCCAACAGTGGATACTGCAGTCACAGGCTGATCTGGAGGTCAGAATTATTGACCTCAGCAGTGAGCATACGTTGCTTGATCAGCTCCACCTCTCTGGCATTAGCTTCCAGGGCAATCTCCAACAGCCAATCCTCCAGTTGGGTTAGTCCATACACTAGCTCCAGCTGGTCCCCGCTTCTTGGGTCTTCGTGCAGGTCCATGTACTTGTTCCAGACAATGACACCAACTAGGAGCTAGGGACATTGTCTGGTCCACCACAGCGGGCTTAATCAGCAGCTGCAGATCAAGGTCCAGAACCTCTACAGAAGCCTGGTCGAGTCTGAGAAGCGCTGCTGGATTCAGGATGGATTCCATATGTATATCACGAGGAACAGGTGAAGGACTGGTAGCAGCGGGGAGAACAAACTAGGTCTGGAAAGATGGACTTGTATTGGAGCAACTGTTTTCCAGTCTTTGCCTCCACCAAAATGGATGGGCAGAGCACTTCAAGGAGCCCTCTGGCACTGGAGCTAAAACCAGGCGGGGGACAGGCTCCTCTTATTTGAGGGGTTTCACCTGTGTCTCTAACTGCCAAATCTTATGCTGGGAACAGGCAGTCTACAGGTCTATAGCTAGCTCAACCCTGTAGGAGTTTCGTGTCACCTGGGGAAGCAGTACTGGTAGGTTGCTACCATAGGAAGATCACCATAGCATCCACACTGCTGGGGCATTCTGCATGCTTATATCCTCTTCAGTGCCCTCCTCCACCTTAGGCTCCTCCTAGTCATTGTGGAAGTCAATGAGAGGGTTCTCTGCAAACCTCCTGGGGGCACAGATAGGAGTATCAGGCAAAGATTGGGGGCTGCCAACCAGAGAGAACAAGCACACAGACACAGAGAGCAAGGGACTCCGTGGGCATGCTGCTGTGTAGCTTATGGAGTCCAGTCATTCCATCACATTCCGATAATGAAGGGAGCAGGAACAGGGGTGAGAACAAACCAAAATGAGAGTTTATTACTGGTTGGAAACAGGACAAATAAAAGCTGACCACATAGGGTCAAGCATCACAAAACTGACAAGAAGGGAAACCACTGCAGCAATATCAATGAAGGAGCACCACTGATAAGGAGCAAATGAGAGACATTTGATGTGAATCACATTGGGGCTGAAATGAGAGTTAAGACAAATTACAGCCACACTGGGGAAAGAACAAGGGGGTAGGAAGGCAGGGCATGATAGATTCACTGCTCAAAAAAATTAAAGGAACGCTTTAAAAACACATCAGATCTCAATGGGGGGAAAAATAATGCTGTATATCTATACTGATATGGACTGGGTTATGTGTTAGGAATGAAAGGATGCCGACATCGTTTGATGGAAATAAAAATGATTAACCTACTGAGGGCTGAATTCAAAGACACACCGAAAATAAAGGTGAAAAAAATATGCAGTAGACTGGTCCATTTTGCTGAAACTTCATTGCAGCAACTCAAAATCATACTCAGTAGTTTGTATGGCCCCCATGTGCTTGTAGGCATGCCTGATAATGTCGGGGCATGGTCCTAATGAGATGATGGATGGTGACCTGGGGTATCTCCTCCCAGATCTGAACCAGGGCATCACTGAGCTCCAGGAAAGTCTGAGGTGCAACCTGGTGGCGTCGAATGGACTGAAACATAATGTCCCAGAGGTGTTCCATTGGATTTAAGTCAGGTGAGCATGGAGACCAGTCAACGGTATCCATTCCTTCATCCTTCAGGAACTGCCTACATACTTTCGGCACATGAGGTCAGGCATTGTCGTGCACCAGGAGGAACCCAGGACCCATTGCACCAGTGTACGGTCTGACAGTGAGTGCAAGGATTTCCTGATACATAATGGCAGTCAAGGTGTCGTTGTCTAGCCTGTAGAGGTCTGTGTGTCCCTCCATGGATATGCCACCCCAGACCATCACTGACCCGCCACCAAAACAATCTTGCTGAACAATGTCACAGACAGCAGCATAATGTTCTCTGTAGCTTCTCCAGACCCTTTCACTTCTGTCACATGTGCTCGGTGAAACTGCTCTCATCTGTGAAAAGCACAAGGGGCCAGTGGTGGACCTGCCAGTTCTGGTATTCTATGGTAAATGTCCATCGAGCTCCATGGTCCTGGGCAGTGAACACAGAGCCCACTAGAGGACATCGGGCCCTCAGGCCACCCTCATGAAGTCTGTTTCTGATTGTTTGCTCAGAGACATTCACACCAGTGGCCTGCTGGAGGTCATTCTGTAGGGTTCTGACAGTGCTCTTCCTGTTCCTCCTTGCACAAAGAAGCAGATATTGGTCCTACTTATGGGTTAAGGACCTTCTATGACCCTATCCATCTCTCCAGGAGTAACTGGAATGTCCTCCATGGCCTTGAGACTGTGCTGGGAGACACAGTAAACTTCCTGGCAATGGCACATAGTGATGCACCATCCTGGAGGAGTTGGACTACCTGTGCAACCTCTGTAGGGTCCAGGTATCGCCTCACGCTACCAGTAGTGACACTGACCATATCCAAATGCAAAACTACTGGAAAAAATTGTCAGAAAGCATGAGGAGAGAAAGATGTCAGTGGCCTCCACCTGTTAAACCATTCGTGTTTTGGGGGTTGTCTCATTTTTGTCCCTCTAGTGCACCTGATGTTAATTTCATTAACACCAAAACAGCTGAAACTGATTAATAACCCCCTATGCTACTTAACTGACCAGATCAGTATCCCAGAAATTTAACTGACTTGATGCTATACTTTTTTTTTTGAGCAGAGTATATATAAGGGATGGGCTGATCCACATTCTTCCAGTTCCGATCCGATTCTGATACACAACTGCCAATGCCGATACAGATAAAAGAGCTCTTTTTACTTTGTTATACTATTTTTAATACAGATGAAAAAAATGTATGACAAAAAATAATTAGGTTACTATAAACATACGTAACGTACTGTTCAATCTTGTTTTAAGTGTTTTTGCAGGCATTTGCAGTTGAATACGAATATCTTCAAAGTGGCAAATTCTTAAAATTTTAATATAATTTTTCTTCCATTGATATCAGCTCAGTTACACTTTGTGCCCCTCTTGTATCACAAGCTGCAGCGAGTTTGCAAAACAGTCCAACTTAGCGACTCCCAAATCATCCATTGCTTTAGTTTCTGCTACCGGTTTCTGTTAAGAACGTATAATACTCCCAGATCGACGCGTCTTATCTTATGCACCTCGTACTGCGAAGGGAATGTGCATGACGTCATAGCAGGCAGAAGTCACACCAATGAGGAGCAAAAAAGACTAAAAGCCACAAAAAAACATGTGTAAAATAGGAAAGGGCTGTCATACGATTGTACAAATGGGGAAGTTGGTGGTGCAGAGGGCAGTGCTATCGTTCGGCAACCAGAGGGTTGCAGGTTCGAGCCCTACTTACTCCTGACCCCTTCGAAGTGTCCTTGAGCAAGAAACTGAACCCCAAAATTGCTCCCGGTGTGCAGGTTGGCACCTCGCATGGCGGCCTCCGCCACCGGTGTATGAATGTGTGTGTGGATGGGTGAATGCGAGGCATAAATTGTAAAGCGCTTTGTAGAACAGCGCTATATAAATGCAGTCCATTTACAAATAGATTTAACATGAAATAGGAGCCACCTTTTTAGAGATTGCCAAAAACTAAACACACTCACACACACACACACACACACTGCCTGGCATGACACTTGATTATGCCACACATTTGTTATGCCATTGTTTCCACAATCTTATGCAATATCTCACCGTTTATTTTAATCCAGATTTGAATTTAATTCTCACAGAGATCCTGTATTGAGCCCGCTGTGGTGGGCCAGACAATGTCCTCAGCTCCTGGCTGGTGTCATCATCGTCTGGATCAGGTATTTGGATCTGCTCGAAGACCCAAGGAACGAGGACCATAAAGCCTCCTTCAGCATATCCCAAAGACCTTCAATGAGGTTAAGGTCACAAATCATGTCATGTCATACTCCCTAAACCACTCTTTGAAGATTCAAACCCAATGAATCTTGGCATTCTTGTCCTAGAATATGCCCATGTCAACAGGGGAGAAAAAAAAATCATTAATGATGGATGGAGGTGTAACCTGTCCATTCAGTAGATTCAGGTACCAGCTGACTTTATTACTACATAACATTGTTGAGCTGTAATAATGATCCAGTCATTGGCTCTTAAATATTAGCTGATATAAATGCAAATGGAGATTTGTAAAGTAAGTAAAATTTATTTATAAAGCACATTTAAACACAGCTATTACTGACCAAAGTGCTGCACATCAATAAATAATAAAATAATAATAAAAATGACAAAAAAAGACCAGTTAAATAAATAAATGCATGTTAAAACAAGCAGAACAGATCCAACAAGAATAGACACACTAGGACACAGAGAAATGAGAGAACCAGGACTATAGGAGAGCCTGTGGATAGAGGTGAGTTTTTAATCTAGATTTACAGATCTAGATTTACAATTAAAGATGGGATCTAGATTTAAAGATGGGAACATAGGGGGCACATCTTTTATAAAACAACTAAATAAAGTGATCTTTGTCATAAGATGGATAAATTTGGAATCTTTTTACTGCATTAATGGAAGTGTCCTAAGACTTTCTGTGAGTCTTGTATGGTATTGGCTACAATACATTCAAACAGTATTCACACATTGAAGTTATTTAAACTCTTGCCTCTTTCATTTGGAATATTTATGAGTTTCTTGCCTCATGGGAAAATTCAAATTCTGAATGGTTAAACATGTTTCAATCATTTTTTTGTTGACAACACGCAAAAGCATGCTTCTCAGGGTGGGTTTGAAAATGTCATATTCCATAACTATAAAATCAATTCGGTGTTGCCAACTTGGTTCAGCTGGCTGGCATGAGATTTTCAATTAAAGATAAGTCTGCACGCATTTACATGCATATATCAACTTCCTTGTGAATAGACTGTAGTGTTTGTAAACTATTTATTTGTAAACCCTTATGATGTAGCTCATTTTAGGTTTATAAGAAATTATAGGAATAATATAGATTTGCCATTCAAAAAAGATTTCTAGCATGAGCCTGAGAGTCGGAAAGCTAGAGTGTCACGCCAGTTGACAACCCTGTCAACTACTAAATAAAAGGTGATGAGAAATACAGTGAAGTTTAGGGGCTTAGGGGGTATACATGTTTTGCTTTTATCAGTCTAAAAACAGAACGTTTGCACAATGCTTTGTCTGACAGTTTTAAAATAGCCACACTTCTTTGGTTTCACATGAAAATTAAGTGATTTTTTTGGATAAGACAGATTAAACATTAATTCAGAGGAGGAGCAAAATGCTTTTTTTTATTAGTACAGGAACACTTTAATACATGAACCATACTGCAGTTTACATTTGGGTCTCTGTGAGGTATGGTGTTAATTGTAGACACAGAGAACACAAGAATTTCTGCTCATGGGTGATCAGGAGCGCCATGCATTTAAATACAAATATGTTTTTATTCTGAGATCTTGAAATGAATTTTAGATTACTTCTAAATTTCTAACTGAATTTTTCTGTGCCTTAAAAGTCTAATTTTTTAATACCTACCTCTGTACTATATCTGGAAATGTTTATTCATGACAAACTTCTGCCCTGATGAAATGTTGCAAGTACTGTGTGGAAAATACTGTTACAGTGCAAGTAAAACCAAAGATGATGTTTTGGAGAAGCAAGCACTCACGGGAAGTTAAGAAAAGCAAAATAAGAAGCAGATGGCAGCCGACTACTGACCAAACATCTTAATTTCAGGTCAAGGTTCCACAAAAATCTTGGGTTGCCAACATCTTTTGCAAGGACAAGTGGCACAAGAAACCTGGCAGCCGTGTCATGTTGTATGGAGCCCCCAGCAGTTGCACTACCAATAAGCAGCCATTCAGCTATGTCCTGGGTAATGATCTAGACAAGCTGCTGTCCCTGGCCCTTACCCTACTCTCCCCTGCTCCTCAACAGACAGTTGGGAACAACATTATTGATTTGTCCCCTTTAATATTTTATGACTGTTTTAGGCCAGTGATGAACTCAAATTATTTAATCACTTTAAAACAGCATGTTAAAAAGGTCCTAATCTATAAACATGAATGACACAGACTTTACCTTTGATATAAAGATATTGTGTTACAGCAGGGCAAAAGATGATCCATGTAGCGGCTCCAACAAACAAAGGACTTATACACACAAAACAAAAGGACAACAAGGGGTCAAAACAAAGCTAGCAAATAACAAAACTATTGTATGGCCTATAGGGCAACTCAGAAGCAACCACAGCAGACCTGCAGCAAACACTGGGCAACAACAGACACAGACACACAATGACTAACAAAGGAATTAAGGCAAGGGCAGGCACATAATGAGGTCTTCAAAAAGGGACAGGTATGGGTTATTACAGAACACTAAAGACTACAACTAAACAAGAATAATCAAGAACCACTACAGAAAAAAACACATTTCCTGAACCAACATAGGACGTGACTGTGGACACTAGGAAAGACTAAAAACATGGGTACAGAACATAACTATAAGAAAAATAATAACAATAAATATATAACTTGAGGCTGGCCTCTAACCAGCCTAAAACCCTAAATGACACGGATGCATCCCTCATGCCACAGACTCAGTCCAATGAGCCATCAGGAACTAAGAAACCTGGGAAATATCAGTAGCTGGAAGGAGCAGTGAAACTCGCTGGCCAAACAAGGAAATGACACATGGACCAGGGCAGGACAGGGACTGATTCTGACATATAGCCAAAAGTTAAACTCGTGTATAACAACATCATACTTATTCCACAGCATAGTATCTGCATCTGTACACTGTGTAACTTTAGACCAGCAAATCACAGAAGTAATCCAGCTGGCCTTGCTATTTATGCTCTTATTCTTTGTATCTGTTTTGTGAAGCATGCAGACACATCCCTGTGTCCAGACTTTTGCAGCTTATGTCTGAAGGACACTTACTCTTCACTCAACATAGCAGTTGGGCTTGGGTTTGCGTTTCTGCCTGTACTTTTTAGTACAGGATATGGTGGAAAACAGATGCAATCATCTCTTTTCTTTATGGTTGAATATAGTAACATTGCAGGAAAAATGTTTCTTTTGGAGGTATTAGTGGATTTCAATGAGCTTTAGATCCTGTAATGTTTTTATGTAAGAAAATGTAGTAAGGCAGTAAATGGGCAGTCTATTAAAATAAATTTATTGGGCTTATAAAATGGTGAAATATGGAACCTCACTGTAGTAGACTGATATTAGCCAGGCTCGAGTGACCCTATATATACAATTTTGCATGACTGAATTTTATTAAATACTCATGCACTTTTCATTAGCTCTCTGTCAGGTGGACATGACTTAGGCTGAACAGTATTCCCAGTTGCATGATAATAGATATCTCATGTTTATGCAAATAACTTCAGCACGAGTAGTGATGTATTATGAGTGGTAAGGATGAAATTTTTTAAACTGGATGTTACCAACAATGAAGCATAACCAATCATATATATGGTCATAGATTAAATGGTATTGCCAGTTTGGCACCTCTTTGGTTATAATGTTAAATGTGAGTAACCTTTTAAACTTCAGATATTTTGGATGCATAAGCTAATCTACCTAGGCTTCAGAGACAATGTAAACTGAAAAAAATGTGTGACAAAACAGGGCATTTGACAGAATAAAGTTGCACTGGAGAGGACTACAAATACTATAGATATTCACAATAGCAATGGCCAGTTAATACACAGTGGGAATTATTGTTTACCCTGTTCTATAAATAAACCTTCTGTAAATAAACCCTCTTCCCCAGTTGCTCCTGTGGTTTAGTGGTCACATCTGCTGTTTCACACCTGGTGTGCCAATTTCCCTGGGTACTGTGGTGTTCTCCTAAATTGTAGTGTGTGTGTGTGTGTTTGGGGAGTGGGTCATGTACAGTATATGTCACATTGTGGGGACTAAACGTCCTGTTATTTTGACATTGTGGTGAACACATTTTTGGTGCCCCCGAAAGGGGTAACTCAGTTTCATAGAAATCTATCACAACAATCAAAAAAAAAAAAATGTAAAGTCTTCCTAAACTGACTTCAGGATTAACTAAGAGTGTGTGTGTGTGTGTGTGTGTGTTTGCGCTTTGTGGTTTCTTGGGCAGGATCACTGTGATGATGGATATATGAGATAAATGGGAATTTAGTAAGCTTCAACTTTTGCAATGATTAGGAGAACAGCTTTTGCAGCAAAGCAAGCAACAACATTGTTTAACAAATAGTTTGGTTTGAATTTTTTAGTGATAAACATTGCTCAGAGCATTCTGTTGTCATGAGTGACAAACTTATAAATTGGTTCAATTTACAGTTTACCATACAAGTGGATTATGTTGAAATGTAAGGGATGCATATTTAAAAGTGCTTGAAAAACAATAAGAGATCCATGTTTAAAGCATGATGCTTGAAGCCTTGTGCTATTTCTCTCACTCCACTCCAATCAAAGTCACACAGGTGTGAAATGAATATGCCTCGGTGAAAGTTATTTGTTTTCTAAAATTCAGTACGCCTTGCTGAACAGGTATTAAGGTGCTCTATAGTATGAATAGGAATGTTTGAGGAAAATCAGTATGTAGAGGGAGATTTGACCCTCTGTAGGGGAAAACCGGCTATTATATCCAGCAAGACTAAGTAGTGAGAGGATCTGTGTCCCCCACCCCAAGTTCTTTTAGTCCCAGTATTTGCGTGAGCAAATATGTTTTACCCAACCTGCTGTAGGAGGGTGTCAGAAGGCAGGTTCAGGGGATGAAATACACAGGGTGGCCCGGTGCCGTAAAGCTGAATTAGGCCACAATAATTCAAGAAAATTTGGATAATCCAAGCCTACCCTTTTAGAAATTCAGTGCGATTTGTCCCATCAACAATAACACAAAAAAAGTTTAACTCGCAAAGAAAACATCTCAGGATTACAATACCTCAGAAAAACATAACACAATGCCGACCGCCATTTACTTGCTCAAAGTCCTGTATACAAATGACATTAAACAAACATTTTTCAGTGGCAGATGGAATGCATCCGTTTCATTGCACTTAACTACATCCAGTAGTTCACAACACACACTTAACATACACAGTGTTCCAAACTTGCAGACCCACCGAGTCCTTTATCCAGTCAAAAAGAGTAAACAGAAGGTGCCGGTTTCCCAGTCGCCGATAGAGTGGGTCGAGACGAGTCGCAGGAGGAGGTCTCCTCCACAATAATCCTCCACTTCCACTCATCCCATCCACTGTTGTCAATCACACACAAACAACAGCCGCACTGCGTCGCTGCAGATCAAAATGGCACCCGGCACGTGCACGCCATACTGCTCGCCGCCTTCTTCGCCTGAGATGGCTCAGCCTCAAAACACAATTAACAGTTAACGGCAGTCCTGTGCTTGTCTTTTGTACTTAGGTCTACGTCTGCGTCTTTTCCGGCAGACGCGGCATTGACGTTGTTTTATGTCAGTGTTGAGTGCGATTAAACCCTTGTTTCCCCGTATCCTTGCCTGGATCTCCCGTCATTTGCCCTGCACTCACCCGCATACGCAACAGCTACAAGTATAAAGCAGGTCTGTGAGGCTTTTTATTCTGTCAAGATGTCATGATCAGTATGTTTATAATACTTGGAAAATAACAAGAAAACCCTTATTACCGTAATTACATTTCATTTAGTTACATTTCTTTATTAGTTACATTTCTTGAAGATTTTCCTCCAAGTACGACATTCCAGTGTACTTCAGACCCACCAATACACTTAGACAGAGACAGGTTTATCCCAAGAACAAAACTCCTTAACACATGCTGGACAATGCAAGAATGCTCAGTCTTACACATTTGGACGGAGAAGACAGGTGGTTTGAGAGAGTAAAGGAGGCCATCTATCTCCAGTTGGAACAATCGTTGCTGAACAGAGTTGGAGGTTTAAGACACCAATTATCAGTCACCTATAACGTCTGGAGATCCCTTCACAGGAAATTTAAATGTGAAGGACAACCACCTGTAATTTGGTTCACACGTTGGCTCAGGTATAGCCAAGGTTTCACACCTTGATCCACATCTTGCTCCAAGTGACCCCAACAACCCATTGTACAGCAGGGTGTGTCAATCACCACTTTCAAGGTGAGAACCCCACTAGACGATAAATACCTACAATAGAACTCTCAGACATTTAGAACCTTTTGGATAAAAAGGTAAACCTGTTCAACAAATTGAAAAAAGAAGTTCAGTTTCCTTTAATTCAGGCCCCTTAAGATTATCATGTCCTGGACTACCGAGAACCTACACAGACATACTTTATAGGCAAATCAATCCTATATGGATTTTCATTAAAGCAATACTGAATACGAATGGAAGAAAAAGGTATTTGGATATCAAGTTAATATTTCAGAATTCTTCATACTAAATCCTGAGTTATTATCAAGACTTAGAGTAATACATCAATATATAAATGACCCATGATCCTTTTTTTAAAGCTTACTTAGGTGTCATGTGTCTTTTTCAAAAAGACCTATTACTACCTACCCATGCCTTTGAAAAGCATCCATTGGCTAGACTTGTAGCTTCCAAATTAATAGTAAGGTGAGAGCTGTCACGTCCTGCACGCCACATCCACCTGACCCCCCTCTCTCCTCCCTAGCATGACCCTGACAAGACACACATGTTACTCCTTTGTCTTACCTCTCATTCCAAACCCTTCTGTTAATCACTCCCAGCTCATTAGCTCCCTTGTTTGTTCTGTACGTACGTGCTTCCCAGTGATGTGCTCCCCAGTTTGGTGTCACTCCTCTTGTCAAGGTTAGTTCATAGTTCTCCACACACATACTTACAGACATGTGAACTCAAACATTTATAATGTTTGATGTCATTGTGCAGCTCTGTGGATGAACGCCCGCTGCAGTCCAAATTTGTCTCTATGCAGCAATACATGCACAGCTATGGACACAATGCACATGATCAATTGACTTTAAATATCAACATGGATGCTACTGAGGGGCGTTCGGGTAGTTTGCAAACCATACAGATTATTTACAAGGTAATTAAACTGTTACATACATGTAATTGTGTTTGTATGTGAGTGCAGATTTCAATCAAATTGAAAATCTCATGCTAGCTAACTGACCAAAGTTGGCAACCCAATGAGTTTACTGTATGAATTTGTAAAACAGAGAGAAACAGACACAAATTTCACTGCTGTTGTATGTGTGCAGAGAATATCAGAATATTATTACTACTGTATTTATTAGTAATAAAAATTAGTCCTGTCAAACGATTAAAATTTTTAATCAGATTAATCACAGTGTTGCTTTGGATTAATTTCAATTAATCACAATTAAGATAATTCATTTTTAATCTGTATTAATTGCATTTCATTTTGCATAAGCAAACAGACTCAAGAAAAAAGGGAATATATGTGCACTGAACATGTCTATTGAACATCTTCAACACGAGTCAGATGCATTCCATCTGCCACAGAAATGCAATTCCGTGGACCTATATCAAAAAGCAAGATTTTTTGCTTAGCCAGACAACTTGTCGGATTTAAATTACCTCAGTTTGAATGGTCTTGATTTTCGTTCACTTACAATTAGGCTAAACTACCGTAAATCTGACAAATAATCCGAATGATCATGAAATCCAATACTGGCCCGGTTAATTGCCATTGTTAGCAATATCAGTTAACACATTACACGTGTGCTTTACATATAAAACTCTGTAGCAACACGTCCACAGATAAGTTGGACGGTATAGTGTGTGTGACCGGTTTAATGAGCCACAAATGAGAAGTACTACTTAAACAGTATCAAACTACAACTTTCCATTCTTATAATGGGCATAGCCATCCGGGATCCTCTGTGCTGCTCCGAGATATTTCTCGAATCTCCAAGAAACAGGAGCATACCGTGTTGTCACTTCCCGCTTCAAAACTCCAGAATCCGACTCAGAATACGAGTTCCAGGGGCAAATGGAACGCGCCAAAGCTGCCCAAAATGGAGTGACAGAGACTTTTCTGGGATTTTGAGTCATTCTGCGCTGCAGATTACATTTACATTTACATTTACAGCATTTGGCAGACGCCCTTAGCCAGAGCCAGAGCAGGTCATGCAGATGGGTTAATTGCGTAAAAAAATTAGATCAGATTAATCACTATGAAGTATTAATCCACGTTAACCCGTTAATTTTGACAGCCCTAATAAAAATATAATTACAACTCATTGTGCACACAGGTAAAGTATGCAGTTTTACCGGAGAACTATTAATGTTTCCATGTATGTGTATGCAGAGTGGATATGCGAGTGTTGCGCTTGTGTGGGGAACTATAAACTAGGCTTCAGCATGTGTCCTTTTTACGGTAGTTGTAGCCCTGTCCGTCTGATCCCTCGAGGTTCAGTTTCTCTCCAGTTTTTTGTTTAGTTTTACTTCAATTAAACCTTTTGTTTTGTTAAAAAGGCCTGCCCTCAACTGCTTCATCTTAAGTCGTGACAAGGGCACTGGGAGGTGAGGGGGTGTGGTCATGAGGAAGGGAAGTGGAGGTACTACTGAGGACAATCTTGTCTCATCTGAGCTGGAGTGTGACATGGGAGGATCTGAGGACAGATGAAAGTGAGTAAAATGGGATGGAGAAAGTCCATCTGAAACCAGAAGCTCTGTTCTGATATCCTCATGAGTTTTTTTTTAAATGAATTTTATTATTATTAATGAATATTTTAAAACTTGTAGTCTATTAATTAAACACGTGACAAGTCATACAATATGTACTATGTTGTCATGTGAACAGTTGACTAGATAATTGTGATGCCTTAGGCATGAAGGCTGCCATTCTCAGTTTTTTTTAGTCTCCATTTAAGCTTTTTGTATTTCTGTGTATGTGTGGCGGGGGGCCTAAGTGCTGAGTACAAAGCACTTTATGCTTGTGCTACCGATAGAGTATGATGCTACCTTTAAAACATCATGAAGGACATGAAACAGTGGACTTCAGAGATACCCTGACAGGAGAGCATCACTCTCATCTATCTTTAGCTATTTCTGAGCAGTACAACTCCTCACAGATGGCATACAGCAACAGAATGAACTGAATACCAATTCATGATCTCCATCTGTTTTCTCTGGCTTGTTTTCAATAACAAGTGCAAGGCAGCTGAAAACATATTTATGTGGAAAATGTTTTTCCCGATTCATTTTCAATATATATACCTTTTTATGAAGTGCATCCTATGTTCAATTATTCACATCATTTGAGCTTATCAATGTTTGTGGTTTTGGAAGGAATTACTCAACAAAAACTAGAGTGTTCATCAAATAAAGTTCAGATTTTACTGTTACCTGAGCACTGGATGGTTGAAGCTCTTGTACAAAGATGGGGTGTAGATTATATTCAGGCACATGAATGTGACTATAATATAACTGATAGGTTCAGTCTCAGACTGATAGCAGGTAGAATTTGTTTGTAGGGACTAATGCACATGGTTATGGAAGAAAGAAATTATTGTCCTAAATTCTTTGTCATTGTGTCATATCCTTCACAACAAACCAATACTTAAGCCCCATGGCTATTTTTTTAGTTTGGTAATCACATAAAATGGAATGGGGATGGTAATACAATAGAAAAACCATTGCAAATTTGCTCATGCTAATAAATGAACAGCAGCCCCAGTTTGAGTTTGAAACAGACTTTAGACAAGCCCTTCCATGTCAGACAAAAGAGGACTCTTTCTCATTCGGTCTTGAAATATGCTTCGGTTCCCTATGAATTATTAACAGGGTATACTTGCCACTCATTTGGTGATCGGGTTACAGTGGAGGATGCATTAAGCCCTTACATAAATTCCCCTCCTTCATTCGCCCAGCTCCTTTATAAATCGGGATGAAAGGAATTACACCACTCACTGTCTGCCGAGAATAATTCATGCTGTTTGACTGCTACCTTCCACTGGAGGTGGAGTGATGTTTAGATCATACCTTGACTTGTCTGAGCATCACTTGGCGGTCATCGGTAAAGCAGCCTGTACTGTAATCCAAACTCTTTTACTCTAATCTATCATTATTTTTCATAAATGCTATGTATTAGCCTCATATTGAATAAACATTTCATGTCATGCCTCTTGTTAATTTTGTCACTCATCACGAGTTCAGTATTAATAGCAGTAATGGAATAACCTATTATATCCCTTTTTAATCCTGAACCGCCACTCTAAATTTCAATCCATTGCTACCGATTTGTGTCAGAAATTCATTTATCATTTAGCAAAGGAAGCCTTGAATTAATTTTGCCAGGGTGCATTGCATGACTTTTGGTCCTAGCTAACAATGAGGTTGATGTGATGGAGGCCAGCTGGCTGTTTAGTATGGATTTCCAGAGCCTGGTGAATGTATTATTCAAGCAGCATCTCTCTGTGTGCCACTGCATGTTTCAGAAGATCGTCCCCCCGTGTTTTAATGGCAGGTCATGAACTAGGTAATGACTCACCTTTGCAACGACTTCACATTCAGGGCTTCAGAATGGCACTTTATGAGTTATTGGTAAATCATTTTGCCAATATCGATAATTTATTCTGCCACATTTACTTATTTTGGCTTACAGTTGGCTCTGTGATGTGGGGCAAGCTATTCAGAATATGTTTTAGCAACTGGAACAACACGGAGAGGTATTTTCAGTTTGGCTGTTTAGTATTTATGTAAAGAATCACTTATAATGATTACAGAACTGGACACGGTCAATAACATTTAAACTAGCTTTGAAGGCATTGATGTAAAGTATCCTTTACTGTTTCCCTAATCAGCTACATAACATATCTGCACTTTATATTTTTGCTCCTTGCATGGATTACCGTACATTTGTCTACATTAAATTTCATCAACTACAGTACGTATCAACCCAGTCACTGATTAAATCAAGTTCCCACTGTAGCCACTGAGCTGCTAGTATCTGCTACACCACCCACCTTCGTGTAGTCTGCAAATTTAACAAGTTTGCTGTTGATATTGGTGTCAATATTGTTAATATAGGAATAATAGTGGTCCTAAAATTTAACCTTGCGGTACCCCAGTATAAATGCAGGCCCACTGTAACATTGTGTCTCTAATAACAATCTGCTGCTTCTTGTCTGTTAATCAGTTTTCAATCCAAGCTGCTACATTTCCTGAAATCCCCACTGTTTTGAGTTTAAACAGGAGTCATTTGTGCAGGACAACATCAAAAGCCTTCTGGAAATCTAAGTAGATCACAATGTCGATCAATTTCTTTTGGTGCTTCCTCAAAGAACTCAAGCAGGTTACTCAAATAGGCTCTACCTCTCCTAATTCCATGTTGGCTATCCCTCAGAATGTTATTTGAATTACGTTTTCGCTTAAATAACAGCTTCCATTACTTTTCCAGTTATGCAAGTTAAACAAATTAGCCTATAGTTTGATGGATTACTTTTATCCCCTTTTTGAATATGGGCATTAGCATGCTTTCAGTCAAAAGGTACCAGACCTATAAATAAGAATTTCCAAAATAGTAAACTTAAAGGGGGGCAAATAATATCACTTGTCGCTTCTAAAACTTCATTTGAGGTTAGCTAGGCTTCATAGCACATCAGCTTCAGTTATACATATATTAGTCATATATGACACAAGATTAATATTAAGAGTCGGTATGTTTCTTGTGTCCTCTACAGTGAATACTCATGCAAAACAATCATTCATAACAACTCATTAACTATATGAATTTCATTTTCAGTTATAAGACCCTCACTATACCGCAGATTAGTGATTTCAGCTTTCAGAGCTCTTTTAGAGTTATCATATTAGAAGAAGCTTTTAATGTCATCCTTATCCTCCAGTGCAATCTTTCAACATTTCTCTTAGTAAGTGTCATACTATATTATTTTTTAACTAAACCTGTAGACTTACATACTCCTGCTTTATTCCAAAATTATTAGTTACTTTCCATTTGTGGAACAGAGCCCTTTTCCTTCTGACTGTATTCTTAATTTCAGCAGTAAACCTTCTTGGTTGCAGCTTCCTTGATTTAGTTTTGCGGGACACAGGTATGAAGTCCTCTTGCGCTTGCAGTAAAGTGCTTTTAAAAAATTCCCATGCCTCGTCAACAGGGTACATTTGCTTCACAGTTTGTGCACTTTCAGTATTAGAATAGCCACAAGGAGGTTAGCATGTTAATTATTACTGAGCTATAGTATCATTTTGATGTAATGTCTGTATCCAGTCCCTGGTCAACACATCCCGGATGTACTCATTTTTGCTTTTCTTACCTTCTCTGATGCTTCCATCCTTCTTGCATCACAGGTCACGTCAAAATGGCATATACCTACGCGCAGATCACCAGCAGAGGGTAGCACAAACCTGGCAGCCATTCACAAACAGGATTCCTCCTTGAACCTTAAGACCGCTGACTCAGAATGAGGGCTGGCTGTTATTCTGGAAATAGTACTGCTACAGGAGTACTAAGAAGTAGTACAGGGAGCTGGCTCCGGGCTTGCATCCTATGGCGTGCAGAAGTTGTTAAACAGCTTGAAGGCCAGGCAAGACACTGTATGGGGGTCTTCCTTTGAGGTGCCAATGTTATTACAGTCACTCTTTTATTATTAATTTACAACATTCCTCTTTTAAAGGTGTTTTTTTCTTTTTTAATTTAAATGGCATATTTTGGATTATTTTATTGTTTGATCCTAAATTAAAAATACTAATTTAGCATTACAGCATGCCACTTCCAAAGACCAGCACGGGGTCAAACTGAAGTCACCGCAATGGTGGATCAAAGGCTTCCCTCCTCCTGCTCTCAGGCAGCGAGGGAGCACACGTTCCTTTGATCTCTCACCACTCTGGAGCGCAGGCCATGGGCCTGCAGGCTTCTACACCCCCTTTTCACGCCACAGCTGCAAAATCGCTTGATAACCATGCGCATGGAGTTTGCATTTAAATGCGTGTGCATGCATTAGGGAATGGTCCCTCTCCTACAGCCAGGCAGATGGAAAGTGGAGTGCTTTTTTGGACTTTTTGGTACTTCTGAAAGCTGAAGGGGCTGAGAAAAGAAAAGCATTATTATCAAAGTTACAAAAATGAAACGTCATATGCTGGCAGTGTTGCACATCAAAAACAATCAAGCAACCCAGAACCACAGGCAGGAAAAGTATTCATATATGTATATATGTCAGTAAGTTTTCATAGTTATAGTGGGGGCAACTATGAGAACTGGTGGGTGGGGGGACAGGGAGGAGTCTGTATACTTTAATATATATATGGGGGCGGCATGGTGGTGCAGTGGTTAGCACTGTTGCCTCACACCTCTGGGACCCGGGTTCGAGTCTCCGCCTGG
>JABFDZ020000001.1:36543361-36558354 GCA_019775955.2 Pollimyrus isidori
ATATGATTGGTTGATTAGATAATTGCATTAATGAGAAATTGAACAGGTGTTCCTAATAATCCTTTAGGTGAGTGTATTTGGCTGTTGAACAGGAAAGTGAAATGTCATGGGTACAATGGTTTCCATGGTGGTAAAGAGACCACTGGTGCATTTGTGTTTGAAGTATGATATTAATATGTTTAGCTTTGGGTCCCTTCAATTGTGTCCTAAATGGTCAAGAGGCAGGGTAGACAAAATTGTTTTCAATGCAGGAGAAAAATCCAGAAGAGGCTATGGAGGCAAGACAGCAGGGCTAATCTCCAGGTATGACAGGCCAGGCCACCATCTTGGGGCAAGGTTGGAGAAAGTGTGTGCTTTGAGCAATGACCAGAGGGCCAGAATTGATAAGGAAGAGTACTTACAGTCAGCGGGGGAGGACTGGAGATCGGGGTCATGGGAAAAGATAAGAAGCTAATCAGATAGCATATCAGTTTTGGCAGAGATAACCATGGACAATACTTTTTGAATTAGATCCCACCTGAGCAGAAGGAAAGGAAATGAGTTAGGAAAAGTGAAGTTTGGCCAACATTTTACTTAGCAGGTGACTGTGGCCAGTGTGGAAATGACATTCAGAAATCGGTCTGGTGCCTACAGGTAGAAGGAAGCCATTTAGGATTAGGATTACAGGTTGGAGCATACTGTAATATTCCTGACCTGATTGTCCTGGGTCATCAAATATTTCATATGAAATATTTGAAAAATGTGAGGTCTGACATTTAAACTATAAAAGCTCTGGATCACAAACATAAACATTTAAAGAGGACAATATACTCCTTTTGTTCGTGATTGTACATCTTTTCATTTTATATAACTGTTTATTCAGTGTAGTACCATAGTATTGTAATCACCGGCAAATATGTCAAAATGGGCTAAGGAAGCTAGTAAATCCAAATTACAAATGATTAATACTAAATAGATATCCATTTCACTGCAGGTCTTCCCAAGGGGAGTGGCCAAATCAGTGTTCGGGATTAAAAACAATGCTTGCTCCTGACAAATATGGAAGTGTGTTCACATGACCCTGACCTCAACTTTTCAGTTATTTATGATGAAGCCTTGTTCCTGACTGTATCATAATGGGACACAGAACCTTGAGCAAAAATGAAAATCGATGGCCCTTATGTTTTTACAGCTGCTTTGAAATAGAGTTGCATCGCTTTAGTCTAAAGAGATTCTGGTGAATGGGATCACTGAATTTATCTAGATAAATAGACCTTTTCTGTGAGTAATGTTCTGGTACTTAGTTTGTTTGTAAAATATGCTGCCCATTGCAGATTGATGAATATCAAAAAGCCATTACACATTCAGTCTGAGCCTGGCTGTTCTACCACCTATGAGCCAGTACAGCTAGGAAATTGGGTTTAATAACAGCAAAAACTTGCTGTTATTTAAAACAGATTGAAAAGTCATCTGTCATGGATCAGCGTGATGCAAGGGCAGGAGATAAGAAGGTGATGATCCACTGATCGGTTTAAATTAACTACACAGTAGAAGGCACAAAAGAAAAAGGAGCTTAACTTAAGGAATCATAAAGGAACGTGCCAAGGGAATAACACAACAAATGGAGCAGAACTAGAAAATAACCAAAGTAGAGTAACAGCATGACTGAAAGCCACAACTTAAGTATACACAGATAACCAGGCTAACAACGCAGGGCAGGTGTGGAACATAAGATGTTTAACCAACCAGAGATGGCACACGGAAATGATCAACAGGTATAGTGATTTACATGAATGAGACCATACCAGTTAAATCTTACTTTACAGTTTAAACTTTACAGTTTCCTAGTGTAGTAATTAGTTAGAAATATAGGCTAACCAAGATCAACGAAATGCAGATTTAATTATTTAAATAGAGAGTTTATTTAAATAGAGATCTTCTGAAGTAGTGTGATGTTCAGCAGAAAGCTTTTGAGGAAGAACATTTTTTTGATGGAATTTGTCATAATGAGATGAAGTGTAATGATGATACACTTTTGGTTACCTTGACAACACATTCAACACTTTGCGCAAAATGATTCTGATCCTTTTAAATTAATTGCTGTACATTGAGAGGGATCTATTGCTTCAAAGCAATGGTTTGCTGTGAAGTGCTGGAGAGCTTCTGTGCACCAATCTCTTCATCTCAAAAGTCATGTAAGCTGATCATAGAGATGGTTCAGCACCACTTAATCTGTGTTCTAGTTGTACCAGTCAGGCTGTCATTAACTGAATAAGGCAGCAGAAATGGCAAAAAAGGGATATTTCAAACAAGCATCTTCAAAATATGTATTGTTACAGTACATTTTAAGAGATCCTTAAATGTTCCTTCACATAGAGTTACGTTCCAACCTGTCGTGAGTTGAAAATATTGTAAGTCAAATATTAATATATGACATGATACACCTACTGCTAGGCAGGGCCATGCAGAGACCTTTATAGCAGGTGCTCAAATTTAGAGAACATAGATCAGCACCATATCAACCAATATTCAAAGAGAATATAAAATCTTATAACAAACCACATCATAATTTGTTATTACACCTTAGAGTTAGATTAAAATGTCATTGTAATTATTATTCTTAGAGTTGCAAATTACGCTCAAGCGGTTACATGACATGATCTGCTGGAAATTACTGTTTCTTGTCAGTGTCCGCTAGCAATCTAAGTAGACAAGTATTTATATCAATAAGCATTGTTGTACACAGAGCAGTCAACATCTAAAGCTGTTTTATTTGTCATTGATGGTATCACTGCTGTCTCACCTGATCTCTGCTGTGGGCAAGCTCTGTGTCATGATCCCCTGCAGCCAGTACTGTCCCAATTCCTTCCTACATAGATACACAGGAAGACAAAGCATGTTGTAATGACTACTAAGGATACAGTGTCGCAAAATCATTTCCACACAAAACAGTCGCGCAAGCAATGTAATGTGAGCTAACAAATTATGTTCAATACATGCATAACAGAGCACACAGACATACTGTACAGATGCGTAAATCCTAATCATATTTAAAGCAGAATGTACCTTTTTGCCATGTCCCAGAAAATGTCTATAACATCATTATGGTTGATAGAAACATCTTTCTCAATTGGCAATAAAAGGTACAATATACTTATTTGTTTTGAATGTATTCAAATTATTTCACTGAAATGCAAAAATGTATGGAATAAAAAACAGAATATTGCAAAAACAATGCTATAGAATGCACACAAGCTGTGATCCTAACAAGCTTTTAACACATGCTGTTCAAACTAGCAAATCAAAGAACTACTGTAACTAGCCTAAAATGTAACATTGATTGGCTGCTATGCAATTGGACAAATTCCTTACTGCTTTGAAACACAAATTAAGCTAAGTATCTCTCATTGTCACAGAGCAGCCATCTCTTTACAATCCACACAAACTGACACTTGTTTTTACTTAAGATATTATAATTGTCCAGATCTTAATTTGAAGTGCAGTTATGGAGAACAAAACTTTACTTAACCTAGGGTTGATATTTTTAGGGTTTTAATTTCTATTGCCTTACAGACGCTTCATTCAAAAAGTGGCTTGGGCAAACAGTTGATATTACAAAAACACAGCTCTTCACCCTTTAGTGTTTGCATGTTCTTTTTAAGTTATCGTATCAATATTTGTTAGTATATTCTTATTTATAAGTATTGCAAAAATAGAAAAACACTTTGACTGAAAGAGCACCATGGCTGTCAAGGGGAAAGGGGGCCAATGCTTGAACATCTGAAATGGCTCCCACTCTTGTACGTGCATGATGTCCAGAATGAGGTTCTCTGCATGATATCTCTATGTTATGTGGTTTTCTTCCAAGTATTCCAGGCCTTCGGTTATGACATGCAGCGAATTGGTCTTTCTAAATATCCCATAATGTATGATTTCACGTATGTGTCTGCAGTGAGTTTGTTTTTGGCTCTGTGTTTTTTAAAGCAACCGTTTTGCTCTGTTTACACTCAAAAGAACTTTGAAATACATGGGAATGGATATAAAAAGTCTTAAACAGCTCAGTGCTTAGCAATGCATATTTTAAATTCACCTGTCAGAAAAGATTTTCTTAAATATTTGTTGAACTGCTTCATGAGTGCTGCGATGACAAGGCTTTGCTGTTTGCAAAACCTGTGATCCATTTTCACAGCCTGGTTTTTTGTTTGAGCTAATTATTATTTTTCTAGTTATCCTTTCAAAACAGTGCTATGTGAGTCATTGTTGTCATTCTGTTCAGGTTCTGTGGCACATGTTGTCCACTTTGAAGTCACTTTCATTCTTGTAGCTTTTCCATGCTTTATGGACGTAAAGTTGTTATTCCGCTTGAGTGCAGGCTGGCTCCACTCTATAATATTTCATTCATCAGAACAATTAAAGCGGAACATTGGTTCTAAGGCGATAATTAGACTTTGAAAAGTGAACCTGGCCCACCACCAGGGCAAGACAGCTTGATTACTTTAATTTACTTGCTTTTACTTTTTAGAGCTTATTATCCATCGCCATGTTTAGCAAGCTGAAAAACAGCCATGAAATGAATTGCAGTAGGTGAATGTAGCATTTGAAACAAGGGCTCTTAATGAGTGTAGGCCTTCTGGAGAGTGTAATAACTTCCACTCCAGCTGCATTTCAGTTTTATAAAACCTTGGAAGCATTTTGCTGGATGCCAATCTGTTGCTTGTTTCTATGAATATTTATAGGGGGTATGCTTTGAAATGGCAGGATTACTCTTTGTGAAATCTACTCAGTTTGCCATTGTTCCTCAAGGTATTTGCCATTGACATATACTATTAGTATCAGAGCACATGTTTGGAGGGATACAAGCTGGTGATTACTATTTTGCTTTATCCCTATAACCCAAATATAGTCAGATACTTTTATTAATCCTGAAGGAAATTAGAAAAGGAATAAAGATTTCAAATTAAAATCCTGACACTAGCCCAACACTTACAGCAACAAGGCTCCACTTTTCATTTCTTCTGTTTTTACTTTAAACAGTACAACTTGATCTTATTTTTCCTTGTTTCGGCCCCCAGTTTTATTTCGTTTTTCACTTTTTAAATTGTGCTGCGACCATTACTGCTCAGTCCTCATATGCTTTTGTTCCATTGCTGAAAGCACTCACAATTCATTCTTAGTTTTTAAAGGTGAATAAATTAACATAAATCTTAAAATTAGCCTTAATTCGCCAGTTCTATCTGACTGCATTCTCTTTAATATTTAAATATGATGATCTGGAAGTTTTCCCACTGAATTGTGTTCTGAATGCAAACAAATGTCTTAATTCCTTGGATAAACCGCTTTAACAGCCATCTGCTGTTTACCTGTAGTTCAGCAGGTAGCATAGTGGTCAAGGACTGTGAGTCCGGAGAGATGCCCTGCTGTATTAGCAGGGCACTGCATGAATTGTCCCATTATCAACATCTGGCTATATACAGGGGTAGAAATGTAACTCACTTTATAGAAATACCAGTTGAAATAATAAAATAATAATAAAATGGCCAGTTTTTATTTAAATTCTATATTCATGTGACAGTCAGTCTGAAAATCAATATATCAAACTATTTGCATTTAAAATTACTCAAAATAGAGTCCATGACACAACAGGCAATTTGTTGCGTACGCGGGTCGTGGATGCAGGCAAAGGAGGGAGTCCAGGAAGGAGTGAGGGCAAACAAAGGTTTATTGTCCACAGCGCCGACATAAAACAACGCTAATGCCGCGTCTGCCGGAAGAGACGCAGACGTAAATACATCAAACGGGCACAGGAAAGGCGAGCGGCAACGCCACACAGTTGGAAACAATAGGCAATCACAGGTGGTAAATGAGGTGGGCGTGGCACACCGGAGGAGCGGACGGCGCTGGACATGACACAGTTGTTGCAATTTTTGTCAACGTAAAAACCACATTGGTATTATTGTGATCTAGGTTTTACTTCCATCAACGGATTTATCTTTCTCACTGTAGGGTATATTGCAAGCATATGGTTAGTAGGCATTTTTCTACGTAAAATCTGGTATCTGAACTTCAATCTGGGTCTAATTCAGCACAATCATTGCTAAAGATCCCTGGATTTAGGGTCTATCAAACGACTGATCCTACTGAGGGCTGAGGAGGATGGAGATATTTAACACCCCATTTAATCTATGCATCATGAAGATGGAAGACGTAATTGTGCGTACTCTAAATGTGATGGTCTAATCTATTTAACACTTTTCCCATATATGTTTTTCAATTCCACTAATAACAATTCTATTTCACCATTCAGACAAAAAGTCTGCCAGAGAGAATTTTATTCATGCTAGGTTTTCTATTTACCCCCAGTGCTACAAGATATGAACTAATATTTTTTTCCCAACAAGTTGATGATGATATAGTACATTCAAAGATTTAGATACTTTTGATCTAGCTGCTAAGTGGGATCTGATGCTGCATTACTTTTGGTACATACATATTTCAGTTATCCGGCATGTAAGTAAGGATTCGGAAATGGAAACTTCACCAAGAAGATATGCTGTTTCGGGTGATTCATGAGTCTCCACTGTTCTGGTTGACCACAGCTTAGTAGTAGATAGATTAATATTATACATGCCTCAGTTTAGCTGGAACCTTTTGTTGACACCTAAAATATATGCCAGGATCTCAGCTTGAGGGAAATGGTTGTATTGTGCTTTGTGATTTTGTTTGTGAGAGGTTTTCTTGTTGGCTGTGTTTACGAGAGCCATATCTTTGACCAATGATTAGTGACGGCTCAGTTATCTGCGTGTCTCTTGAGACTTGTTTGCTTCTGAGATTGTTTATGGGTGAAGGTGGTCTGCTTGGGTTAGGAAATGATGATCACTTTTCTGCTCTGCATTGTGCTGTTTTAAATGAAATAAAATTGATGTGTTGCCTCTTCAGGTACCTACAGTTTTGAAAAACATCTTGAAAAAGATTGCCGAACATGAATGTTTGACTTTTTCAGTGCCAAACCCTTAGATCCTGTTCCATACTGATTTTGTTGAACTAAGGATATTGTGCATGTATCTGCAATAAATAATATTTAATTACTCTACTGTACAAGGAACATGCATGTGATTACTTGTGAGAGCAACACTGCATCATGCATTATTTTCTAACAACTGCATCAACAGAAGATGTGCAGCTCTGCTTTGAAAAGTGTTTGTCTCATTAAGGGCAAACAATCAAAGATGTGACAAGGATTCTTTTCAAGGATGGTGACATTGTAGGTGATTGAGCAGGTGATGAAGTGCATAAGAAGGTTGACTTTTAAGAGAAGGCACTGTTGTGGTCAAGGTCAGGTTAGTTGACCATAATGCTTAAAGGCAGCAATCCAAAACAGATTAAGTAGACTCTATCCTGCTGGATGAAAGCATTTTCTGAGAGAAATAATCGATAAACCAGGTAAGAATTGTGACACAATCTGACAATGCTTTTATTTTATGAGTGCTGAGAGAGTGGGACAGCCCAAATTAGCCACCAATTAAAAGTAAAAACATATATATAAAAAATTTAAATTAAATAAAAAATGGTATTTAAAATAGGTCCTTGTTTTGTTTAATTGAACAAATAATATTACAATTATCAATTATATTTTAAAAAATTTAATCACTTGCCTTCCATGGCCACCATTTCTGCATGTTCTGGAGTCACTATGAATTAACAAAGAATATTATTCTGCTCAAGCGAGACTCAACCATTGGTCTGCATCAGTAAAATTGCTTTGGCCCTGTAAACTGTTTAGGCAGAATTTATTAAGCCTTCATTTCCTCATTGAAGTAAACCAATAAATACAATACTATAAACCAATACATACAATACTATAAAAATCATTGCAAATTTCTATTTTGTTGCTGTCACACCGGGGCAAGAAGGGAGACAGAGATCCAGGGATGCAAGGGACAACGAACTTTAATGGGGGCAAAGCCCTCACAAAGAAAGAGGTCAGAAGACTCTTGCAGTCGAGGAGCGAGCTCGGCACTGCCGAGTCGCCAAGGGTGAACGCCGGGAGAGTGGGCGTGGTCTAGGGACGTGGCAGCCAAAGTCGTAGTGTCCGCATAGTCCCGTAGTGTTGCATTTCTATGTCTTCTTTATTGCCTGTGATTCAAAAATTGTATTGTGAAATACAATATGATGTTAATATATTTTTATTGTAGAATTTTTTTGAACATTCTCTTCAAATTGTCCACAGAACATACAGTTCTGAGAGACCAAGCATATTCCAGCATGAAACTGCTCAGTACTTGATAACTAAGAGAGGGCAAACAGCCAGCTGTGTAGATTCAGCGTCTATTAGCTCAGATAGAGGGGTTTCACTAGGAAAACTAGGCAAATTAAGACTATCTCCCTAAAATGACTGTGCATAAATAACAGATGATATGTGTTTTTATGGGTGGCCATCTGTTGCTTGCTTTTTTGGATTTGTCTGCCCTTTGTAGAATATAAATCTAATAAGTATCCATTTTCACATAAACAAAAAATAAGCTTAACTGTGTATAATTTCTGTATTTCCATGGTAGAACTATTGTGCATCTCATACATATAATACCCATCTCAAAAGAGGAAGTTGAAGTACATTTCCAGGTGTAGTTTTTCCAAGCTTTTATGTGACATTTTACAGGGAACAATGCTTGCAGGTCAATGATAATTGTCCACAGCTAGAAATGCTTCATTTAATTTACAATTAAACAAAAAACAAAGAGGCAGGCAATATAAGCAGCAGTTAATTCAATGTTTTAATGAGACTTACTCCAGGGCGTAGATGTTAATGAGCATCCAGAATTAACATGCTGCTAGGTTTAGCTTGATTTCAGTTGGGTCAATGTATGCACACTCAGGTTCTAAAATAAACAAAAAAACAAAAAACAATGAATTAGCCCAATGAATTAGCCCAATGACAGTGTACTAGTGCACAGTGCACTTAGTGCACAGTGAAGCCACTGAGACTGAATTTATTGACCATAAACGGATTCAGTGGCACTGGATGTATTGATGTAAGTAAATAAAAATAAGCATTTCTTATTTCTGAACATCCACTACATTGCATTATTTGCAAATGCAAATGGAATGGGAGGAACTGATGGATCAAGATCTTAGTGACATCAGTCTTGAAAGATGGTGCTGACATGGAGGTGAGGCATCTGACTGAGTGCATGGATCCCATGCTGTGATATGATCACTGGCATGCCAGGAAGGCAGTTCCACCCACTTACCTGCCAGAGAAATAGAATACTGGGGGAGTGTAAGAAAAGAATAGCAGAGCTGTCTAGGTGTGTGTGTCTAGGTTGGGGCCGGGCTGCTGACTTTTCTCTTCCCCTCTTAATGGCAGGCATCCCGTGGGACATCCACCCCAAGAGAGCACTTGGCACCAAACCCTCTGCATGTCAGGGTCAGCCCTGTTGTCCTATTCTGTGCCTCTTCCCTGTTTGACCAGCAGGCATTGCTGGTCATCCCCTTCTTCATGTTGGTCTTTGTTCTCCTCCTGTTTCTTGTCTGGCCACATGGCTCAATGTGTTGAGCATGTGGCTGCTTGTGATCTTTGTTCTGTGTTCGAATCCTGCCTCCTCTGTTGCTCCCTAGTGTTTCATTTGAGTTTTTTATTCTTGTATCTGATTTTGTATTTGGCTTTTGGTTTTGTCTCTTGTGCCCATGCTTGTGTCTTTACCTGTCTGTAATTTCCCAATGTTTGTTTCTGTGTCCTTGGTTAGTTCTTAGTTTCCATTCTTAGTTCCTTTTGAGTTTATTAGTTTCATCTATTCCCTGTTTTCCTGGTCATTGTAATTAGCCTCACCTGTCCTGTGTTAGTCTCGTTACCCCTTTAGTATTTTAGTTCCTGCTTCTGTTCAGTTCCCCAGTGGTTCATTGTTGTAGGTGTTGTCGCATTGCTGCGAGATGCCTAAAGGTTCTGTTGTATTCCCTGTGTTAGATGTACCTGCCCAGTTTATGTTTACTTGTGATTTGTAGTCTTTATTTATCCCCTTTCTGCGATGGGCTGGCCCCCCGTCCAGGGTTGTTCCTTGCCTCGTGCCCGTTGCTTCCGGGATAGGCTCCGTACCCCCCACGACCCAGTAAGGATAAGCGGTTTGGAAAATGGATGGATGGATGGATTTATCCCCTTTAGTATTTGACCCCTTGTAGTTCTTTTGGTTTTTGTTTGTAGTGTTTTATTTCTGTTCTGTTTTATTTGATAAACCCCATTTTTGTGTTATTGGAGCTTCCAGTGGGTTGTCCACCCCCTTTGTGTTTGCACCATGCTGCGTTCCCGCACAAAACCCACCCGGATCCCTGACACTGCAGAACTGACGAACAAAACACAATCAAACAAGCATTCAGTTATTTTCAGTTCAGTTTATTGTTATGTAATGATTGACTGAATAATATGGGACAAGGTTTAGCCATTTTTCTTTCATATCAGTTGATATTTATGATTATCATGATATAATTCAAATTATCGTTTCTTTAATTCATGGCTGCGTTTTTGTTTAATTCTATTAGTATGCCCCTTCGGTTTTTGTAGGATGTAACTCTTGAAAATGCTGACAGTACAGTTTGCTGCTGGGTTTTCTCTCCCCCCGATCCCATGGTTCTTGTTTCAGTCCCCGGGTTCCTGATTCCATGACTCTGGTACCTGTTCCTGATCCTGTGACTCCAGTTCCCGTACCAGCTCCAGAACCTGTAGTCCTTAGTCCCATTCCCCCTCCCCTTGAGTTGTCGGAGGAGGAGCTGGAGTGTACTCTGTTTGGGCCTCAGAAACGCCCTCTGGAGTGTAAACCCAACTGCCAACCCACCCCAGAAGATCCAGGCCAGGACCACGTCTCTTGGTGCCTCGCAGGGGGAGAGGCCATTTTACACCAGAGTCGTGTCCCACCCACCCTGTCTCTAGGTCCACCTTGCTTCCATATGGCTATCGCCTGCAGTTCCCCCAGCTGCTGCTTGCCTGTCGCCTGCAGTCTTCCCTGTCTGGTGTCTGTTGTCCCATCTGCGATGACTTGCAGTTGCCTGCGGTTCCTTCAGCTCCACCTCATCAATCGCCTGCACCTTCATCAGCTGTGGCTTTGCCTGCGCCAGCGGCGGCTTCAATTCCCTCCTTGCCTCCTCTGATGTCCCCTTCGCCTCCCTCCTGTGTCACCTCTCCCTCTTGCCTCGCGGTACCCAAGGGTCCCTCTGGCTCCTGCCTCATGGCCACCCGTGGCCCCAGCTGCTCCCACCTTTCTGGGTGCCCTCCAACTCATGGTCTTTTCCACTTTTTGTCCCCGTTCCCTGGTTTTGGTTTGGTTCCCTCTTTCCCAGTGCTCCCTTCCTGTCAGGATGGTTTTCCCCTCTTCCTGCCTGGTCCTTGACCTCTTTTCGTTGGTGTGTTCTCTGCTGTTGTTCTTCCGTTGTTTCCATTCTTGGCATCCCTGTTTGTGTTCATGCTCCATTTTGCTTGATTACAATTTGGAGGCACTACAAATATCTTATAAATGTTGATATTAGAGTCTCTATGATGTGGGAATGCAGGAGTTTTGTAGGGGTTTCATTTATAACATCTAAAATATTTAAACAGAAAGCCATTGTTTAACACAGATATAACAGATGGTTTTAGACTACTATCGAATGTTTATCGCTGTTGTTTTTCCTCTTACATACACTATGATTGATAAAGTGAAATCTGAGATGGCTGAGATTTTTAGTCAGTGTTTTAGCCTCAAACAACAAACCAACACTTTAGCATGTCCTTGTGTTTACTGGAAGTATTCCAATTACATGATGGGCGCATTCTATTTTACTTTTGTTTGGTTCTAAGGGTTAACACAGTGTCACAGGAATGCAGCACTTACATGCTACAGTTAAAGGTAAAAGACTAAATGTACAGTGATAACTCAGTTCTCGTACTTATTAGAACTCGATTTTCTTAAAAGTCGAACCAACCATTTTGGAAAAAAAAAATTCCTAGAACTCGATCTGGATCTCAGAAATCAAACCATGAACACAGACCTAAGAATTTGTATGCGCAAGGAAATGAGTCACATGGCACTTCTCTCAGCGGAAACAAAGGATAATACTTCAGGGGAAGATGGTGGTGCAGAAGGCAGTGCTATTGTTCGACAACTAGAGGGTTGCCAGTTCAAGCCCCGCTTCCTCCTGATCCCATCAAAGTGTCCTTGAGCAAGATGCTGAACCCCGAATTGCTCCCGGTGTGCAGGTTGGCACCTTGCATGGCAGCCTCCACCACCGGTGTGTGAATGTGTGTATGGATGGGTGAATGTGAGGCATGAACTGTAAAGCGCTTTGAGTACTCAGAAGAGTAGAAAAGCGCTATATAAATGCAGTCCATTTACCTCTCAGACTCGCATTCGCTGTGATAGCATTGTGCATGTTTACACTAGCTGAAAACATATATTTAGACAGTGAAAATACATTTAGACAATGATAGTAACAGTAATTATTGTATAATAAAATACATTTGAAAATAAAGATTTCTTATTGTAGTTTTAATAATGAACTATTAATACATTTCATTATAATAATATTGTTGTGCCCAGCGGGGATGGAACGTAGACAAAAGCGCAGATGTCAGGGTATCGGGAATACAGGGTTTAGTTACAGGTAAGGCGGGCAAAACGCAGACGGACAATACAATGATCGGACTGAGGAAACAAACTGAAATGAGGACTAAATACAGAGGACTAATGACAACAGCCAGAAACAGCAGGATTAACGACGGGGCACAGCCCAAAGAAGGAGCGGACGATCGGGGTAGAACACATTGTTTTCATTACATTTATTTTCTTACTTTAAAATTACTGTTTTGATTATGGAGGAGGATTAGGGCCACCATGAAAATTTTATTTGAATTCTGAGTTTTTTCTCTGAATTCTGAGAAACTTTTTTTCTAAACTCAGAATTATAAAATTAAAGTCAGAATTCAAATATTACTCAAATATTGTGGCCCTAATCCTCTTCCGTATTTGATTAATGTACGTGTCCTGTTTTGGACAACATATTTGGCTGTCTGTTTTCTGAAAAGTGGAATGATTGTGTTTTATGGTTTTAACATTTTGTCAGAACTATACTATACTTAGCTATGAGGAATGCATGTTTGCCAAGCTCAGGTTTTGTATAACGTATTATGGATATAATTCTCCAGACATTTTCCACCCTGTTAGGGACATGTACATGGTAATCACAGAGTTTAAATAATGTACAAGTCAATCAATACTTAACTTTTCTGGGATACAATGTGTCCCTTTTGCTATGATAAGTTTCATTCTCGTAGCCTTAACAGTTTTAATTTTATGAAGAGTACAATGTCAGAATAATGGAACCTGTATATTTTTTGTCTGCATTTTGCTGTCTTGTTTGAGGAATTTAATTCATAAAATTATATGTATAAGAAGTATATGTATTTCATAAGCATTATTATACAAATATACAAATATACCAAACACTTACTGTTGAGATTAGAATATTTTTTTAATCATTTACTAACAGTTTGGAATGGAATATAACATGATGGAACCGAGTAACCCTCTTAACAAGTAGATTGATGAAAAACCAACAATACTATTACTACACCTAATAATAATAATAGTAATACAACTGTAATAACATAAATAATTAAGAAATACACTCAAATAATAAATCTACAAGTCATTTCAATGAAAATAATAAATATTTTTGTACAATTTCTACTCAGTAGGCTGCATATCCCGTTCATAGCCTAACAGGGTGGAACTTGAGAGTGTGGAATATTTCTAGCTAATGTCTTTTTAGAAAGACGTTTTCTTAAAATTTTATAGATTCTCCTGTTTTATTCCTTTATTTTTTTTACTCTGTAGCACTTTGAGATAAGTACTGAAATATAAAAAATATTTAAAAATAAAATTTATTATTATTAATTTAGCTCTAGCTCTTTGAGTGAGCAACATTTAGCTAGCACATACTCCATAGCTAATCCAGCATTTATATAGCTATTTTTAACATTTTTAAAACATTTTCCAATAAATATTTCCCATAATATATACTAACAGGGTGGAACTTTAAAGGTGCCTCAAACCGATGTGTAATATAAAATACAGGAGAGAGTGACACTTAAAGCTTACCTTAGTCCTCCACTTGAATTTCCCTCCAAAAACAAATGATGTCACTGCCTATAAACAGCTGTATGGATTTGTATTCTTTTTAGGGAGCCAAGAAACTAGAGGCTAACAGGGTGGAAAATGAATGTGGGGTCATATATAATTGCAGAAAACAAAATAAGTTTCACCAGATTTGTTTCTTTCTCTAAAGGTAGTATACCCTAATCTATCAAAATAATAAAGAATAAGTTTTAGTTTTTAAAATTTGAGAGTTTATATTTACTGAGGAAGTTGAATACATTGCATTTGGGACATGCTAAAATGAGCGCACATTCCAGAGACATGGTGATTTAAAGAGATGTAAAATAATAATTTATATTTGATAGAGTAATAGGAAACACCTAAACACATAATAAAATAGGTTTGTTATAAAGACTTGTCTAATTTTATAAAAGAATAAGAGCCAGTTAAACACGAGAACATGAATATGTGGCCTAAAACGGGAATCACCCAAATCTGCTTTGATGTGTTAAGTACAGTATGCTCTTCTTGTTTTATTCAGTTCATTTTGTATTTAAATGCTTTTTTAAAAAAATACATTTCGGTGTAATTTTTTTGGGGCTGGGAACAAATTAATTGGTTTTACATTATTTCTTATGGGCAAAGTTCAATCAGAACTCTAACTTTTTAGGGTTCGATCTGGAGATCTGGGCCCGTACTCACAAAGCTTCTTAGAATACTCTCAGAGAGCTCCTACCCTTAGCCTAAAAAGTCCTAGCTGGGAGTCTTAGACTAAAAGTGATTTAGAAAACTTCTTAGAGCAACTCTGAGTATGGAAAGAACAAAAACCTTTATCTTAGTGAGGAGGTGTGGTCGACTCCGTTGCTAGGGATGATGCAGCAATTCAAGGACTGTGAT
>JABFDZ020000001.1:36561034-36583617 GCA_019775955.2 Pollimyrus isidori
GTCTAATTGTCATACTGTTTACTATATTGTGTGTTTAATCTGCTATTGTTTTGTGAAGCGCTTTGTGACTTTTTGTCAATGAAAGGCGCTATATAAATAAACTTTACTTACTTACTTACTTACTACACTAGCAGGAAGACTACTCCATAATCTAACGACACACTGTGTAAAGAAGTGCTTCCTCAAATTTGTTTTAAAATGTTCTCCCGCTAATTTCCACTTATGGCCACGGGTTCTAGTATTTATACTAATATTGAAATAGCCATTTGGCTGAACAGCATCCAGACCCGTTAGAATATTATAGACCTGGAATGCATGTCCCAAAACTACGTTAGCAACCTCTGTCATTCAAACTATGTAAGTACGACACAGCTCTTTCCCGAAACGATAGCGAGCTGTAGTTAGAAGCGTAGTTCCAGGTAAATTTGTCAGCGATGGAGGGAAATGCAGTCTAATAAGGGCATAGTCACCGTGTAAGTAAGAAATGTAATAATCTTTAATACCTAGTAAGGAATAATTTAGCCAATTAACCCCAAAAAATTATAATAAATCATTATCCCTTGTATGTGTACGTGTGTGTGTTTGTAGCACTAAGCAAAACATTTGGTGTTGTGCAGTTTCTTAATTACACACATATAATTTCAGAGGGACAACAGTCGCCTTAGGAAAGAGTACAGCATTTTGATGAAGTACTCCTTATTCAGCTGTCATTGCCATAATGGAAGAGTAGAATGACACTACAGCGGTCAGATACGAATCCATGCTTTTGTACTTAGGAAATTGTCTGTAATGTTTGGATATTACACGCACCTGTCTATTTCAGTCAGCCACTAACATTCTGTAAGCGACAACGTCAGACCAGGAATTTATAAGTGGTCGTAATGTGACTGAGACACAATGAACTGCAATCAACGTAATTGCAATGGAGCGTCTTTCACAAAATACAGTGTCATAGGTAAGAGTTCTTCTGTTTACCACTACAAGAGGCTTCACATTATTTTGGCTCGATTGCTAATTTTCATGTTATTGGCGTTATGTGACTAAACACAGATTGATGACAAAAAAATATTTTAAAAAATACATATTTATGTGTGTGTGTGATTATTATAAATTTTATACAGTTCGCGAGTTTTTGTACGCGACCGGCTGAGAAAGTACTTTGTTAGTTGTTGTGTATGACTCGCCATGAGTCTGTCAAATCGCCGCTGGAAACACTGTAGTTCCAACTACAGAAGTCCTAACTAACTAACATGTTTTGAACTATGGTTTTGGGATGTTCGGATGTTGGTTAGTTTTAACTACCATAGTAAGACGCATTGTTAATGCTAACTTCCGTCGTTGTTCGGGAAATGCACCCCTGGATCATATCCCTCTGCTGGGCTGCAATTTAAATACATAGTTCCTGAGCCCACAGGAAGCATTGCTATTGATTTATAGGACACAATAGGGCAACATAATTCAAAACAGAAATATTGCGTACTGTTGCTGTTTCCCACTCCACACCGCATCTTATCCTTAGGCGCTATGTAAATGCACAACAGAAATCAGACTGTAGCAGTACAGACTGTAGCAGGCAGTTTTTTGAGGCTTCACAAATGAGTGATAGAAAACAGGTGAATCTCATAAGACCTCTCATAAGACCTCTGAGATACAGATGTGCTTGAAATACCTTGGACAAAATTTCATAGATTTGTATATTTGCTATTTTTTGGTGCTGAAGGTGTTCATATTTTGGCTTATGGTTGTTTGTATTTTTGTTTTGCATGATCTTGTCACGATCAGCCCCTGTCCTGCCCCCTTCAGTTACTCAGGTCTCTACCATGTTATAAGTAACTTTATTTCTTGTATTGCCTATGTTAGCTATTATTTGGTGTAATTCTGTACAGTTCATGGTTTTGCTCACTGATTGTCGGATGTTAAGTTTTCCATGTTTTAGATTCCCTTGGTACTGTATTTCTGGTCTTTCTGTATCTGTCAGTTAATCTCACTTGTTTCTCATTACCCCTAGTCTTTTGTTTGTAACAGCCCCTGGTTAGCCCTCGTTATCCATGTACCGTATGTGTTTGTCCTTGCCCTGTTTTCTCAGTTGGTCATTGTGGTTGTTACTGTCTTCTGCGCTTTGCTTAGTCTCAATGTGTCTTAGTTGTATTTTCAGTGTTAACTTACTTTATGGTTAGTTATAGTTACATTTTTGTTCTTGTCTGCGTTTCTTTACACCTGGTACTTTTTTGTGTTCTCTTGGGTTCAATAATGTTCTGTTTTGGTGAGCCACACTGTGGATTGCCCTTCCTTGTGTCATACCCTACTATAACAGATAAATATTATGAGAAATATTCCAAGCTGTTCTGTGTCTTTATGCAGAATTTCTTTTAATTAATTATTTCTTAATTCAGTTCTGTTCCTTCACAATAATAAAAAAATATAAATAAAAATAAAAATATACTGTTATCTGGTACCATGAGCCTGGTCATTTACAGCAGAAGAGTAATTTTATCATCTGCCTAAAATACATTCCTGACATGACACATGGAAGTACTTACTTTGATAAACTGCCAAGTTATTTTTTTTTCAGAATAACAATCAGTATTTGTTGAGGGTCATCATACTGTTATTGTTGAATAGGGTGAATTTGTCATTATACTGCTATTGTTGCAAAGATTTTATAAGGTTTGAGTAGGTGTCCACATTTATAAATCACTGTTGCTGGATCATTAAGAAAGCAACAAATACCATACTTATATTTATAAACCATACAGCAGCATTCTAATAAATTTTAAATGTTAATACTGTTAAGGATGCTAAATGCAAATGGCCCAGAATCACATGTGGAAGGTATTTATAAGCAGGTTTACATGCAGACACATCTAATTAGTATAAGCCTAATCATTTTTGGATTCGGTGTTTGGATGTTTATATGAAAATTACAAAACATGTTACATTACTTGTTGCTTAGTCATAACTAGTAAAATAATCTTTCTTTGACTAAATACTGCTTATATAAAATGGAACTGTAATTTAACTTCAAAAATTGATTATTAATTTATTAATAAAATGAATTTATACTGCAATCAATACTGCTACTGCTATATGACCTTCATAAACATAAATTCTAATTGTTTATTATGATGTTAAAAACATGAAAAACCTTAATTAGCTTTCATAAAATGGCAGGAATTTTCTACATCTTCTTCTAAGGCACAATGTCTGTGATGTCTGCATCCAATCAGGAGTTTCACCATGTATTAGTAGTGCTCATTAGTGTTAATGATGTGGTAAAACAAGCCTTCCATAATAAGCTACTGAATTAGCCTTCATACCACATACTTAGATATGATTTGCAATGATGAAGCTACACTCTTAAATCATGTAAATTTGCAAGAAAAAACCCATGGCTTTCGTAACATCACATCTTGAGGTTTTCATCTGTTTGTGTATACATTTCTTTGCACATTTGCATTTCCTCTGTTCAACACTTTTGTTACGGCTGCCTGAATGAACACTCAGGGCAACTGAAATGCTCAGCAATCAGGAGAAAACGTCTAGAAAAATAAGACCAGGAAATTGCACCCTTCTCCTGCTTTAGTGCTGAGCAGACTGTAAAATGATTGCCAAATCAAATTGTGCATTCACAAAATAAAGATGGAGACAAAGGTCAAAGACATCACAGTGCATCCTTTCTCTACCAGTCAGAGTCATTCGCTTACAGACAAGGGTGATGGTGTATGATTTTCATTTTTCTTAAGTCACAGATAATATGCAGCCTATTCAGAAGTCATTGTTACATTGTGACAAAAAAATACAATGATCTTATCTGTGTCCCATTGTGACCAGTTGATCCACATACAGTTGTGGTTAGAAGTTTATAAGCAGTCATCAGGGACATGAATGTCATATTAATTTGGATTTTCTGAAATCCACACAGGGTTAAAATTATACATACAGGCTCAAATATATACATACATCTCCTCTCAAATTTGGTTAAATGTCCCTTAGCAAGTTGTAGCTCAGACACCTTTTGTAACCATCAACAAGCTTCTGGCATAATAATGGCTGGATATTTAAACACTCCTCTTGGCAGAATTTGTAGAGTACATTTAAATTTGTTGGTTTCCTAACATGGACCAGGCTTTTAAACATACAGTAGTTCACAAATTGTCATTATGGTTGAAGTCGGAGCTTTGGGAAGAGCTTCCATCCCAGCTTCCAGAAACTTAATATTAGCCTGTTTTATCCATTCCAAATCTAGTTTTGATGTGTGTTTGGGATCATGGTTCTGTTACAATACCAAATTGTATCCAAGCTTCAGCTGTTGATTTGAACACCTATTGGTGTTCCTTCTGTCTCTCCCGTTCGGGTCTGTTTGCCTGCGTTCCCTGTTCTGTGTCGTGTCTTGTCCTGGTTTCTGTCCTTGTGCCTCGGTCTTGTTCCCTGTTAATGGTTTTGTTTTGTCTTTAAAGTTCGTCTCGTCCTTTGCCTCTCCTGAGGCGCACTTGGTGTGCGCGCCTTTGGGGGGGATTCTCTCACATCCCGCTCCAAACGATCCTCATGTGTGCCACGCCCACCTCATTACCCTGTGTTTTTACATGATTATGCTTACCTGATGCCTGTTTCTGCCAGCGTGTCCTGTGTATTTAATCCTTGTCTTAGTCAGTCTACCTCAGATCCGTCATTAATGTTACCACTAGTGTTTGCTGTCCGGTGTGCCTTCCATCCCATCTTCGTTAATAAATCCCCATTTACCCTGACTTTCCGGCTCCTCTCCTTTGCTTCTCCGCTCGCCGACCGCGAAGCGTGACAGAAATGCTTCCTGACCCTGGGTCCATGAATGATCAATAGGGTAGCAATACATAATCTTTGGGTACGAATTAGTAATTTGAGAGTAAGATTTATTCATTTAAGGGTACAATTTTTTTTTTTTCTACCGTGACACCTAAGGGGCTCCATAGCTCATGCTGCTGGTATGAAAGAAACATATGACAGCATGAAACTACTGCTGGAGAAAATAAAATACTAAGAATACAAATGGAATATCTGTTCTGAGTTGAAAGTTATTGCTCTCTTGCTAGGACTATAACTTGGACACACAGAATACTGCTGTTTGCTTTGTGAGTGGGACAGCGGAGACTGCATAAATCATTACATTAAGAAACAGTGGCCACATCGAACATAACCAAATCCAGGGAACAAGAATGTTGTTAAAACATAACTTGTTGATCTGACAAAGGTCTTTCTCCCTCCATTCCATATAAAGCTTAGTCTAATGGAGAACTTTTTTAAAGAGATGGATTGAAGTGGACTTGGATTTATGTACTTAAGACAGAAATTTTCCCAGATCAGTGATGCTAAAGTCAAAGAAGGAATCTTCGCAGGACCTCAAATTAGATAACCTGACTGAAAAGGTGGCATGGGAGTGTGTCAAGAGCGTTTTGCAGAACTTCTTAGGAAATCATAAAGCAGTCAACTACCAAGACATAGTTGATGACTTGTTGAAGTCATACATGACCTTGGAGTGTAATATATCACTAAAGATCCATTTCTTACACTCACATTTGAATTTCTTCCCAGCCAACCTTGGAGCTGTCAGCGATGAGCATGGTGAAGGGTTCCATCAGGATATTTCCCAAATGGAAAAATGGTACCGAGGCAGGTGGAGCCCAAGTATGTTAGCTGACTATAGTTGGACCTTTAAGAGGGATGTCCCTGAAGCAAAATAAAGCAGAAAAACCTAAGCTCCAAACTTTGACTGGGTTAGCTTTTTGCCGCCGTGCATTGTAAATGAACGTTACTGCTTACATTTTAGTTTTTGAATCTTACTCAAAATACGTATGTGATAGAGAAAATCTAAAAGCATATCTGCGGTATATCTGAAATCAGCACAAAAAATACTACTGGGCTCACCTATTCTGCATTTTGGGACCAAAGGTCAGACAAATTTTGTTAAACGGTATATTTAAACAAGATCCTAGGAACTCTGTCATGGATAAATTCTATAATCCCTGAATTGTTTACAGAAAGCATAATTTAAAGTGGGCAATGCATCTGAAGGAATAGGAAAATAAATATGGTCTGGAGGAATTCACGTTGTACATTGAGTTAGCAGCCCTTGACACTGATCCATGAGACTTTTTAGTTAATGACATTTGTTGAAGGAGTGAGTGCTAAATGCTAAATTGACTGTAAGCTTTTAGTACTTCAGACTCTTCCCAGTGAGATGAAGGACACAGGCACAAGGGAAAGAGTACTGTTTTAAAACAAGTTTTCTTTTTGGCCTGCAATATTGCTTCAGATTTGAGGTGAATTTCACCCAGAGGTTTTCTACATGTACAAAGACAGTTTATCCATCACTCTTTTCTGGCTTGCTTGTCCCAGTACTATTTAAATGTCTCTGGAGAGTAGCATTTAATAAACTCTATAAGGTCTTGGTCTATATTAGCTTAGTTGTGTCATCTTGTTTTGTTAGACTTTTCTGCTGCCCCCTGGAGGATAGGCTCCTCCTTTGGGTCTGGTTCCTCCCCAGTATTCTTCCTCCTTTTCCTTGCCACTGTCGCCTTTGGCTTACTCATCGGGGGGCTTTGCGACAATATAATGTTGTGATAATGCGCTATATAAATAAAATTGCATTGCATTGTATATATGGACAAAAGTATTGAGACACACCTCTTAATCACTGATTTCAGGTTCTTCACTCAGACTCATTGCCACACGTGTGTTAATTCAAGCACCTAGCCATGTAGTCAGGTTTACTAACATCTGTGAAAGAATGGGTCATTCTGAGGAGCACAGTGAATTCAAGCATGATGCTGTCATGGGATGCCACCATTGCAATAAGTTTCATGACCCTTTCATGAAGCTTTATCCTTGCTAGATACTCCATGGTCAAGTGTAAGTGGTATTATTGCAAAATGGAAGTGTTTAGGAACAATAGAAAGTCAGCCAAGAAGTGCGGGCCACATACTGTAGTTCAGACATATAAAAGGAATATAAAAGTCATCAATGCTCTGTTGACTCAATAATTGCAGAGTTACAAACTTCCTCTGTCACTAACCCCTACACAAACACTGTGCACCAGGAGCTTCATGGAATAGGCTTGGCAGCTGCATGCAAGCCTCACTTCACCAAGCATGTGAAGTGTCAGCTGGTGTGAGGTAGAGCATGCCACCACTGGACTCTGGAACCGTGGAAACATGATCTGTGGAGTAATGAATCATGATTTTCTGTCTGGGTTTGGTGGATACCAGGAGAACATTATATGCATGACTACATTGTGGCAAGTGTAAAGTTTGGTGGAGGAGGGATAATAGTATGGTGTATTTAAGTTTGGCTAGGCCCCTTCCAGTAAAGGGAACTCTTTTGGACAATTCTATGCTTAGAACTATGTAGCTATAGTTTGGGGCAGGCCCTTTCCTGTTCCAGGATGACTGTGTCTTATTGAATGAATACATGTATACGTAGTTGTATGGTATTTGGGCTGTATGTCCCTGAGAAAAAGACTACAGTACTGTCACTATGTAGTAGAGGAATGAGCTTTGCAAAGCACTCTGGGATTACTATGTGTACGCGAAAAAAACGGGGATAAATCAGAGCGACTGTGGGGATTTGTCAAGTAGCTGCAGATAATATTTTTTCTGAGTCACATCCAGAGGATTGAGACACAGAAGTTAATTGCGGGTTAGTGATGTGGTTATCCGTTACTTTGGAGTAATCGTTACTATCAAGAACTCGGCAGTCCGGTATTGGATTCTTAATACTCCTCACCTAATACTCGGTACTACAAGTTAATCATATAATATCTTCTATCGTTAGAACAGTGATGGGTGACTAATTACTCCGGCTTGTGACCAGGGCTGGACTGGGTCCAAAAAATGGCCCTGGCATCTTTTGGTCATGGCGGCCCACTATGATTATTTATACGATATGTGAAAGCACATGACATACATATATCTGCACGCTGTGTGGTTTCAAAAATTAAAATTAAGCAGGGCAGCCTACAAGGAAGAGAGTAACCATGTTAAAAAATAGATATGCTCTTTCACTACTCAGGGATTCATCTTGGCCCAGATACTATTTAGTAAAGACATGTCTTTAATAATGTTTTATCATTTTAAAATTGTATTGTAGCACTGGCAGAGCGCCTGTCCCAGCATGCCCCGTTGTAAATAGCCTTTGTATTGATGTTATTGTTAATGGTTAAATTCATTATTGTCACACGTGTTCCCTATGTTCCCGAACAGGGCAGCTTCCCCTGTGGTCCCTGTGTCTGCAGCTGCCCCCCCAGTGGTCCCCGTGTCTGCGGCTGCACCCCCAGTGGTTCTCGTGTCTGCGGCTGCACCTCCAGTGGTTCCCGAGCCTGCTGCTGCGTCCCCAGTGGTTACTGTGTCTGCGGCTGCACCCCCAGTGGTTCCCATGTCTGCGGTTGCGCCCCCAGTGGTTACTTTGCTGGCTGCTCCTGCGGCGCCTCCAGAAGTGCCTGTGCCTCCTGCTGTGCCCCCCGAGGTGCCTGTGGTTTCAGTTCCCCTTTTTAGCCCAGAGTTGGCGGTTGCTGCACCGCCCGATGCCCCTGTTTCTGCCCCTCCTGAGGCCCCTGCTGTGCTCCCCCACTCAGGTCACAGAGGCTCCTGTGCTCCCCGCAGTGTCCCCCAAGGCTCCTGCGGCCCCCATGGCATGCCCCAAGGTCATGGCTCTGTCTGCAGCTGCGCTGCTTGAGGTTCCAGCTTCCGTGGTTCCAGGTCCAGTCCAGTCTCCCATGACTACCATGCCCAACGTCCCCACCCTGGCTTCGCCCATGTTCAGTGCCCCCGCCTTGGCTCCGTCTATGCTAGACGTCCTGGCCCTGGCTCCTCCCACGCCCCAGCCCTGGCTCCACCCGTGCCATGCATGTTGGCTACAGTCCCAGTGGCTAACATGCTGCCCCACAAGGGTCTCACCCTGCCAGCCGAGGGTACAACCTCAGCAGCCAACACGCCACCCCACATTGCCTCCCTGGTCCCGGCTCCCTCGGCCTCAGTCCCCTTGCCTCCAGTACCCACAACCCCAGTCCCTGAGGAGGTTCCTGGCAACCTGATCACCGCTCCATCCTCCATAATGTAGCTGGAGGAGTTGGAGTGGGACCCCTTGGGGATCATTCTGATGATTTCCCCAGTGGACCCCCCCCCAGTGAATCCTGTCAGCCACTGAATCGCGACAGTTCCTGGCCGGGTGCCCATCTCTCGATCTCTAGGAGAGGGAGGGGACACCAACATCGGAGTTGACCCCCTGGTGTGCCTTCACATCCCCAGGCTCCATCCCGGCAGTTGGTCCCGGCCTCACCCAGGGCACCTGGTCAATTATCCATGGCCCGACCGCTGGTGTCCCCTCAACGGCCTGTGGGTCCCTTGCCCGCGGCTCCCCCTACGGCTCCCTCCTTGCCACCTCCACCAGCTCCTTTATCTGCATCCTCACCACCCTCGGTGTTCCTGTCAGCCCCTGTTCCAACCCCGCAGAGCCCTACCTCAAGCCTGCTGAGGTCCCCTCTGCTCCCCATTGCCCTTTGTGTCCTTGCCCCCTGTGTTCACTCCCCGGCCTGTTTCACCATCGTTCCCCTTGAGTTCCTTCATGCCCTCCATGTTTGCTCCTCGTCCCTCCGTGCCTTTGCTCCCCTCTGGTCCCTTTGTGCCCTCTGTGGTTCCTCCTTGTCCCGCAGTGCCCTCTGGTCCCTTTGTAGTCCCCGTGTTTTCTCCCCTTCCTTCAGTGCCTTTGTCCCCTTTTGGTTTCTTTGTGCCTTCCATGTGTCCTTCCTGTTCGTTTGTGTCCACGCCCCCAGTTCGTCCCTATGTGCCTCCTGTGGTTATGCCCCTGGGGGTGGTCCCTCCGTTTTCCCCTTTAGTGTCCCCGGGTCCCATGTTTCCTTTTTTGGTGCCCCTGTGTGTGTCTGCGTTCCCTGTGGTTTGTTGTTTGTTGTTCGATTTGTCGTCCGTGTTGTTCCCCGTGGTGTGTTAATGTTGTTCATCTTCTTTCCCCAGGTGCCGTTGTGTCCCTGGTCCTCATCACTCTGCTCCCCTTAGGCTCACCCGGAGTACGATCCCTTGGGGAATGGGGGTGGTCCTGTTCATTCCTCCTGTGTGCCAAGCCCCCTTATTTACCCTGTGTGGAGTCCCTGTGTTTTTGATTGCTGTCATTAGTCCATTGTATTTAGTTCATATTTCTGTTTGTTTCCCCAGTCCGGTCATTGTATTGTCAATCTGTTATTGCTTAACATTTGTTTGATTAAACCCCGTGCTCCCCGATTCCTGGCTTCCTGCACTTTTGTCTGTGCTCTGGGCACTTACCGTCATGACAGTTATCATAATTAATTATGTTAAGACATGAAAATATGAATGCGGCTATCATTCTGAGAAGAGCTGCAGTCACATGGTCAAAGAGCCTCATGTGGCTTGCAAGCTGCAGGTTACCGACTCCTGGTCTAGCCGATAATAAAGATCCCCAATAATTAAAATATATTTGTTGGTGGCAAGTGTCTCCCTATCCCGCAGCAACAAAATATATATTACATTAGCTTGACTTTGTGGTGATCCCTGTCATGCTTCGCGGTCGGGTGAGCGGATAAGCAGGGGAGAGGAGCCGGGAAGTCAGGTTAGACGGGGATTTATTGACGAAGATGGGATGGAAGGCACACCAGACAGCAAACACCAGTACGAACATCAACGCCGAATCTGGGTAGACTGACTCAGACATGGACTAAATACACAGGACATGCTGGCTGAAATACTGTAGGCAACAGGTGAGAACAATCAGGTAAAAACACAGGGTAATAAGGTGGGCGTGACACACACAAGGATCGTTCGGAGTGGGACGTGACAATCCCCACAAGGAAAATCCGTTTTATAAAAATCTGTGACTGCAATCAAAAACTAAAAATGCCAAAAGATTTGTATTTTGTTTGGTTACTTATGATTAAGGTTTGGGCACAGTAGGGGTTAAGGTTGTCACCGCTGGGATTAGGGTTTGGCGGTCTCCAAAGATACATGAATACAAACACATGAGTGTGTGTGTGTGTGTTTTCATGTCACTACCCAGCAATGGAGTGGTGCCCTGTGTAATATCTGCTCTGGCTTATTCCTCCTGGTTGTGTGTCACTATTTTCAAAAATGCATAGATTAAAATGTATATATTTGCATAGGGTAGGGCTTTTTATTACACATTGTGTAGGGGTGCATGATGAATTGTCAGAATGACATTATTTAATATGATCTTAATATTTTCCTGGGACATCAAAGGTATTACCGATGTCTTCAATCATTGTGTTGGTTGCAATAAAGACTTTTGAGATTAATTAAATAACAATGAAGCTGACTTACTGTTGTCAGATGCTGCTGAGTCAGGTGTGGGGAGTGGCTGCAGTGAATCAATTTTCTGCACTCTGAGTAAAGGAGCTAGGAGGGCATCACCGATCTTTAGAAATTTAGGAGTTTTTCTAAGCTGAAAATACCTGACACTCATCAGTGTGCTGATATAATACCAACACCTGCATTAGTAATCAAATACGACAATCAGAAAAATAACATAGTTGTCATTCTTTCCCATCAGAAAAAATGTACATTATTACTTTTCTTCAGTAGATGACATGAATTTTAGCAAAATAGTGACTTTCTACCTTGACAATCATGGTTTCCATTCTTCTCCAGGCTCTGTGTGTTTGAGGTTTGAATGTTTTACTTGTTTATACACAGGTTTCCTCTCACAGTCCAAGAATAATATAAGGTTAGGTGAATAGGAATCTTTCAAAGATAAGAAACCTGCCCACAGTATATGACTGCATCCCAACAATATGTTGCCATTTTGCTGAGGGACTTCTAATGCTCAGTTTGAATGTTTCTTCTCATTTGTACTTATTTTCTTTTACATGGATGAAAACATAACTGGGGGATTAAATGTTTACATTTCATGGCTGCTGTTTCCCATCCTGAAATTTCCCAAGGTGCAGCATGTTTCTGCATATTTCAATAAACAGGCAAAGCTTAGCCCCTGTTCACCACACATATGCATTGCTTGGGAGGAGGTTTTCTGTTTGGCACATGCAGGAAAAATGTTCCTTTGGCAGGATTTAAGGTGGCATAACCTAAGAAGTAGCACAAAGGTCTCCACATAGTGAGTATAAAAAAGCTTAAGTTCATGACAGGGTTTCCACTTGGAAACTATATGTATCCTAGGCTAACAAACAAAGATGCATAACCCAGTGTAGGGGGCACAAGGTTTGGATGCCTGAGCAACAGAAAGTGTAATATTTTTCATACTTCCATCTTATACAGCATTGGGAGAGAGTGTGAGGATACCATGAACTCAAAATAACTGCTGGTAAGGCAAACTATCTTGAGGGAGTGAATACGTCTGATATTCTCTCTCCGGAGCTGTATTTCTGCCAAGGAATATAAGGCTGTTTTGCAGGATTAGTTACACCTGATCGTGTAAGCATTATTCCCTCATGATTTTTCCATATTCCAAGATCATGATATAAATTTAAAAATCTGTCATGGCCTTCATATTCACCAGAACTAAAAAAAAACACTGGATTTTTATGGGAAGTTGTAAAGTGCAACTCCATCTCCTTCATACCTCAACAACCTGGAGGTTTTATTTGGAGAATAGTCCAGACTACACTACACACTTTCCAAGCAGGGCTGAAGGTCTTCTCAAGGTAAATGGTGGCCCTAATCCTTATTACGTCCTTGATATTAATACATTGTTAGGTAATTTTGTAATGCTGTCCACCCCCCGTAGGGTCCATCTGTGTTAGGTTGGATATTTTGCTTTGAGATATTTCAAAATTGACAAGAAAAGCCCAGAAGTTAAAAAGGTTAATTGCAAGACTGCAATATGACAAATCAAATAAATAATGTACTACCTTCTTCAGCTAGAAGTGCTGCTTTTAAAATGTTACATATTTGAAAGGCTCTGTTGCTAAATAATGTAAATAATGTTTTTATATTTTAATGTATGACTCAGTAGAAATTCCAAATGGAAAACAAACATTCTAAACCGTTTTTGCTTAGCAAGCGCTTACCTGTGTAACATCAAATTAGGGAAAGTTCAAGCAGAAGACACACAGAATTAACTACAAATTGCAAGCTTTTGTAAGTATTTCTAAATACGACATACTCTTAGCTAATTGTCCTGCAAACAAAAGATCACTGTAAGGAAGGACTCAAATAGCAGACTCAGGAGGATGTAATCAGGAAAATCTACACAGCATACCTTACAGTAACAACTGGTTGCCTGAAATCCATCTGCAGGTTATCGAGGTTCCATTAAAACTAGCAAACCAGTAAGTGCTGAATAATGTATTTATGTGTCACAATTGGTTTAATAATTTGAATAAATTTAACACCCTATACTTTTTATATAGCAAAAATAAAACTAGCAAGTGATGGCATTTCTTTTTTGTACATTAATGGCTATGTAAACGATAACATTTTGCAATGAAATCAAAATTGTGTAACAAGATGAATTCCATGTATTATCACATTAAGTATTTGTATTATCATCAGGGAATTTATTAAGATCGGTCTTGCTTATACTGAACAAGGTCATGGGGATATCTGGATCCAACCCAAGGAAGAATAAAAGAAGTGGTACACCCCAGACAGGATCCCAATCCATCACAACTCACATGCCAACACAGTGGGCAATTTTGAGATGCCACTTAAACTAACTGCAAGTCTACAGTGGAAAGAAACTTCTAACACAGGTGGAATATGCAAAGTCCACACATTCAAAGTGTGGTGCAGAAGTTTAAAAGCTTAATCACTGAAAATCCTACCCCAGTCACAAGGATACAGTATCACATTTTATTCTATAATTAGCAATGTTTCTATTTGCCTTTCCCTTGCAGAGGAAGCATAAAGTAACTGGCAATAAGTAGAATGCTTAGAGAGAATCCAGCTTATGATTCTGGAATCTTCAGTATCCTTAGGGCTGACCGGATAAGTATTAACTCAAAAGGGATAATGACACATCAGACCGTGACCAAGCAGAGAAAATGGGAAAATGTCTGATGTGTCCTCCCGGTGACCTGAGAGAAAATTAAAATTGTGAAGAAAAGAAAATCTTCAGTTTACTTTAAGGATTATTGTTTGAAAGTAGGTCTGTAGAGTAAAACAGTGTCTTAGACAAATTGAGATCTTAGTATTTTATGTATTCTGTGAGCAGAGCCATTCGATATGGGGACCTACAGTCATTAACTGAACACCTGTCCAGTATTTATCTGCTGTTGTCCTGTACCTAGTTTGTGATAGCAGGTATTGATTACGATGGCCAGATTTTTCATGCTCACCTGTAGCCTAATCCAGTCAGAAGGTTAATACATTAATTCAATTATAAGACAATTCTTCTATTCTTAATTTTACCAAGGCAGACTTGGCGAGGAGCTGTTGCATCTGACTCTGGAAATGCATGTTTTCTCCATGGTGATGTTCTCATCTAACATGAATGCGTTGGAGAGGAAGGCCCCTAGAAATATGAAGGACTCACCCACCCTGATGGCCATATCATTGATTTTTAATAAATGGGATCAGATGCTGTCCACAGACAATGTTTTGACAGGTACCTGGAGTATTTACTGTAAAGGATGCAGAGCAGTGCAGTATAGGTAGTGAGGTCATCTGGAAAATGGAATGCCAGCTGCCTGTGCTAGGTCTAATTAGTCAGAATACACATGAGTTACAGGGTTGTCAATGGCTGGTGAGTGCATAATGAGGGAAACTTGAAGGTGTACATTGAGCAATAAAGGTGTACATTTGTGATGGAGGTTGCCAAAATCTGTGGTTGAAAGACCTTTGAATTTTGTAGTGTAGTGTATTTGATGACTTTTCTAAGCAGTGCGCCAGTCCTTAATGGAAAACCATCATGCCATCCTAGTCTTTTGATGGTCCTTTTGCATTACCTAGTTTCTGTCTGCTTGGAAGTTTCTCCTCGTGCTGCCCCAGTAAGCGTGCTGTTTGTCCACAGGCCTCTGTGCCCTTTTAGTGTGGAGTCATTGAGGTCGTCCCTTATTATTGAACGGGTAGCTAGGGTGGGGGTGAGTGTTTTTTTTTTTTTACATCAGGTGAGGAATGATAACAGAAAATTCACTAAGAGGATAAAGAGGTCAGAGTCTATACCTTCTCAAAAAAATAAAAAAACCCACTTGGCTTCTGCCTCCCTGTCTGCTTATTTAGCTTTGAAATATTCTACACCCGTCATCATGTTTTCAGCTATATTTGTGTGGCTGAGCATCTTAATTCAGGATAAAAACAGATTGGTAATCAATCCAAAGTAAATATCATCTGATGTGTGTCACATAAGATTCAGACAGAAATGCTGGAAGGTAGATTATATTGTTGATAGCCTCCTCTGGCACTGTGGTGCCGTTGACAGTCACACGTTTTATCTATTAAAATAGTAGCTTCATATACAGTGTATGCATATTTATATATGCATATTCATTTCTTATGCGTGAGATTTATTATGTGTGTATACATTATATACACACAGATACAAACACGCAATAAATCTCTCATAAGAAATGAAATGAAAACACAACTGTTGTCTACTTTGCATCCTTAAAGCCTCCTATATGTGTTAAATGTGTGTGTATTGTAAACAAAACACAAGTATCAAAATATTGCCCATTCGCATCTTCACAAGGTTAAAACTGGCATTGATCACTTGAGAAATGCTGTAATACAGAATGATGCCCTTTTTTCTTCCAGCATCCTCTTAATAATTTCTGGAGTATAGATCGACTCTGCAACTGTCAATAAGGCAGGAGCTGCAGTGTCCTCTCCTGTGTGTCCTCTGACATGGGACAAATGACATATTGTATCGACAATCCCCAAACTTAAGACTGCTTAGATGGCAGGTTTGGATTGTGCTAATAGTTCTGACCTGCCACATAAAAGGCATGTTTTTTATGACGTGCTGAAAGTCATTTGTACATATTAGGACTTGAAGAAGCATTCAGGTCACAGAGCAGACCTATGTTACTTAGGGTTTAGGGGAGGAGGGAGAGGTTTGTTCACAAAGGGTTCTGGGCTGGGTAAGTAATGTAACATTAACAGAAATAAGGACGAGTTTCTTGAGATGAAAAAATATCCAGACATGGACATCTGCATTGCAGATAAAAGAAAGTGAAATAAGACAGCCAAGGTCTTCATGTCAATGGCTAGTATTTATAGCACTAGTCAGCACAATTGAAATTGGACCATGCAAACCCCTCCAAGTCGGCGAACGTTATTATCACTCTCAGTAAATTTTGTCGTTCAGATGCAGTGGATTTGAGCATTGTGTTGCTGATGGAACTTGGCCCTTTGTGAAAAATAGTTGGGGACCCCTGGTCTAAACTATGGTCCACATTGGGCTGAGGGTGAAAGAAAACAGAACACACCAATTTATACAGTAGATAAAGAAGGGAACAAAGCACTGGGAGACTAATCTCTCCACAAAAGGGCATGGTCACCTGACTTCCCCACCTAAGACTTCCAAGCCCCCCTGCCGACATACCTATTTATTATTTATATAGTCTGCTTCATTTTGAGTATCATGTGATCATAAAGGTTATGGTTGAAGCCCTAGGCTTAAAGCAGGCAACACATTCATTTAAGAATGTAGGCTTGCTCACTCCTTTATATTAAATTATTCAGGTACTCACTGGATGTCTGTACCCAGAATAACTTGCATGGTGTAGAATGTGATGTTCATTAAATTTCTGTAGCTGAGTTTATATTTGTAGAACTGGCTGCTCAAAGTAGCCTTATACCTGCAGAATAAACACTCAGTCTAAAAAGAGCCATAATTGGTTCTTGGTTTCTAGTCTGCCACACTTGAAGACGGTACAATTTTGCCCATTTATGTAGCTGACCCATTTTACAAGAACAATTAATGAAATTCTCTTCTGACTCATCACAGTTCCTACTACAGTATGTTTACATTCAGCTGTCAAAACATAAATTCTTATTCTTACTTTTTTTACAAGTGTAAGTTATAATATCATCTCAAAAAATTAATAATGGAAATACGAGGTAACCATTTTCCTTTCTTTATTAGTCATCAGACGGTTAGCACTGCATGTGACTATGTTTCCAGTCATGTTTTTACAATTATATACAAACCGGATTCCAAAAAAGTTGGGACACTAAACAAATTGTGAAAAAAACTGAATGCAATGATGTGGAGATGGCAAATGTCAATATTATATTTGTAATAGAACGTACATGACAGATCAAAAGTTTAATCTGAGTAAATGTATCATTTTAAAGGAAAAATATGTTGATTCAAAATTTCACGGTGTCAACAAATCCCAAAAAAGTTGGGACAAGTAGCAATAAGAGGCTGGAACAAGTAAATTTGAGCATAATGAGATGCTGGAAGACCGATTAACACTTATTAGGTCAATTGGCAACATGATTAGGTATAAAAAGAGCTTCTCAGAGTGGCAGTGTCTTTTAGAAGCCAAGATGGGTTGAGGATCACTAATTCCCACAATGTTGCGCAGAAAGATAGTGGAGCAATATCAGAAAGGTGTTACCCAGCAAAAAATTGCAAACACTTTGCAGTTATCATCATCAACTGTGCATAACTTCATCCGAAGATTCAGAGAATCTGGAACAATCTCTGTGCGTAAGGGTCAAGGGCGTAAATTCATACTGGATGCCCGTGATCTCCGGGCCCTTAAACGACACTGCACCATAAACAGGAATGCTACTGTAAAGGAAATCACAGAATGGGCTCAGGAATACATCCAGAAACCATTGTAAGTGAACACAATCCACCGTGCCATCCGTCGTTGCCAGCTGAAACTCTACAGTGCAAAGAAGAAGCCATTTCTAAGCAAGATCTGCAAGCTCAGGCGTTTTCACTGGGCCAGGGATCATTTAAAACGGAGTGTGGCAAAATGGAAGACTGTTTTGTGGTCAGACAAGTCACGATTCAAAGTTGTTTTTGGAAATCTGGGACGCCATGTCATCCGGACCAAAGAGGACAAGGACAACCCAAGTTGTTATCAACACTCAGTTCTGAAGCCTGCATCTCTGATGGTATGGGGTTGTATGAGTGTGTGTGGCATGGGCAGCTTGCATGTCTGGAAAGGCACCATCAATGCAGAAAAATATATTCAGGTTCTAGAACAACATATGCTCCCATCCAGATGTCATCTCTTTCAGGGAAGACCCTGCATTTTTCAACAAGATAATGCCAGACCATATTCTGCATCAATCACAACTTCATGGCTGCGTATGAGAAGGATCCGGGTACTGGAATGGCCAGTCTGCAGTCCATATCTTTCACCTACAGAGAACATTTGGCGCATCATAAAGAGGAAGGTGTGACAAAGAAGGCCCAAGATGATTGAACAGTTAGGGGCCTGTATTATACAAGAATGGGAGAGCATTCCTATTTCTAAACTTGAGAAACTGGTCTCCTCGGTCCCCAGATGCCTGTTGAGTGTTTTAAGAAGAAGGGGAGATGCCACACAGTGGTGAAAATGGCCTTGTCCCAACTTTTTTGGGATTTGTTGACACCATGAAATTTTGAATCAACATATTCTCCCCTTACAATGATACATTTTCTCAGTTTAAACTTTTGTTCCGTGATTTATGTTCTATTATGAATAAAATATTAGAAGTTGGCACCTCCACATCATTGCATTCAGTTTTTATGCACGATTTGTATAGTGTCCCAACTTTTTTGGAATCCGGTTTGTAGGTGTAGAATCCTTGGCTGGTTCCAGTTTGCCTGGTACAAGCATAAAAATTCTATTTTTAGTTTATTTTGGGTCATTTTGAAACCCATGTGTTGAATATTGGAAAGGATCATTTATATTCCTCTAAAGCTCTAAATGTCAACATAACCCCCATTAGAAATATTTGATTTTAAATTTAGTTACAGGGAATCAATACATCTAGAGGGTACGTCATTCACATGCTCACTGAGGAGGTAAACAGTATTAGCCACCTTTGTGCCTCTTCTCTGCATTATTCTGGCACAGTGACTTGTAATCATATAAAAATGGAAACTTCCCTTTTTGTAGCAAGGGAACATATGAATTTAAACTTCATAGCAATAAATAGGCTGTAGGTGGTATGAAAATGAGAAATTATTTAAGGTCTTTGTCACATACTTCATTATTTACCTAAATATGCATATGGGATAGTAAAAGGCAATTACAGGGAATTTGGGGTACCTTTTATTTTAAAAATTGTAATGGTATTTTCATGAGTTGTATTTTTAATATATAAATAAATGCAGTGTCGTCCAAACACTGTAAACACAAGTCAGACTGGCTCATTCCAAAGCAATGATCTTTTCTCTGAAACACTGGCATACCCAGTTCAGGTCTGTGGTGTCTTAGCACCTTAAAAACAACCACGGAACTACACGGCTCGATCTTAATGTTTCCATGGTGGTTGCTTTTAAACTACAGATGCTAACTCAGCGGGTGGCCGGAGAGAAGATACACATCATCCCCAGAAGGGCACAGGTAGTAGGTGTGTGCCTACCACACACACACATATGACTGGGCTTGGAACTAATGAACATTGTAGAGAATATACCAGTATGAATAAATAACATTTATAATGATTTATTTACTTGTCCATGGGGTTAGTTTGTCTTTGGGATAAGCTCCTGCATCATTATGACTGTGATATCCCTGCCTGTTATCTCCCTGACAAGCCACACTTATTCCTCACATCTTGCCTCCCATTACTAACCCTCATGTGGAAATCGCTCCCAGCTGCCTCTCGTTAGTTCCCTCATTAGTCCCATATACAGTATACGTGCTTCCCAGTCCTGTGTTCTCTAGTCAAACCATCGTGTTGCCTGTGCACTTCCTTTATTCTACTCCTGATTTTGATCCTTCAAAATCCTGTTTATTTACAGTTGCTGTTCTTTGAATTCACTAAACCCTATTTTTTCCCCACAACCCCTGTCCTCGAGTCCTTTGTCCCACAAATCATGACAGTGACCTTACAACATATGACAAGTTAAGGAAAAAGGTCAGATAAGGTGATCATTATTAGCTGCTTAAGACCTCATTAGAACAGAAAATTTGGAAAACACTTATAATTGCTCTGTTGTCTCTCTGACTCTTAAGGTTTCCCAGTGGCATGTTCTTTGTTGTCATGATTTCTTTCAAATATTTGTTTCTTATGTGTATTTAAGAGATCAGGCAAATATGCAGTATATAATTGTAAATGATGTGTACATTGTTTTGGTTTTGGAATTGTTCATATGAGATACTATCCTGTCCTTGGTGTCCCCTATACTTCCTGGGACAGGATCTAGGCTTCTTGTGACCCTGAACTGTGAAGCCATGTACTGCTCAATATTTTAATGTTATTTATTAAATTAAAATGTATAATGTTGTTCCCCTTGAAAAATGTCAGTATCAAATATAAATATATATATATATTCACCGTGGGCTTCACTCTCCTCTTTTTTGCTGGTGTACTCAGGAGGCTCGCTGCTAGGTTCCCAGGGTTTCCCTATGGTTTTCTGGCGCTTCCCACTACTATCACTGGAACCTCTGCCCCAGTTGTTGGAGGTCATCAAAAGGCCTCTAATCCCACTTCTTTTGCTTGTATTGAACAAGCTTGAGACTGCTGTGGGTTTGTACCACTAGGTGGTATTTATTGTACCATTTCTAATGACAACATACTCGACCTGCCCATCGTGCCCATCGCTCTGCTTACTCGTAATACACACTCACCAACATGTTATATATGCCAGCATTTACACTACACTTGACACAACAATCCAGCACAATTCCATCTCAACACAATGGCTATGGAGAACTAGTAGACTAGCACTACTATATATATTCAAAACTTCAAATTTGGCTAATTGATTTTGACACAGCTAACTAGCTATATTACTTTACTTAGAACACAGGAGGCAGTATTACAGTCCAGTGGATATGTTTCCCTCATGCGTCAAAAATAAAAATGATTCATATAACTATTCTTCTTTCTTTCCGTGTTTACATTTGCTGAAAATAAAGAAATATAGGACAGGCCTACTTCTCTTGTTATATAATTGACATATTGAGGAAACCATACAGAGGTGTGTGTGTGTGTGTGTGTGCGTGTACTTGCGTGTAGGGGGGTTTGCAAGATTTCTGCATGCACATCATATATAAATGCCGCACACCCACAGTCATGCTCCTCTGTTATTTGTGCCAGAAAAAAAGTTTCTCACAAACATTCCTACTTATATCTATATATTTCCTCTTATTCCCATATATACACTCACCGAAAGGATTATTAGAAACACCTGTTCAATTTCTCATTAATGTAATTATCCAATCAACCAATCATATGGCAGTTGCTTCAATGCATTTCGGGGTGTGGTCTTGGTGAAGACAATCTCCTGAACTTTAAACTGAATGTCAGAATGGGAAAGAAAGGTGATTTAAGCAATTCTGAGTGTGGCATGGTTGATGGTGCCAGACGGGCTGGTCTGAGTATTTCACAATCTGCTCAGTTACTGGGATTTTCACGCACAAATATTTTTAGGGTTTACAAAGAATGATGTGAAAAGGGAAAAACGAAATGCCTTGTTGTTGGTAGTGGTCAGAGGAGAATGGGCCGACTGATTCAAGCTGATAGAAGAGCTACTTTGACTGAAATAACCACTTATTACAACCGAAGTATGCAGCAAAGCATTTGTGAAACTACAACATGCACAACCTTGAGGCGGATGGGCTACAACAGCAGAAGACCCCACAATACCACTCATCTCCACTACAAATAGGAAAAAGAGGCTACAATTTGCACGAGCTCACCAAAATTGGACAGTTGAAGACTGGAAAAATGTTGCCTGGTGTTACATCCCACGACAGAGGAGCGGACACAGGTATGCAAAGCAAACAGGGTTTAATGGAAAGCTTTACAAAGCCAGCAAAAGTGTCCGAAGGATCAAGCAGGTAGCGGGGTCTATAAACAGGCGTTCGGATCGAATAAGCCGGGGTCAAGGTACCGACGGTGTCCAGGGGTTCAGGCGAAGAGAGAAGTCGGTGGGCAGACGGAAGGGTCATAAGCCGTGGAAGCAGGCAGACAGGCTGACACGCACACAGGACATGGATGGAAGGCGGGACGCTGGACCAGGGGCTGGAACGGGCAGGCGAGTCAGGAACGGGAGCTGGACTGGGGAAGGAAGGTAGACACACGAAGAGCTGGGACCGGGGAACAAACGAGAACGCAAGGCAAGCAGGGAGACGAAACAAGAGCAAACGCTTAGCATGGCACAATGGAAACATTGGCACGAATACTTCGCACCAGTCTTCAGGCGTCTCTGCTCTTTTATGCCCCAGCTGACGATCAGCGATTGGCTCCCGTGGGGCTGACACGCCCCTCCTGGGTCGGGGTCATGACACCGGGTCTAATGAGTCTTGATTTCTGTTGAGACATTCAAATGGTAGAGTCAGAATTTGGCGTAAACCGAATAAGAACATGGCTCCATCATGCCTTGTTACCACTGTGCAAGCTGGTGGTGGTGGTATAATGGTGTGGGGGATGTTTTCTTGGCACACTTTAGGCCCCTTAGTGCCAATTGGGCATCATTTAAATGCCACGGGC
>JABFDZ020000001.1:36606885-36630156 GCA_019775955.2 Pollimyrus isidori
CTTTTATGACGGGGCTGATGCGACTGAATCCGGTACACCGGGTGAGTCACGCCTCTCCCGGTCCGCGATCGTGACAGTATTGCATTGCGATATGACATTTAAATCTACGTGTACATATGGATGTAAGACAAAATATATAGTTAAACGGCCTCATGTATAAGGACGTGAGTAGAATTCACACTAAAACATGGCGTACAAACAAAACTATGAATTTGCGTAAGCAAGAAAAAATCCAGATGAATAAAACTTTGCGTAAGCACAGATCTACGTACATTCCCTATATAGATCCCAATGAGCGTGAAATTTTATGTATGTGAATGAGCGCACAGCCACCCCCCCAACCCATCCATAGTTATGTATATTTTCATATGTAAATGTGTATAAATACCCACTTTGTTCTAAGTTTTTCTTAAACAACAAGAGATAAGCCACATGGGAAAAAGAAGTATTTCAGCGAGTACATGTTAAGTGGAGGTCCTGTTAAGAGAAATCGCGAAAAGAAAATGATATTATTTGGTGGTTTAAGTAGTGGCATCAGTAATAAACAAAAGTCGAAGGAGTGACACAGTGAGGTGGAGTCACTTAAAAGTGTTGGCTCCAAAACTGGCATGGTGGCCGAAATTAAAAAGAAGTGGTCGGACATTAAAATCGACATGAAAAAATGAGCAACCACTCAGAGTCTTAACAGTACAGGTGGAGGTCATGGAATTCCCGGTTTCACACCCTTTGTGCAATGAGTTTCTACAATGATCGGGGACACTTTTATCGGTGGAGGGGGATGCTGATGTCAGCGCGGGCAAGTTTTTCTCATACCATACTTGTTTGAATTACTTGCATGTTTATGAATAACACGTAGGGCGCAGATGTGGTGTTACTTTAGTTTATTCTTACAGACAATGGCACAAGAGGTGCCGAGGACGACACAGGCGGTGATGGTGCTGCGGTGCCAAGTGATGGTGCTGTGCCTCAGAAACCGGGGGGCGACCATCCGGCTGTGTGCTGACTGAAGCTGTGCTGCAGTCACAAAAAGAAATCGTGAATGCTTGTAAGATGTTGAGAATGAATTAAAACATCTAAATGATGCTGTGTGATACTGAAGTTGTAACTCTGTTCCACTTGGCAGAAAATTTGGTGGTTTAGGGTCAGGTTCCTCTCACCTAAGCTCTTCAGATACCAGCAACCCACAATTTTGTTCCAGATTAAGCAACACGCTACATCCGTGTACAATGCGACACACTTTTTGCGGACTGCATGTATAGCAGCACTACACTGGTCTTGTCCAGGCAGCACCAACAGCCTTAAAGCTGCCCTAGAGTACGCTCCACCACCGCGCAAGCCCGAGAATGGGGGCCAGCATTATAACACCGCTCCTGTTCATTCTGTAGGTTCGCGAGCAGTGTGAGAAGCCACAACTTCAGTGGGTACCCACTGTCCCCTAAAGAGTTGTCACATGGTTAAATCAAACAAAGCTTACAATATTGGACCAAATTATAAAATGGAAAAAATCTTCTTACTCAGCAGCCAGCCATCACGTACCACCCCATTTTTAAGTTTTTTTCCACCACTACTGTTTCTGAGAATGAACGAATCATGGGTTGAGCCAAGCCATCTACCCACAACATTAATGCAGGGGCGTCAGAAGCATTTTGAACGTGGGGTTGTCACACTGGCATAAAGCTAATACTTTATGTTAAATGTGGAGGGATCCAAACAAATAATTATGAAATGTGAGGGGGGCACATCTCCCTCCGATTTAATGGCGGTGATGCCCATGCATTAATGAGAGGCATGTTCAAATCGCACATAATTTGTACATTAATAGAGTGCAAGTGCTTTCTATTTACATAAGCATAAGCAAATTCATTCTCTGAAGGTGCCTTTATAAGAGTATGCGTGCAGTCGATGGCTCCAATTACACTTGGAAAACCAGACATTGCTGCAAATTGCACTTTAATGTTTGCTTGTTTAACCACAGTGTAAGGAAATGTTATATTTCCTTATAACATGGGATATAATATTATAATATGGGGGCAGCGTGTGGCTGTAATCATGAGGTCACAGGTTCAAACCCAGCCTCAGCACATCTGCAGGTCCTTGAGCAAGACCCTTAACCCCCAGCTCCCTGGGCACCCCAACAGGTGGCTGCCCTTCACAGACAACTTACTCCATAAAAAGAAGAAGTTGAGGCATAAAAAAGATAATTTCCCCACAGGGATCAATAAAGTACCAATTCTTATTGTTATGTCTGGGTGACAAGCAGATTATGTCGCCCCATACAACTGACATGGCACGACTCAATGTTTACTGAGAAATACCCGATCAGTCTGCAAGTTCTCGCTGAAAAGCACCGGTGGCTAAGAACAGAACTTGTATGTATTGGATAAAGTCAAAGTCATGATAGTTTAAAAAGGGAAACCACAGTGGCAATGAGTGCCGCCCGTCCACAAAACCGAGCATAAATGTGCGTATGCCATGTCTAGAGCTGCCGTGAGAATGTGCGTAGCAGTACGCCAAGTTTTGTTTTTATACATGGATGTGGACGTGAGCATGGAAACAAACGTATGCAACATTTTCGTGCATACGCACCATTTGTACATGAGGCCTCAGATTAGGTGGGAAGAATGTGCAAAATGGCAATGGACTTGAATCGTGCATGTAGCCCCTTGAATACAGTATTGTAAATGTCCATCAGAGTAAGAAAAGTGCTCTCTACTAAGGGTTATTATCGTTAACAAAAAGTAAAATTATAAGTAAACATTTTTGTAAACTCAAACAAAACAAGAAACGAAAATAAAATAAAACACTAAAACTAAAATAAAATAAGAATTACTTCAAAACTAACTGAAAACGTTTTTAGAACGAGAAATACTTTGTTACATTTTTAAAATACTATTTTGCTAAAGTAGTGTTTTGTTTATCATTACTCTTTGATGGAAATAATTCAAGGAAACACAATCTAGTATATTTCTGTTTCATGACCAATAATAATAGCTGGAACATGTTTTGCCCATTTTTGGACAATCCTGCACAATGTACACTGTGTACACATTCGTGCAGGATTCTTTTAAGACCAGACACATAAAAATGCTGTACAACTTCAAGTCTGTCCCTAGAAATAAAATAAAAAAGCTTAAATTGATACTAATATTCAAGTAAAAAATGCAAACTATAAAAACTAAATAGGGATATGTCTTTTAAAATAAAAACCAATAAAATCATTAAAACCATACTGAAAACGAACTAAAACTAAAGTGGATATGAAATAGAAATTGGCAATAATATAATAATCATAAAAACTAAATTGGAAAATTGAAAGTATAGTAACATTGTACCCACTGGAGGTGTGAAGCGTGGCAGGATCTGAATCAGGCTGTGTTGTAGTTTGTGAAGACACTACTGAAGGTAGACAGGATGGAAGGTGGCAGTCTTGCCTGTCACAAGCACTGGAGGAAGGTATTTTGGACTTTGCCTTTAAACACTATGTCATCAGTTGGCAGTGATTTCCATGCTCTCTTGCTTACCATCAGGCTGTCATTACTGGCTCACTGGCACAGCTACACAGTGTAGAAGAATGTGGATCTCTATGCCCACACAGGCGGCCCTGCCTCTTGGGCTTGGCATCTTCGGTTTGGACAGGCCTGCATTGGGGAGGAGGTGCTGCAGAAGCCCACATAATGAGCTCCTGCTGACTAATAAGTTCTGTAATTGCTCTCCTCAGTTTTCCGCTGCATTTTCTGATGGGCATTTTGATGTTCATGTTAGGAGGAAACAGCAGTGCTGGAAACACAGAAGGCTGGAGGCGTTTCCCAGGTGCTGCGCTGCCAAGACGTGTCTGCCGTCCATTGCCAGCACCCTCAGATCACAACTTATTCCCGCATTTCGTACAACGCAAAGGAAAAGCGGGACCTCACTTTTTTGTGCATTTTTTATTTAGTTTAAACTATACAAAACTGTATACATTTCCACTCAGACATAAGTTGCATTGGGGGGTGGTGGGACGTGACCCAGTGTTGAGTGGCTTTGGACACAAGGCAGGGGGACACTCTGGAAGGAATGCCATTACCACTCCGTCACATTACAAACAGACAGACACATTTGCACGCTACGGACCATTTAGATGCACCAATTAGCCTTTATGTGTGAACTGCAGGAGGAAACCAGAGTACCTGGAGACCCCTTGGGAGGACATGCAAACTCCATGCACTTGCTCCATTTATACAAATCACCCCGATTCTCTCTGTAAGGTGTAATAAAGATAACCGGCTTGTAGCTTATGTTCATCAATGGCTGGCCATAATGCACCTGCAGATGCAGCTTCTGGAGAACAGGGGGGGCACCAGAGCCTGGGTTCTATCCAAATCTGGGTGCATATGATGATGGAGCAAGAGTTCCTTATGGAACAAAAAATGAGCACTAGAGATTGGGAGCTCAGGAATGCTAAGGAGGGGGATTCATATCTGGGCTCTGGGACTTTTGTTATGCATCTGGAGGAAAATTACACTGACTACATGGTATTTATGAAGGGGCACAATGAAGAGGAATGCAATGTTTTCATCATTTATTGCTCAAATGTAGCTACCACTGCCACAGATTGCATTCATATATTATGATAGCAATTAGAAAAGTTACCTCAGGCATGCTGGTTCTTACCAACTGTCAAGCCAAAGAGTCGGACGGTGTTTTCTGTTCCTTGGTTTTGCACGGAATAACATTTTTTTAGTTTATTAGTTTACCTGTTTGTCAAAATTCAAAAACAATTTAGATAATTTCAGTACAGCTTTCTGTTATTAAAATTTAATCTTATGATTGAACTACGATTACTAAACTACTCTCTACGCAATGTACAAAGGAAATTTCAATCATATATTCATAGGTCACATAAACATGACTGTAGCATCACAGTAGTAGCCACAACTGACAGAGTATTGAGACTTAAATTCTGGTTTTGAAAGCGGGGATGAAAGTTCAACTGATCAACAGATGCTCTGGCCCAGGGGGTGAACTTGGGGTTTGTCACTGCAAGCGATGGTGGTGTAGCAGTGTGGGTAACAGCTTTGTGTGCAAAAAGACTTCCAGGTCTCTCTTTCAGTGTATTCCAGCCTCCTGTTTGACTGGACACTCTTGTCTACCCTTTGAATGTTAAGGTTCCTCTTTGGGACAGGATAGACTGGGCACTGAAAATATTAGAACTATTTGCATCAATTATTTCATGAAATGATGTGCCTGCCATAATTTTCTGTTTAATGATTTATGTTTAACTTCAATGTATGTCCCATCCAAGGTTATTATCATTAATGAATACTGAAAGATAAACTAAAATTAAAACAAACAAAATAAATACATATAGAAACAAATATTTAGCCTGTATTAGCCTACCAGATGTCACTTCTTGAAATAATCAATCGTTGACATAGTTGAAATTGACAAAGTTACGCATGCTCCTGCAAGATTAAACCATGTTGCACATGAAGTGATCAGATTGGGACCTCTTGCCAATTCTAGACTGGCATACATTTTGCAAAACTTTTACAGATTATGAAGAGTGGATTGACCAGTAGGAGAGATTTAGCAAGTTTAACTAGATTTTTCATTTGCAAACAAAACATGCTAATATCAGCGGTCGTTAAAAAATGCCCCAGCTTGAAAGTATATAGTTTAGTTTTGGAAATTAATCATAGACGGGTGCCTGAGAACTGTTGTTCAAAGTTTTATAGTGATTATTAAAGCTTTGCCATAATACATTGTATTATGCATTTTGAACTGATTTCACTTAAGGACTTTGTTTCAAAAACTAAAATTAAAACTAAATGTAAAACTAAATAAACTGTAATAAAAATAGTTGAAACCTCTTAAAACTCAAATGTAACTGACAAGAAAACAAAAATTGAAGAGCAAATTTCCAGAACTCAGTCCATGCGATAGATTTTTGTTTTCTTGTCAGTTACATTTGAGTTTTAAGAGGTTTCAACTTCTGTTAACTTCTGTTGACTTGGTGCCAACTAGAATAGAATAGAATAGAATAAACCTTTATTATCCCACAAATGAGAAATTTAGGTGTTACAGAGCTCTTACACCAAGTACAGTACAGTAGAACATTATAGTAGTATCTGTTCCCATTATTCTGTCGCCCATCCTTCAGAATTTAATAGTGGATCAATACAGACAAAAAGCAGAGTCAACACTGAAAACTGTTTTTACAGGCCTAATAAATGCCACAAATAACTATAAAAATATACACAAAGCCTATTGTCACCTAATTTCATATACATTGCATTCTTATATAGCTACCTGTCTAGTATTTATTAAATTGAGGTTCTGCCGCAGCTAATGCCATTTTTCAGTCCCAGGAGCGTCAATGTGCCATCTAATGGCTAAAACAACCAGGCCTGAAATGCTGCCTGATCATTTCCATGAAAGCCACTTCTTCTGTCTTTAAACACTTACTCTGAAGGGTCTTTTTGCTGAGTATTTTAGTTTAACCACTATTAAATTTGATCTGGACAAAAGCAGCATCTGACCAGCTAATACAATCATCATCATCAATTCATACAGTCAAGCAGCCCCTTTTAAATTTTATTTACTACTAGCAGTTTAAGGAGAAATTTTCTGTAATATCTCTCTTCTTTCTCCTGTTCCACCAATAGTACAAATCTTGTTGCATCATCATTTTATGATTAAAAAATTTCTACTTTCTCAAACAGTTCTGGACTTGAATCAAACTGGTTAATCAAAGTCCTCTTAGGATGTAAATATGCAAAAAGATTTTATAGAAGAATTATTAGTGCATGTGCAATTGTATAATCTGTCTTAACATAACAGACAGGTCCGTGGTATCTGGGCCTGGGATGTTGAGATGGTGAAAATTAGTTTTTATGAAAAAGAAGGCAACATTGCAGAGTGTAAAATTTACACAGTTTTGTTTCTTCTTGATTCACAGTGCAAGAAACAGTCATTTTTACACCCCCTTATTTAACAAACTATTCAGTTAAGCAAGTTCAGTGGTTCCTTGAGCCCTTAATAAATAGAAAGAATCTGAAATTGATTGTTCATGTCCTGAATGAGATGTTTTCCGGCAATTTCACAACATTGTTGACACATTTTATCTCTGAAGAGGCCAATTTCTGCACTGCTGAGCGATTTGTTAAAGGACATACTTTAACTGGCAGGATTACTGCCATGGACAGCAGGTGTGAAATGGAGTGTCCGATATTTACTCTTTTCCCTCTGCTCACTTTTTCTGAACCTCAGATTAACATGCATACCCTATAAGGCTTCAAAGCTGGATTGCAGTTTCCACAGGAGAGTCCATGAAGTCAGAGTTTCTTTGTCCAAACCTGGAGACCTTTGACTATGACAAGCTCAGAATGACTCTTTAATGATTTAACACTGCTTCATTAGAGAAGTACACTCCACAGAGACTTTGCAAGGTAATTGTGCATGATGCTCACTGAATCCATATCAGCCAAGGATGTTATCTGAGAAGATACTCATCAAGAATATAAAAACATTCTTCAGTATAGGCTATATGATGACATGTAAATGCAAATTGACCTTTAAAGACTTTTAATGGTAAATGTTTGCAAAAATCTGTATGTTTGCTTTAATATGTCAGATGATATTTCCTTGCTTCTTGTCATTGCATGCGTCCTGAGGCTCTCTGTTGGTGCATGGCTGTCCGTGAGCACTGCAGTCGATCAGCTAGGGTCTTATATTCTTTGCACGTTTGGGCCTGTGCAGCTTACTTCCGTAATTAATGGCTCAGAGCTGCTCCTGGTTGGCTGATTGGTGGACATTAACAGACTCTTTATGTTGGGCAAATTTCAGTGAATGAGAAGTTCAGATTAGTGGAAAATCACCTCTGTGTCTGTTGTACCATGATATTGTTTTTGTGTTATTTAGTCCTTTTACTTTAGTTTGCTCTATTTTTTCTATTCTAGTTCCCCATTTCTCTTCCACATACCCCATTCTTTCCAATTGTCTTAAACAGCTTGAGTTCCATTAATATCAATTCAGTTTATTGTGACTTATTTAACTGGCCACAGTGTACCTAGTAAGAGGCCTACTGTACATAGTTTGGACATAAAATACTTTATCTTGACTTCATTGGCAATAATTTTAGAAAATAAATGTGTTTTGTAACTTCCTAATTCCCTGAGGAGTTGACATATCTATGGTAGGTTATAGTAGTACAGGTAGGCCATTAAAAGTTAAATTGTCATCTTTTCTACATTCACAGCTGATGGTTATATAAGCATAAATATCGATTTATACTCCAAACTTTTTACTCATACAGTATGTATTCTTTTGTGCTATTCTCTCCTTGTTTTTCTTACTATGTATAGCACCATACTATGAACACAAAACAAACGGTAATTTGGATAATTATAAAAACAATTTAAGAAGAATTATGATATTTATATCAGCATAATCCAGTCATAACATGCAGCATAAATGTATTAAATGTGCTCTCTAGGCAGCACGGACAGACAGAAACCATGGCGGAAAAAGGACCCACAGATATGACATGGAAGCTGTCCAGGTTTGACACACCTGCATTTATTGAAAGAACAGCACCTGCAAGGATAGATGCTACACCAAGCTTAGCTTTTGTCTCGATACACACTGGAAAGACAAGCAACCTGCACCATGAATTATGCAAATAGCCCCCCTGGTAAACAGTTCCTTCAGATGAATTATGTATTTTGTTTTGTTTGGCACATAAGCTGTATTTTTGTTCAATAATGTCCTAAAATACTAAACTATCAGGAAAAATGGTCCAGCCCTTTTTGTACCTAAAGGTATAAACAACATTAATGTACCTCATAGTCCATTTCCATACCTTAAAAGAATCATTTACCTACAGCTAGGGTGCAACTGGCAGACCCTTGAGGGTACAGCATCAAGAGATGCAAATGGGTACTCTTTTTTCTAACAGTGCAGTTGACTGGTTTTCATACCACAGCATCAATGATCCCTGTCCCAAGTTCTTCTCACAGTTCAGGGGGAAGGATGTGGGATGAGTGGCCATATCCTAAGGGTGCTGTTTCTGTCAGCATTGCTAAAGTAATTCACCCCAGGTATGCATTCCTAGCTACCAGCCATCCAGCACTAACAGGTGCTGGAGCTCAGTTCCTCCCAGGCAGTCAGTTCCTTCTCGTCCTCGCATCAAACTTAAAAAGTTTTCTCAACAAAAAAATGCTGATAGCAACTTGGAGATGTAATTCTTTTAATGAATTTGGTTGAGAGTGAATAGTTGAACCTATTGGGATTGTTTCTTTGCAGGTGAACCACAGAAGAACACCAGGATGAGAAAGGGCTTAGCTGGCACTGATATCTAATTCTTAGAGCTGTGTATTAGGTTTTGCAATGCTACATGACATCATGACTTGTTTTGAAGAAGTATAATTATAACATGGAAATTAGGTTATTTCATGGACTCTCAGTAAAAGGCTGACTGAATAGAAATGCTGGGTCAAAAGAAAGCAGACAGCACTCTCTGATTTTTAAGGTTCCCTCCATTCTTATGGATTCATAGCATTTCAAAGAATCCCTACAAAGAAAAATCCAATTAAACAAGGGACCAGTAGCTAGTTAATATTCACTTTTTAACATACTTAAATTTTAAATGATATTCAGCGTCTTGCAGGAATTATCACGCAAAGCCAAATGCTAATTTAATTAAAATCAAGCTTTAATATCTGAATTTGATTGTAGTCTGAACTGGCAAGTGGCCCATTCCCTTCCCCTGGTTCTGGATATCAGCAGGAGCCCTTTTCATCATCTTGGCACCCTAGGATGTAACTAGACCATTTACACTCTGCTGTTAGAGAAGCACAGACCTCACTTCACTTATGCCGTTCTCTGGTCTTCAGTCTGTTATCTATCTGAATGAGCTTTGTGCTGTCAGTAATTGACTGTCCATCACCACCAAGGCAGGTGATTTGCTTCTTCATGAATTATGATCTTGGGTTGATCTGTTCTGACTGAGGTTTCAGTTATTTCCCTTTTTATGGCCTTCTCCAGGGTTATTCCACTTACTGAGCAATTAGTTGACCAGGAATTTAGTGCGCCCTGGTCTAGAGCTACAGGTGAAATATTGAACCATAAGAGATCCCCTGCTGAAACACATCTGTTCTTCCAAGATGCAAATGGAGGAACCAAAAGTATTTTTCTTCACCGCTTAGTCTGGTGAATGATTGGGGGAATCGCCCAACAGATTACAGAAGCAGCAGATAATATGTCATAAGGTTACAGTAACTTAATATTAATAGGGACAAATTAAGCCAAATTAAATATTGGGGGTACATATCCCTCCCGGTTCCTATGCCCCTGGTTACAAGAAAACAATTGGTAAAATGGTGTGGATGTTACATTATTGTAGCTTTCTCTAATATTTGAAATGTTTTCCTGGATCAGGAAATTCAAATTTGTAATTCTTGAAGCCAGTCATGTTTTAGTATTACAATTATAACTAAAGGGGGAAAAATATTTAAAGGCACAATGTCACACTCTAAAATAAAAATAAAAGAGGGTAATGTTAATCCAGAAGGTTAAGCAAAATGTGCAGAGTATGCACTGGAAAAAGAGAAAACTCACATGAGCAAAAGAAAACAAGCATTGAATTTCACTAATGTTCTCACAAAAATTCTCCTGACACCAGAATCGATGGCCATGGCATTTGTTTCTCATAGTCAATAAGCAAGACAATAACTGTACATTGGAAAGTGGATGACAGCAGTAGAATTAAAAAAAAAGATCAATCCAAGGTTTCATTTACAGACTACTGTAAATCAGACTGTTGCCAGGCTCTTGCCAACTTCAAATGCAGATTAAATTCTCACTGCTTTTTGTACTTTAATTTAGGTGACACCAGGGAGAGGAGCCACCAAACAGAACGGCTTCTGAACAAAGACATGTCTCCCTGCCAAACCGAAAACCACAATTTGAAGAGCCTAAGTGAACATACACAACCACTCAGAATTGCAATGCTCAGCTTACTTACGCGTGTTAAATTCACCATTTATAGATTTTCCCAGCGAGCTGTAAAACATGTGTTAAACCCAGAGGTAACACCTTCACAGCATGGTACCAATATAAGACCAACTCCCAGATGCTTTCATTAATGCACTGTACCCACACAAAACTCTCCCACTGTAAACATCAGCCACCTCACTGTTAACTGTTAAGGCATTTCAAATAGCTGATAATAATTTAAATTAAACTTAATGATTTTTACTCTCGATTTAATTTTTTTCCATATTTCACCCATGATAATCTCTTACTCATAGTAACCCCTCCATTTTCATTCAAATGATTCTCGTTTTCTGCTACAAAAGACCCAAGATTATAACACCATCTCAGAGCTACTGACGCTCTGCACCAGAAACAGTGTGATGTGTGTGTCTGACTTTTAATTAATTCATCTTGGTCTGAATCCTTTTCATGTATGCTAGTATAGCAGGCTTTTGTTTTAGTGGAAACCTAAACTCAGACTCTCCACAATTATATAAAAGAGGCTGGCTTTAACAGAATAGAACAGTGATACAGTACTTTATTCATGGAGAATATTCTGCTTTCGCAAAATCCATCTTGCTCTTCATGATACACACAGACACATACAGGTGAGAGCAGGCTTGGGGGTTACAGTGCAGGGTCAGCCAGTGTGGAGCACCCTTGATGTACCCCACTGAGTACCCAACAATTGTAGTTATTATATGAAGCAGATTTCAGTTATGAAGCCATGTTATGAACTAAAAATCACTCTTACCATCTAGATTCTGTGGAACAACAGTTTGAGAAAACTAAAGAAGGAATGGTCTTCCTCCACTGGCAGAGCCATTTCAGAATGAGAATCGGTTTTATAGCATAGGTCGAAGCAGAGGTTCAGCTTTAGGGTTCCACAAATAGATATTAATGACCCAATAGCTACTGATTTAAACCCGAGTTAGTAATATTATTGTGTACCTGATTGCCAATAATTATTTAGGTTCATAAATGCATCACAGTAGCGATGTGAGTTTCAGTATGTCAGTTACTTTTACATGCAGTTGTCCAGGCACATGTATTTGAGTGTTGAAAAAAAGTCTGAATAGTGCAACGTCAGTAGGTATTGCTGTGCCAATTAATAGTATTTGCTTATATAGCAGTTTTGTGTTCTGCACTTATGCAAAGCTTCAGTCATGCGGGCCTACTTCAAAACTGTATTTCAGTTACACAAGTATCTGGCAAAATATATTCTTCTCGCGCACCAGGATTCACTTTATCCATAGAATATTAGAATATTACATATTTAGAAAAACATAACAGCACAACTTAAATGAATAACAAGTACAATGCATTGTAACTTTTAGGAAAGGTGTGAAGATCTGAAGGTATTTCTTAGTTTGGCAAAGTGTTATAACACCACAATGTACTAAAATACACTAAAATAACACTAAAACACCTTAATTGTTATTTTACACTGAGCTATAACTTTTTAGCGTTTAAAACATACATAGGATCATTAATTTAAAAAAGTTCAATATTCCTTTGCAAAGGCTGCAAATCACTGGCGTGGAAAATAATTTGCCACATCTATGTATTTAAACTTGGCTGTATGTAGCCTTCGGCAGATTTCCTAAATTATGTACATTTATGCTTTTGCAAGAAAAAAATCCTCTCTTGTTGTTAAGGTTTACTACATAAGGCATCCTGTATTTATAAGAAACTATATCAGTTGATAGGGTTCATACATACCAATGTTGCCTTGTAATGACAATTCAGTAAGTGCCAAGTGAACATTTTGTGCAATACAGAACCTGACATCACTAGGACTTTACATCAGTGTAACAGAAATTTGTTTCTAGGCATAATTGCAAGGTGTGGAGACTGAGTAATGCCTGTGGACAAGCTAATGTGAGTGTCTTTCAGAAAACAAGGTCTAAACAGTGTTGATTTATTCACTGGGCCTTGTTGATTGATCCATACTGCTGGTTAAATAGCCTAGATTGTATTCATCAAAAGAAAGCACCATGTTTTGCTGAACCCTGAATGCCTGTGCATTCTGCATTGTGATGGCGAAAAATGCTACACTAACTCCTGGCTGACATTCCACGTTGGCAGGAGATCTTGAAAAATGTTTCCCTGCTTGACACTCCCTAACCCATCGAAGGATTAAAAGAATTACAAAATTTTAAATTATTTATTCATATTTAACTATACAACATATTTTGTGTATGTATACAGTAATCACGGTGGAAAAATTAAGTTAACTGGAAGATTCGAACGAACCGCGTGTCACGAAAGACCTGTTTGCACCCCCCGCATCGCCTGAGGACCGGCTCACCTGTTTTCTTATTGAAACAACCCATTTGTTTGTCAGCTATCCCCCTCTAGCGCCGATCTCCTCTCGGCACAACTCGGATCCAGTTCTCCGTACTACGGACAGTTTACTAACCGCTGCGCCGGTGCTGTGGAGGACAGCAGTCCGTCTCTCTCACTGTGCGGGAAGTCAAAGGCAGTACCGCTTGTATGCAGGATATATAAGGATGGTACAGGCTGCTTACTACTGCAACGGGAATATTCAAAAATAGAAAAACAAGTGGTGCGATTTTACTTCTGTAGTATTGTCAAAGTTGATTCAAGTGTTCAGCAATACATTTCCATAAGAACCATTAAGGAGCTTATTTTATGTAATCTTTCAGCTTTTTATCTAAGTAACTTTATGTTTAACGCTCATCCTGCATTGTGGTCAGAGCCTGGATGGGTCGGTCATCTGACACAGAGTTTATATAGACGGCTGTCCAGTCCGCCTTACACCCGTAAAAGCTCCGAGGAGCTGGAGCGCATTTAGCGGCTCACACGTGGACTCTGCTCCCTTTCACAGCCGGAGGAAGCGTAGCTAGCTTAGTGCGCCTCAGAAATGCCTTTTGGAGTTCAAATCTACCTTATTTTTATGCTCCTAAGGGTTATTTTCACGGATCCAAGTCACGGTAATCAAGGTAAGGCTCCGCTATGACGAAATGAATTAACATAACAATTAATTAATTACCGGCATTCGTAGACTTAATTGTAGTTTTATTGACTTATCCGGTCAGTCCTGCTACGTAGGTGAAGTTCCCAGTATTTTGCTCATTCTTGTGTTCTTAATCGTCATTCCTTTTATTTTCAGGCTATTAGTTATATAGCTTACCATGAATAGACTGTTTTATTATGGCTGAACTTTGCACGAATGTGAAAGTACATGCAGATACGAGGATCCCTGGTTTTATATTGGCCCACTCAGGTGTACAATCGGTAATGAAGAACTAATTATTTGCTAATACCATTTTATTGCTCATTATTAATTTCATCTAATATGTAGGGGCATAATTTCATTCATATCGAGGCAGTCTTTCTGTGGGTAAACTTTTCCTCGTCGAAATAACCGTGTTGCGTTGAATGTTATAGCGTTACCTTCATTTTGAAACGCGAACTTCGCGAACAACCAAAAGATAATTAAATGCGGCACGTAGTTTAAAATAAACGGCGGTGCATGGGGTGGTGAATACTGATATTCTGCAGCATCGGGTCAGCATTATGCAATATGTAATCGAGGATAATGGTGAAAAAGGAGACTCAGGCTTGCAGTGCAATGGCTAGGAAGATGCCGGAGCCTAAGTGCTATTTTAGTGCATTGTCTGGATATAATTGATTACTTATGAGTCAATTGTACGTACTTAATGGCGATCCACAATATTTCTAACTATTCATTTTCTTCGCCTCATCTTAAGCAGTAGTAGTCTTAAAAGTGGACTGTTATCTCAGTTTCTATAGCATAAGAAAATGGCATAATGTAATAAATCAGAGGAATCAGCAAATACGTGCTTTTTCATAAGAAAAGTGAAAAATGTATGTTAATATGTAATACTGGTCATAGAGTTTTTGTTTGTAACGTTCATTTGAAGATTTTTTTTCCTTCACAAATAGCTGGATAACTGATTATTCTTCGTGATCATCGATTGATTTAATTATAGTACAGCTGTAATGGCACCTTTAATCTGAGTGTTTGTTATTCAATCCTTCACCTGCACCTTCGGTAGCAGCGGGGGACAAGTACCTCTAAAAAAATTAAGCGCACTAACATTTGCATTGAGCGGCCTTAAATCTTTTAGAACTTTTATTTCTATTTTACAGCTTATCTTGTCACTGAAATATGTATGTTCCACGTGAGCGATAACTAAATGAATGATACAAGTTAATTTACTGAAACAACAATTATAGTCCTTGAATACCGTAAATGAACAGTGGCTGTCCTGTCCTACTAGCGAAAGCAAAATAAAAGTTGAGAAACTTTAAATATCAGCAGCATTCTGAGTTAAAATATTTTTCTGTGTCGGTTTTTTTACATTTCACTCAGGTTGAATATTAACATATGTTGGGATTATTAACTTAATTATTAACATACAGTTGTGCAAAACAGCTTGATGGAATCATATATTTGAATTGTGGTCTTTTTTTCTCAGTTGGAATCCAAATTCCAAATTTTCTCATTATAGCTCATTACCGTTTGTATTTTTATGATTGATTATGCTATTAAATGTATTTAATTTTATTGCTACAATTTTGACTTGTTAGCCTGAGAGTAAGTATCCCTGGGACTAAGTGAAGAGCTTTAGAGATATCTTAATACCTTTCTAAAGCAGTTTAATTCAGAGCTGATTCTGACTTGTATGTCTTTTCACATTTACTGTTTGTGATGCCCTAATTACTGTACATTCCACTGATGCTTTACTAATCAACACATACTTTGCTGTTAACTGTTGTGTAATATATATTTATGCTAATTCCATTTCTGATATTAGGACTTTTTTAGGGAATTATGAATCATATAAGGCAGTAGAGAACACAGTTGCGAAGGAAAAGAGAACACTCAGGATAAAAGGGTAAAATGCTAAGTTTGACGTTTCTTAACTTGCGAGCTAAGAGTAAATTATGTTTGACGCGAAGTAAATATAATGCGGCTGGTGGAGTATTTTTGAGGGCATAACGGCCAACTGTCTTACAGCCTTTTTTTTTTACATTATGATAAATGATTTCTGAAAACAATAGTCATTAGGCTTACATTTTTGGGTTGTAAAGTTTTGTTACAGTTTAGTAATGCATGTTTGCATTATAGCATATCATTAATTACACAGTAAAAAGAATAGCTTGTTTTTTTCCTCTTACATAGGTGTACAGTTGTGTCACTTTGTACTAACTGTACATGGTTGAAATGACAATAAAGCCTTTGAACTTGAACTTGAACAGTTAGGATGAAAATCAAGGGATTTGCTAGGTGTTTTTAGGATAGGTTCTGGGCCCCACGAGACCCTGTAAACAGAGTGGGTATGGAAAATGGCTAGATGAACGGCTCAATGAATGAATGAATGAATGAATGAATGAATGACCACACTGTTTGGTAGTCTTCACCTTTCCCTGGAAAACTCCTAACATCAGAAATGGAATGGGCATAAATATATATTATGCAACTTTAAAAATGGTACTAAATTGCATGTTTTTCTGTATCAAATTTGTCTGAGTGAATTAATCCATTAAATAATGCAATTAATTAAGAACTGTCAACACTAGATGAATTTTTAAATGGCTGAAAGAGTATACTGTTGCAAAAATGTACTGTATGGAAGAGTCACAGCAGGGAAATAGCTGTAGCTTCCAATCCACTGGTCCCTGGCTCAGAATCAGGAGGCAATGACTGACCTCCAGGTTATGACCAAAAAAAAATATCAAACAAATAAAACAAACTGACAATAAATGCTGACGTTTAGATGAGGAGACTCTGCATTCTGCTTAGGCCATTTAGTCTCCCAGATATAAAGTTATGGTATGTATGAGAGAGCTTTGAGGGTATCAGGAAGTGTCCCTGTCATTGTTTCTGTAAATATCGAGTCAAATTTTACATGTAAACGTGTGTGTGTGTGTATACAGTATGTGTATATATACATATATATGTATGTATAATGTGTTGGATTTACGATATGTGATATGTCTTTCTCATGTATGATAGTATAAATGTGTTGCTTAAATATAGTTAGGCATGATCAAATGGATTCTTAAATATGGTGTCCAAGGTCTGTGGGATGAGAATTGGCAGAGACCTCCCAATTTGATTTTAGATTTAATATTTTTTTGGCAAATCGATCTGCATTGTCATTTTTAAATAGTTTTTGCTGAAGAGCATTTCAGGTCTAAATTGAAAATAAAGGCAAGACCTTTAATTTATCCATCATGTGCCAGTCGAATATATAATTTGTGTTTTGGAATGCAGAAGAAAATAATACATTTTCTGACACGGACAAAACCTGCTAAAAAATACTAGCTTCTCGATACGGAAAATATTATGCTAATTGTGGCTGTAAATTGGTTACGGCTAGTGCTAGAGAGCTCAAAGGCCCTCTCACATCATTTAAATCTGTAGTTAGGGAGCATTTTTGTTCCCTGTAAATTACACAAACACCAGAGAGAAAGTAATTGATAAGACCAAGACTGTTTGTCCAAATCCAACATGCTTACTTACATGGACAACAGCATCCGAGTGTTTGTGACCAAAGGAAGGCAGAAACAGCCTCTGCATGTCTCTCCATAGCGTTTAACGTGCTTTTGCTCTTTTGCCAGGAAATTCAGAGTGAGACCAGGCTAAAAAAAATGGGGGGTGTGTTGTTAAATTAAGGCTATAGGGATATTTATCGCTATGTGACCATACTTGGCAGTAGAGAACACTGGATTTAGTTCATTATGATTGCTATGATGCAGTCTCATTTTATTCTAATATTTTATTTTGCATATTGATTTTTAGTCAACAAATTAACCGTCTCAAGTTTTGCTCTTCAGGCACGTCGACACATTGTGTTTTGTGTGGTGTACAACTGTTCCTAATTGTTAGCATTTTTAAGAACAAACAATTTCAATTTTTTTTTTTTCCCCCATGCTATACCGAAATTGCAGTGGACGGTGAACCCAAAACTAGGGTGTGTACCACGCTGTGAATTTTATGTACTGTTACACCTCTAGTAAAGGTTGTATCTTCCATGAATTAAAGAGCCTTTATTGGACCATTATTTAAAGTTATGTAGAGGATGTTGTCTTGGACATGTTAGCTGCAGGTTTGTGGTCATCCAAATTAGGTCTGTGAAGTTGCAGGAAAATGTCAGTGTTTTCACCATAATATTTTATCATGCCGATAGCTATGCTAATGTCTAGGTGTTTGCCCAAACTTTTAAATTGAATCAGTGCTAGAAATTTTTTTTGTTCACACTCACTTATTCGTGAGAGCACCATGCTGGACATGTCAGTCCCTAAACAAAATGCGTGTGCACCTAGGCAAATATTTTAGCAGTAACAAGTGTGACCAACATAATTACAGTAACCGATGTATACCTAGAAGAATCAGTTTCCTTCCTCCACTCCTAAAAGTCTGCATAAGCAAAATAAGAACATGAGAACAATCTTCTGAGTGTTTTGTAACTGGCTACATAATGCAGAGCTCCTTTCTTGCCTCTAAAATGTTAGACTACAATGGGGTAGTTTGTTGAAATACTTTTTTCTGAAAAGCTTTTTTCCACTTGTCACATGTAATCCTAAGTGTGTGTAATATTCATAATTTGTAATTAATGGTTTTATATTGAATCTCTATTTTGCGTATATCCATTTAACGTCCCTTGGTTAGTCTCTTGTCTTTGACTCCAATAATGCATGTCTGTGTAATGTGTTATTATTTTAATCCTGTCTTCCATCACTTTATCCACACTTTCCCAAGTTATTTAATGTCTGTGTGAGCATGAGGAGCATGGCAGCAGTATTGTAAGCGGTAAGTAGAGTTCAACACTGTTATTTCAATGACATTTTGGCATAAGGTTGCTGTACCTTCTGATGAACTTAGAAAACGTAGCTATTCTGCTGCAGTGAGGGAACTGGAACTGGCACATGTCAAGGTTTGAGATATATGACACGGTAAACCAACATTCGGTACACGGTATTCAGTAGTTGACGTGTTAAATGCATACTGTGAAAAAACACGTTCCACCGACAGGGTACCGGATAAGCCAAGATACATCAATGCAAGATGTCAACGGAGGCTATTCCATCTGGTACGAGGCAGCTGAAGGTCTACTGTGGCACTAATCGCAAAAATAATTTACATGATGGTCATGGGATTAACGGGATCTGACACGTAATGCATTGAGGCCTGCTGCATATAGGGCTGTGTAGCCAGTGGCCAGTCAGAGTGCTCATACAAACCACTGCCCGCTGTGCTGGAACTGTGCCTCTTAGGAATGGAAAAAGGTCAACCAAATTCCTGTTGCATCATGCATCCTGTTGTGGATGACTGGATAGGGGTTCAGCACCTGCGAGGCGCATTGGACCAGTGAGTCCAATTTGTGGTTGTGTAGCCACACACGCACAATAAGATTACATGCACTTTACAACCGCGGAAAAAAATTGAGACCGCAGCACAATTTTTCATTTCATTAATTGCTCAATCTATGAATGTGTGCCTGTGAATAATATATTTTCTTCTGCAAATTTCAGCCTGGTTCTTTAATTCATTAATGAAAGGCTCCTTCCTTGCTTTGTGGGACCTGAGTTCTGCTTCTAGGAGCCTGATATGAACTGTCCTTCACACCTGCACTTAATGTTTCCCATTCCTTTTGAAGGTCACTTGATGTCATCCTCCGATTCAGGAGAAACTGTCAGATTAACGATCATCTCTGGCATTAGAAAGTCGTTTCCGCCCTTTACCTGGCTGGTTTCTGGTCCTTCCCTGTCTCCCCTGCTTATTCTTGTGTACTGCTGTCTTAGAAATTTTGAACCTGGAAGCAACCTGCTGCTCAGCCTAGCCTTCTGCCAGCTGATTTATATTAATACCAAGATAAAAAAAGAAAAATCAAATTTGTTTAACAATATAGAGTGGTCTCTTAATTTCTTTTAATTTTTTTTTAAGATGAATATATTTCCATTAAAGTCAATTAAGGATGTTGACACCGAGGTATTTTCACAATTGATAAGTTCCTGTGAAGCTCAGTTGAGGACATGACATGGACAGTTTGCTTTAAAAGAGTAACCATTTAGCGTGTGTTATGTGTTAATTTCACCAAAGGGCAGCGTTTTGACTTGTAATTAATTAACTTGCACAGAAATTTGCTTTATTTTGGTTTTTAGGTCAAAGTTAGTGAAATGTTCCATTGCAGCAGTTAAAACTAAGTTAAAACTAAAACAGGCATTCAATACTATTTATTTCCAGGCTATTTTTTCTATGCTCATTGTACGCAGTTATTCTAATGAAATACTCCATCACTTTAATGTGGCTATATGACATAAGCACTCAGTTCTCCTTGTTTCCTCTCCCTTCTCTCCATATCTTAATAATAAAAAACATGTTGCCTGTTTGCATAGAGACCCATTTCTGGTGAGATCACCTTGGCTGATGTTCTCTTTATTTTTGCTGATGAAAGGGAGGATGTCGTACTGGGCCAGTGATAAATTTGAATCAAATGTCCTCTTCAAATATTTCTGGTATGTATTTCTTGCACTTTTAATCTCTTCAGAATAAACTCAGTGAAAGAAAAGGATAAACACTGGAGCTGTTTCTTTTTCAACGTGAACATTTATTCAGTGGCCCTTGTTTACCATATGATGCCAATAATAATTAATGAATATCATATACAAATTGATTTTAGTGGCGGAAGTTAGTCACCAACTCTTTTACAAATATGCAGGGTCGACACACTGTAGATTGTGACGTGGTCAAGTGACTAGGGCATAATTTGATTGTGGGTGCAAAAAAGCAAGTGAAAAAAATCAGACAAAATACCTCTGGTTGCGTTCCATGACATTAGTTATTTTTTATATATAATATATCTTCTTTTGATGCTAGCTAGTTAATACCCCATGCTACTGAAATATTTTTAATGTAAACGAACAGACAAAATTTGTTTTCTGCTGCTCTGGGGGGTTGGGGTGGTACTTTTGTGGCACCAGAACACTCAGGGCAGGTTCCTGCATGTACGAAATATGTTTTAGTGTGGTCGCCCTTTAAACATTAAACGCCTTGAAAAGACAGGTTATCGTGAAGACGTTATTGTAAGTTCCAGCAGACGGCATCGCACTGGACAGTGGGATTTCCCACAGATGCTGTGGGTGACTAGTTATCTCTGGGTCTGTGGCCTGCAATGGGCTGGATACTAGCACACTCATTAAGACAACAATGTTCAGCCGTTTTTTGCAGATTCTTTAGTGACAGTCAAACATTTGATAACTAAGCATCTGAGGAAATTGGGAAAGGAAGTAATTTTAAAATGCCGAAGGCCTGGAATGATGTTTTTTTGACGTGGCTCATTAAATCCACAACCTGTAACAGCTTAGTGTATATGTTTTTGCTACAGTTTGACGTTTTGATTTATCATTATCCATGCTTTTTTGGGTATGTTATTCTAAATGGAGGAAGGAAAGGAAAATTAATTGTATAGTTTATTTTTCTATGTCAAACATGCGTATTTTGAAACATGGTGGGCTGCATTTGACTGAACTTTAGAATTTTTATGGTATGGATAAATAGATGGAACTAGTTCAAAGAAGTCATCAGTCACTGACAGAAAAGCTGCTGCCAGTGACGGCACTAGACCATCCTACACATTGGTTTGACCCTGATTTCATACTGTTTTAATAAGAAAGGAGTGATGCCAGTATTGCATAAGATGTTGCCTTGGATATTTGGAGTGTTGGTGTAAGTCTATTCATCCCCCATCAGGCTTAATTACAAATAAGGGTACAGATTGGGTGAAGATGTATATGATCAGATCTAACAAGATGGGTTTTCTGGGTTTGTATTTTTCTTATAACGCTGTTAAATTCTGCGATCTGATTGGTCAGAAGGCTGTTCATTTATTTGCTGTATCTGCACACATAGTATCAGCCAGAAGAATTTCAGTAGTAAATAAATGTTTAATTTTAACTAGTGGTACTTCAAATTCCATATGTAGAACATCTACAAAACTATAATTAATGGAAAATATTAAATCAAACCAAAAAAATGCTACAAAGCATTTAGATGACAACAACAGTGCTACAGGCTGAGGACCAGGACCTTTGGTCAGTGATTTAATACCGAACTGATTTACTCATGTACAGTAATGCCCTTGTAGTCCAGTCATATTTTACTGTCCTGTTTATCCTTCACAGTCACATAGGCTGTGTTTTTGGTAGTTATTTGCTTCTGCAGCCGTCTGTTTAGAGTTGTATAGTGTATGACTTGTCATGTGTTCACCGTTAATCAACAGACTGATTTTATTTACTTGGTTTTGTCAGTAAAGTTAAAGACAGCTAAAGTTCATGCTGCTCTGTATTTTACTTTGACATCTGCTTGTACTGCTTGAGTTTTACAATTTACAGTTATGTTCACAAAAGCAGTTCTATGTTTAGCCATATTTTAAGGAGTTATGTTACAACTTTGTACTGTATGTAGCTGTCCAAGTGACATCAGTGACCTTTTCCTGAGTCGTCTGGTTGATGACTAGTTAACCTTTAAGAAGTAAATAGCAATGACATGTAAGGAGACAATGTTATGAGACTGTTTATCAGGTTGCTTGGTATATTTTCTAAAAAAATAAAAAGTTCTACTAAACCTTTTCTTTTCTAAAGATTTAAGTCATCCTTTGAATATGAATTTGAACTCCAATTCAGGGACTAAATTGGAATTTAAGGATAATAAATTAATACTGTGTTCTGATTCTACAAAACAAATGTGGGAGGGATTTTTATATAGATCTTAATCTTGTTCTTCGTGCAGTGTCTGTCAATCGCTCACACACATGCTGTATCTTACTTATTGACCAGGTGGCTCAGTAATGTGATTTTATTTAAACAAAAGGACAATGTATAGACCTGTTTAATAATCAGGATAGGATTGGAAAATTAGGTTTAGAACCATTGGACGGTAGTGATCATAAGGTTAAATTCGAGGTTAATTTTAGTGTCAGAAAAGCAGTGTCAAAATTAAAAGTATGCAATGTTAGGAAGGCTCACTTTAATGGTATGAGATGGTATACCTGTTTTGAGCAAAATTAAATCTAGGAAACAACAACCAAGGTGGTTTACTAAGGAAATTAAGAAAAGGGCTCTGTTCCACAATTGGAAAATCCATCCATCCATCCATTTTGCAAACCGCTTATCCTTACTGGGTCGCGGGGGGTCCGGAGCCTATCCCGGAAGCAACAGGCATGAGGCAGGGAACAACCCTGGATGGGGGGCCAGCCCATC
>JABFDZ020000001.1:36637537-36655012 GCA_019775955.2 Pollimyrus isidori
ATCTTGGGCATTTTTCACCACTTCTCTTATCATATATATAAAATACTGAATCTAATTCTGATGGAGCTATTTAAAAGAAACAAAAGAAATGTGTCAATTTGAGATGGAAAAGCTGGCTTTTACTATTGTTTTGGAAGTAGACAAGACAGATTTTTCTCCTGCTGTGTTGTGCTGTCCTACACAAAATCAGTGCAGTTCTGTCAGTGGTAGTGTTCTGAGTTCCAGACTGTAAACACAATTTTAGAGTTCTTATTTTACACTTCTAGGCTTATGTTTCACTTTTTTTCCCTTGCAGTGTTGGCAGTGGGTTAGAGAAATACAAGTGACTTCACTGTGCGCACTGAGCTATGAGCCATTTAGACTGATGTGTTGATCTTGGTAACATTCTGATAATTTACTCTAAGCCATTTGAATAATAGTAGTCAAGATACTTGATGGTTATGCTACAATGGGTTTAATTTATGTTGGCAGATTCAGTGTCTTATGATCCCATAAGTATTTCTGTCAGTTCATTAATTTAAGATTGACTTATTTCAAAGATGTGTGCCTTCAATTAGTTTGAATCAGTCAATTAAAAACTGAGCAATTAGCTCAAAGTAATTCAATTAATCTTTTTTTAATACTTTAATGGCAAGAATGTCTCAGATATTGCAGTGATTGCAAATGGGCATCAATAATCCTGTTCAAAATGAGTTGGATGGTGTCATGTTGGCCTGTGTTATGATGTTTCTTAATGCTGTGATTAGTCATAATGCACGATGACCTGATCTGTGCCAAATGCCTTAGAGCAATTGAGCTCAGTAGGACAGGAAGCCTTTCTGTTTGTGCTAGAGGGCAGAGATCCCAGCTTTCGGGTTGTAGGTGTTCCCTTATGGTCTAAATTGTCTTTTGTAGGTTAAGTTATATTCCCTCTGAGGGTCAATTGATGGTTTATGCTGCTTTTGCATTTTATCAAAGGCACCAACTGTTATTCCGAATGGCTTTCTGTTAACGGGCGAAATGTGGATTATCTTAGTCACTGAACCAAAGCAATTCAGTTTTATGATGAATACTGTAATGCTGAAAATCTGATAAATGTTTACATTTATAGGGTTCATTGTCAGATTTTGGGGTGCGCTTTGTTGTTATATTTCCGCAAAATGTAAGCTGTGGGTACAATAGGAAGCACCGCTACCTCACACCTTCACAGGCGGGTCCTTAAACCCTGAGACAGCCTTAGCACTGTTGCCTCGCATATCTTGGACTGTGGTTGGTTTGAGTCTCCCCGTGGGTCCATGTGTGAAGTTTGTTCTTCCTGTGTCATCGCTGGGTTTTCTCCAGGTTCTGTGTCCCCCCTGGTACTAGAAAGATTGTAGATTTTGAATGAATGATGTGTGTGCCCTGTGTGTGTGCCCTATGATGGCTTGGTGCCTTGTCCTGGGTTATTCCCTGCCTTGCATGTGTAATTCCCAGGATACATTCTAGACCCCTATGACCATACATAGGACAAGTGGGCATAGAAGATCGATGGATCTTCATACGGCAGTAAAAAAGAAATGTCACAATGTCGTTTTGGCTTGAATAAGCTCTACAATCATTGAATAATGAAACACATGGTAGAGGTCATAATGATAAGAATGGGGAATTATGAATTACCTGCAAAGTACGGCTGCATAATACTGGAAAAACTTGCATCAGAATAAAAAAGTAGGAAATTTACCCAATATGGCTATATACTGTATAATATATACACCAGTAGTTTGTCAAATAATTTGGTGTTGCCACAAGTTGTGCTGACACAACCATTGCTGGAAGGGCCACTTATTATAATCATTTTTATCCTCGTTGTCAGACTCATTCATGGATAGAAATTTAAGAAAAAAGAGTCAGGAACATAAAGTTACAAATGAGAGAAGGCCTTTTGGCCCATTAAACTCGCTTGGAGGGAATTAAACTATTGATTTAAATTTTGCAGGATCTTGTGGAGCTCAGATTTGAAGGAATCTAGTGTTTTTTGTTTGCACTCGCCCATCGGACAGACTATTCCGTACACTAATTACACACTGTAAGAAGAAGTTCTTTCTCGGATCCAGACTGGAGAACAAGAAATGATCACTAACAGACATTAGTCTTCCACTGTATGGAAATCTTCTGGGGGCACAAGGATTGTGGTAGTACGCTCTTGCTTAATGTTTTAATTAACCAGTGTTAGTTGCGTACTGATCTCATGTTTGTTCATCATTAATTATAATGGTTCATGAATTTCATGCAGGGCTTTTTCCATTATATGGACTCTGAACTCTGAGATTTATAATGTAGTTTTGGTTAGTCATTTTCATACTAGGGCTGTGTGTGTGTGTGTGTGTTTGTTTGTTTGTTTAGTGGGGAAAATTATGTAAAATATTTAAATTCTGCACTCTGGTAAAGTAGCAGTCAAGTCAGATATAATGTCATTTGTTTCTTGGCGCCAAAGTGTTCTTCCAGTTCGGTCTAGAGAACAGTGAGCTCATCGGTTACTGGTACTCTGGCTGCCTAGTGATGTTCAGATTCAATTTAAAAATGACTCTTTCTGCAGGAAGTCTCTGAGCTCTCCGTTGTCTGAGACAGTACACTGCAAGCTGCTATTGTCACAGTCATTTTTTTTCTCCAAATATTGGGCTGATGAATACATCCTTGGATTGTTGTTATGTGCTTGTGCATAAATATGTTTGCTTTTCTGTCTTTTCTTGCTTTTAACTTTGCAATGATTGTCACTTTTATGCAATGAAAGAACTCTAGTTGCGGCACTCTTTCAGATTTGTTCCCTCAAATGTGGTAAAATGGGTACTCTACCCCCCCCCCAACTCCCCAAGTCATTGCAGTTGATGAGGTGTCCTGGATTTCTAATTGCCTTCCCATACATCAAACCTTACAAAATTAGAATTGCAGTGGATTTACAGAATTTTCATTTGATACTCCTTGACAGAAATACATTATACCATTTCTATACATTGCCATGTTGAAGGAGGGTAAATTTTGTATACCGGTAATCTTAATTTAAAAAGACATATGATCACGGTATATGTACTTTATTGGAAAGACGTTTCTAATAACGTCCTCATATTTAGTTTTATGGATAGATGGATGGATACACTATACTAACAAATTAAGGTTTAACTAATGGATGCACAGGCAGATGATGGAGATGTAATTAGTTGCTGTGGCATACTATTTATTTACTTACAGTATGTATTTATTTATTTACAGCAAGGTCAATGAGCTTCATTGCTTGATCTGTCTCTGTTTCAGTTTTACCTGTGTCCTATCATTCTGTGTTGATAGTTCAGTGCTTGTACTCGTCAATTATTCATGCTGGAAATTCTTAGCAGGCCGACTTCAGAAATAAAAGTTCTGACTATCGGGGGACGGGCTGGTCTCCCAGCTGGTGTTAGTAAGCCATCAGCGCACATGGTGGAAGGGACACTGCATCAGACATGCTCTGTGAAGGTATCCAAGGAAAAAAGTGATACCGATGTGCTGCTCTGCTTGGCCTGGCATCGAGCGATTTCAAGGATCCTGGAAGGGAACAAGGTGTAATACTACAGCACGTAGTATGTTAACAGCCACACTGGTCTGGACTGAACCGGCGGGGGGTGCGACAGCTCGTGTGGTGATGTGAACTTCACTAGTGCTTGTTGTGGGTAGTCCATGTGGAATGTGGAATCCAGTGTATTGTATTTTTTTTCTTTCACCCATATAAAAGTACAGCTAATGAAGTCCCTACCGCTACCTGTGAATGCCCGACTGCTATAGAATTTAGCAACCCTGAAATGTGACAGTTTATTGATAGGGATCATTGGCCTGGTCCATAAAGACAGAGGAAACTGCACATCCGTCAGGTTCTCTTGGAACTGTCAATGGAGTCAAATGACAAGTGTTTTTACAGGCATTTTAGTTTGAGATTTCTGAGGGGTGGAAACCCAGTTCCTCATTCTGAATCTGTTACATACAGGTAGGTGTAAAGTGTTTTTACAGGCATTTTTGTTTGGGATTTCTGAGGGGTGGAAACCCAGTTCCTCATTCCGAATCTGTTACATACAGGTAGGTGTAAAGTGTTTTTACAGGCATTTTTGTTTGGGATTTCTGAGGGGTGGAAACCCAGTTCCTCATTCCGAATCTGTTACATACAGGTAGGTGTAAAGTGTTTTCCCCCAGATATTTTGATAAACAGTACTCTGGATGGAAAAAAGTTTTTAATATTTTGTTACTACTGCTATGAACCTCTCTAAAGGGGGAAGCCTGTCCTTTGTAGGATGGACTTCATGCATGTTCCCTCCAATTCCCTCTACAGGTTGTACATCTCAATGGTTTGCATGTTGTCCAGTCCCAAGACTCATAACTGAAACCTGCTTCTTTTGTTTTCCTTTTGTCCTTGGACTCTACAGCACATTTTGGGTTCTATTATTTTTACATTGATCTGATAGCAGTCCCATGATTGTTCAGCCCTGTATATCCCCAAAAAGGAGAGAAGTTTTCTTCAATAAACTTTCACTTGCCGACGATGCTCCCATATTATCCCATGTTTGTTCTCCTCAGCCCTAAGACACTGGTGGGATTTTGTTTCTCTTCTGCATTCTGCTGTGTCAACGCTGTGCTTATCTGTTAGATCAATGTTTTGTAACCTGGTCCTCGGGGACCCCCAGACAGTCCACTTTTTTTGCTCCCTCCCAGCACTGTACCAGACAGCAAAACTTGAACTGTCTAGGGGTTTCTAGGGCCAGGTTGGAAATGCTGCAGTATGTGATGTAATTAAGGTATGTGATAGGGATAAGTCGGTATTGTAGAATATTCAAGAGTGTGCACAAAATTGAAAAAATACTTAAATCCAATAATAAATGAGCAATTTTAATTATTATTTTGTAGCTATAATTAATTGTGATTTATCCCTTCTCTAATAAGTTTGCAGTATATTCACTCTGAAGTTTACCACCGCTGTTTTTGCCTGAGCTCTGCATGCGGTTTATCAGCCAGTAACAATCATTTTCATCCTTGCTCACTCTTAGTGTGGCGCATTTGTGAGAAACTTAAATGAGTGAGGAGAACATGAAATGATCACCAGAAGACATTTGTCTTTCACTGTATGGAAGTATTCCGGATTCCACAGAAATGATTTGTCGGCTCTGCCTGTGTCTATTGGCACAGCTTATGGCAATGTGTGTAAGAGATCTGATTATGCTGCTGCTATTAATTTTGTAGCAGCATAAATGTATTTTAAAAAGTACATTTAGGTTGTCAATGTTGTCATTAAAATGTTCTTAATTAATGTTATGTGAAATTTCTTCTTAATATAATTATAAATAAAAGTGATTTTTCAATGTACCAGCAGCCCTAGTTTCAAGGCTACTTTTAATGTTTTAAATGATCCTTTAGCGCAGCAATGAGTGATATCAAAATTTTTATGGAAATAAGACAAAGAAGTTTCGTGATCATTGTGTTGTTAAAAATAAATTGGCATTTGCAGTAAGTGCCCGAGGTAGAGGCCGTTAAACGTTAATGTATGCACTTCAACCATCTTTTCAGTTTAATATAATTTCAGTTTCAATGTAATTTATTCAAGCTACTTTTTAATGTTTTATGTTATCCTTTTGTAGCAAGAAGTCATACCTCATTTTGTATGGGAAGAAATATTTTGATCAAGCTCCAAGCACGTTTTGCTGTATGTGGTGGGGATGGGATGAGGGCGGATTAACAAAACATTATTTGAATAATGACTGGCAAAATTTGGCTAGCTAGTCTGTCTGGAGTGTCTGTCCCTAATATGTGAATGCAGTCACTTGCAGTGCATACATTTTATTATCCACATATAAAAACTCCACATGTGAATTTATAATAACGGTAAATGCAATGTGCTGCCGTGTGGAAGACTATGTCAGTTGACCTCTCTAAGTGCACAGCTGCTTTTTCACATAACTTAATGCCTCCTCGTCACTTTCATCTTTCCCCATGCAGTTGTGTTGCTGGATACCACCAGTGCTCTGGGTGAGCTGGGCTGGAGAACGTATCCCATCAATGGGGTAAGTTTGGATGACTTTATTTTACTTTTCAACTTAATTTGTGTACTCCTGTCACAAAATTTCCACACAGTAGCCTTGGTTTTTGTAGCTGTTGTATATTGTGGGTTGGTGTTGCTATTGAAGTTTTGTTCAATAACGGAGGACCCCAGCCTTGTTCCCTGTGACGTACTGGCATCCCACCCTCGCTATCCCTTGACTTGTTATAATAGTAATAATAATTCAGATAATTTTTGTATCGCACGTTTTACCCCAAGGTGCTGTGCAGGGGTATATGGTAATGCATTATTACATCATTTATACAGAATGATACATGAAACAGGAAAAATGTGAATAAGGAAAGAAAGAATGCCAGAAGACAATGATGGTGATGAACCAAAAACTTTGGAGTAGGGAGAAAGACAACATCTGGGGGTCTGAGGTTGGCTGGCTGCCCCCTCTATCCCCCCCCCGGCATACTATCATTACTAACATTTCTCTGAAAACAGAGAAAATGGGCTTGCTTTGATAAAAACAAGGTTTAAATTGTGGATATGGTCAAAGTGCATCAAATCAGCCTATTCTCCAAGCAGGTCTATATCAGCAGATCTTGCAACATACTCACAATGTCGTTATTATTATTATTGTTATTATTATTCCTTTCATAGCTGTGTATCCAGTAAAGGCTTGGTCATATTATTGTTCTAAATTGTTGTTATTAATATTCAGGTTTAGTGCTGCCTCTACAAGCACTTCTTGGACCGCAGAATACAAGCCTGTGTCCTTAATTGCCACATTAACTGCAGTAATTGGTGCCCTTGGGGGCAAAATATACACAGACAGCATTAAACGTTTCACCGTGCAAAGATGTGCATCAATTAAGGCGATAAAAGTGAAGCATGGCATCTTGTGGCTGACACAAATTTAATGGGTCATAAACTGTGTGGTTTTGTTTGTCCTGACTGACCTTCATGTTCAGTCATGAAATTATATTTATTATTCAATCAGTGAATTATTGGAGGTAGCTGATTGCAGAAGCTCTGGACAGCTCACATTCATTTAATTTTTAGAGATGATTTTTCCATTAGAAAAAGACCTGGTTTAAAAGGTTTGGGATAGAAGGAGGGGTGGCACTGTGTTTGTGTGCAATGTAATACTCACTAAAAAACAGGAAATCCAGGGGTTCAAGACACCAACGCAAAATCTGAACAAATTTAAAACTAATGTTTTGGTGCTAAATGTTATCTGCAACACTGGCTGGGTGGCAGCAGTGTAGATTAAACAAAAGAGCCAACAGTGATATTTAACTTTTTGCAGGAAGTAGAAGTCAAGAGCATCTGATAATTATACATATTCCCTGCCCCGTCTCCACACCACACCTCCATCAGCCACTCAGAGCATCACTTTCATAATTTCAACAGTTCATGTTCTGGTCCTCTTGGTCCGCAGCATAACAAATTAGCAGTTTTGTGAATCAATGCAGTTCTTGAACCTGAGGATTTTTGAGTATTTCTGCGATGTGGCTTTTATGAGAGCAAATGACTGACTCACTGAATTATGCAAGAACTTGGTAGCAGCCCTTGTAAGATAAGGTTCTGTAGTCTAGGCTCATGCACGCTTGTGTTTTAGGCAGACCCAGTATAGGGACTGCAGCTGGCTTGGTTAATGGAGGATATACCGACTTTGTGAAAACCTTATGAAGTCCATCATTTTGTTTAGTTTTTTTTGTTTTGTTTTGTAAACAATTTGTTTTCCTGCCAGCCGTGTACTGTTTTTTTCACTGTTGCAGAAACGCATTATGTTCTGTGACTGTGCATGGGAACCCTTTTCGAATGGATGTTCGTGAGCAGTTATTTGGGTCATGTGCGTAGTGCAGAGGGGGGGGGGGTGCAGGTCCAACCAGCATCAAATGACTCTGTGCCACCAGCATGTTGGAATTGTCTTATGTGAGTAACTTCTCTATGCCTTCTTTAGGCTTTGTGCTGTCAGAATAAAAAAAAAACATGTCTCAGTAGTTCCTTACTCTTGAAAATCAGAGGAATAGTTGCGGTGCATCTATAAATATGAAGAGTCTTAAAATATTTGTTGACGATCCTGTGTGGTGAGCTACTGCTTGAATAAAACTAAAAATAATAAATGTGAAGGTGCACTGTGCCTCTGCCCTGAACTAGCAGTAACCTGGAGGATCTGCAGTATGTCTGTATCCCCTCAAGTTCTGGTGCCACTCTTCCACTTCTGAAGATTTAATTTTTTTTTTACCCAGTGTCAAAAGAGAGACTATTACATCATGTAGGCCAGTCTGACAGCAGCCAAGAGCTAGGCTGGCTGCAGCCCTGACTCCATGATTAAGCTGTCAAGACTTTTCCTTTCTTGCCCGGGGAGAGTGGCTTGTCCATGAATATTTAACGGCAGCAGGTGAAGAGGGGAGAGGAGGAAAACGAAGCAAGATCGCCGGGTGGTAATTTCAGCCTAAATTCCATTCAGTTAGAGAACAGAGAAGGCCTGTCCCTCCACTCTGTTAGACTGAAAACAAAGTCTCAGCTCCCATGCGACATTAGCACCAACTTTCAGATGGTTGCCTTACACGTGCCATGTTTTTGAGGTTAGCTGAATTCCAGTACTTCTTCTCCAAAAGCATGAATGAAATGATCAAAGACCTTCTAAACCAGAACAGTTAGCATAAGAAAAAGCCAGGGCAGACTGTGATTGCTTTGGAAAGATACAGTCTTACCCTGAAACGATACCTGCCTTGGTTTTGCATTTAAAGGGGCCTCAATTTTAGCTGGCGGATATAAAGATGTCGATGTCTGTTTAGTTGTCAGGTTGTACTTAAAATACACCCTAATGGCATAAATATCCTGAAAGGATATTTCACATAAATCCCCAAGTAGCCTTGATAATTTTCTAATTAAAGTGAAACTACAAAAAAAGGCTTGTTGTTAGGCAGCTTCTATCAATTGATTAATTGAGCCTCACTTCCCCCATCAACAGAACATTTTCTAATGAAAGGTTATGGCTTAACATCCCAGTCACATTGGCTGCCGGATGAATTTGCATGTCATCAGACTACCTGTCGGAGGGATTGTTTTATCGGGATGTCAGCCATCATGGGACTTACGCGTGTCATGTCTGAGAAAGTGGTCATTTCTGACAGTGTCAGGATGAGTAGAAAAAGCACAGACTAACAGAAATGGGATCCGTCAGTTTTTGTGATTAAACAGCGAGCAGAAACTAGGATGTCGTAGATTCATAGCCCACTGCCATTGTGCCTTAAGCAGTGAGCACAAATTCTTAACTCGCTATAAAGAGATGTTATTTTCCCATTTTGTTTAAAGAAATATACAGTAGATATGTGCACGTAAATTTCTAACTAGTAAACACTTTGTACATGTAAGTGAACAATACAGTATGCTGAAGAATGTGGCATTTCCCTGCAATTCCTCCAGTCAGAAATATTCCAGCTAGTGTGATCGTCTGCTTCCCCACTCAGAATGATTTATGAAATCATCCTGTCTGCAACCGCAGGGGGAAACTGCACCTGATTGGACGTCTGCAGGCTGCCCACCCCCCCACTGCAGACATACTGTTGAAATATGTATGAGTACCCTCTCCCAGGAGCACAGAGCGAGGACATATTTATTTCATTACCTAAAATGACTGAGGAATTAAAAAAAGCTTGATATCTTCTAAGCTATTTGTTTGTCATACAAAGCTCACGGTGGATTTTTTGCTGGTTAATGCAGAGCAAGTTAATCTCACACTTATACATACAGCACGTGTGACAAAATGGAATGTCCTGTTTTATTTGGAGGCAGATCCTGGTTTTGCATGTCATATCCAAAGACTGACAGCACCTTGCAGCTTCCGAAATCGCATGCAGAACTTATGGACTGCCTTATTTTGACATTTGGCTTGCTGTATTTTATCCTTAACATAATGTTTATTCATGGGCCTCCTGAAGTTTATAGCCTCCTTAAATGCACTTGAGGGGGTTTTGCAATTAGGGAGTCCTAGGGGATTCTGGGGAATCCTGAGGGATGCGTGTAAGCAAGTATAATGACCAGTTATACTCATCAGTAAGTCATCAATTGGGGCCATATGTATAAAATAATAATTAACCAGGTAAACTGTGGACTTTGCCCATATATACCTGTCATATCTTAAAAAAATATCATAAATGTAGTTCCTGAGGGAAAATGGGATATGTTTTAAAGAAATTATTCTACTTCCAATGACCTCTGTCCTTACAAGGCTTAAGCAGTACCAAGGGATGAGTTAATTGGCTCATTTCCTGTCAAAGACGCCAGAACCAATTTTTATAGCACTCCTTAACTACACATCTGAAGGCACCAGGAGTAATTAGGAGATTCTGATGGCTCCTCCTTGGTAGTGCTGCAGATAGAGGGACACAGCCCTGTGTTTCATCATGGGGAATGAAAGCGAGTGGGACGTATTTCATATGCAGAATAGTCTTTGTACGTGCAGAGTGCACCACTTGAAGGAAAGAGGTGTCCCCTTCCACCTCATCAAGGGACAATGTTCCATGATGAACTCTGCCCCATAAGATGGGCTGACATTCCTGCTTTTAGGGCCAGGCGTGAGTAGGGGGACTGCTTCAGGAATGAGGGGCCAGAGCTGTGCTCACTTGTACTATACTCTGTCTGCTGTGCTCTGTCTGCTGTAATCTCTATGCCTCCTGTACTCTCTCTATGCCTCCTGTACTCTCTCTATGCCTCCTGTACTCTCTCTATGCCTGCTGTACTCTCTCTATGCCTGCTGTACTCTGTCTATGCCTCCTGTACTCTCTGCTCTCCTGTACTTGCTGCTCTGCCATAGTCTCTGTGCTCTGCTGTGTTGTCTGTGCCTGCTGTAGTTTCTGCTCTACCATACTGTCTGTATTCTGCAATATTGTCTGCACCTGCTGTAATCTCTGTACTGTTTTACCATTCCATACATAGTATTCCATACATGCCATATTAGTCGAATCACTTTTTCATTTCACACACATATTCTAAACAACTAGAACAAAAAACAGTTAAATACAACAGTGAATACTGGATTAAAAAGCAATTCACAACAGTACCTAATTACTGTAAAAACTGTAAAATAATATTTTGCTTCTAAAACTCTTCTATTATCCTTTTCTGCTGTAATTATTACACTGACATCTGGACTTGTTGATATTTTATTTATTAAGAGATGAAAAACAATTCAAACTTGCACTGGTGTACAGATCCTCAGTGATAATCCTACCTACAGACAGTGTGGGCTCCACATGCTACCCTGTGGCCCTGTTTTCAGCAGCTCATCATAGACCACAGCCTCAGACTCAGTCTACACTCATTTTTCTGCTGCCCTTAGGGCTTTGATCATGATGCATAATGGTACCTGTGGGTTTTACACAGACTGTATGACCAAACTGTAATGTTGCAGACTTTGTCTAGATTACAGTTAAGCTTAAAATGTACCCATATGAAATATGATATTTTAGACCATGTACTATTTTTAGTTTTATTTGTTTGCATTTGTGTCTCAAAATACGCAGCATGCCTATGTCAATGTTTGTCAAAGAAAATTTAAAAAGCGCTTGTTTTCTTTTATAATCAAAAATCAAGAACATTAGTGAGATTGAGGTAAGTTGTTCATGGACTTGGAGCCTTGTACAGTATAGATGCAATATCAGTGATTAAATGGCAAATGTACATGTACATGTTTGATGGGTTAAACAACATTGTTCATTTATATCCATTCAGACACAAAATCGACAAGGAAGATCGCTGAGAAAATCTGTTTTTTAAATGGCAGAAAGTGAGCTTCCCCTGCCCTTAATCAGCATATGAAAGCAGAGCTCAGGCACTGAACAGGGGCATTTCACTCTCCTCCTCTGTGCGCAGTCCTGCTTTTCAAAGGCTGACCTTTCGGGGGGGCTGTCAGCATCCCTGAGACTTATAAAGGATTTGATCAGTGATTTGTGAATGATTTATATGCTCCATCTAAAAAGTGTGATGGGCTTTCACATCGTTAATTTGACCAAACACTTGGCCACCCTCTTCACCTTAGATCCCTCTGACTCTCTGGTGTTGATTTTACTTCATGATCCCGGATGCTGGGACTTAATAGAGGACCTCTCTGGAGAACGACGGGCAAATAGATCTTCTCTGCCAATAGTGATTTCAAACCTCCAACACCAACATTGTTCTCTACAGTACATATATTCTATGTGCCATGGATGTTAATATCAGATTCATTATTAGCCTGGAAGCTGTTTTCACTTTACAGTCATGTTGAACAGTGTAGAGAGAGAGTGATTTTTCCAGAATTTGCTCCTCAAACAGAAACCTACTTGACAGAGTGAACATGTAAGATGAGCTAGTCTCAGCAGAGTTACAGACAATGTCTAAATCTTCATTTTCTGACTTGTGTCCAGTATAGATTTTCATTTGTGTTGGAAATGGATAGGGTTGTTATGATATTTTTTACTTCCGAATCAGAAAGCGAAAATAGGTGATGTCGTATGTGTCAAAAATACTGCCTCACTAGTATTTTGTTGTACTGCTTTCTGTCCCGAGGCAAGCTATTCTTTTCATTCTGCATTCATTTCCAGTAATCACACATGAACCGATAAAGACTGTTGTTAAATTGATTTCATTCTGTGATGTCTAGAGTTGCTACTCAAGGATGAGAGACCCCCGGGGACTCAGACCGAGGAATGTTGCAGCGAAACGTTCATTTATCCAGACAAAAACTGGTAATAAACACTCCCTGTCTTACCGCATGAGAGAGACCGATCAAAGCTTTATTATAGTCATGCATTCTGTAGTTTCAGGTGCTAGATCTAAAGCTGTCCTTGAACATTGATGAAACCTGCTGAGTACTCATTTATTTATTGTTTTAGTTTTGCAGCTTTCACCCTTAAATCTCCATCACATGAGCACATGTCCAGGAAATATTGTCTTGTGTATAACTGTGTGTACTCGTTTATTTAGCTGTGTCTTCTGTCTTTGTAATATAAGATTGTCGGTGGCCTTCTAGCCTGTCTTCTAAAGTTTCACAACCCCCATTATTTTCTAATAAAAGAAACAGTACATCTGCCCCTAAGGCTATATCTGCTTTTGTTCCCATTATGTGTATTTAACTGACCTTTAGACACAGAAAACTTTGGCTAACTCAGCCTTAAGCCAAATAGTCTTGGATTCATCATCCTGTTTTGAATCCTCCTCCTTTGCTTATAAAACATATGTATTTGAAGCAGATGCTCATTCCTCCAGTGAGGATGAGGAGACCTCCTGCACTTCAGAGCATTGAGAAAGCCCTTCGAGTACCAGAGAGCTACTGCTGATTTGGAGGGTTTGATGGAGTTCTATTTGCAAAATGGTGCCATTCAAGTGGTACTGGGTCTAGGCCAGAACCATGGTCTTCAGCTTCATTTAGAACACCGCTCATTAATTGCCACCACACATATGTAAGAATCAGTTATTCAGATGTGTGCACCCCTCATTAGTGACACCCCGAATACCCCTCACTGGTGACAGCCACACACCCCGAATACCCCCATTAGTGACATCTGCACATCGCGAATACTCCTCATTAGTGAACACCACACATCCTAAACACCCCTCATTAATGACCATCGCACTTCCCAAACACCCCTTGTTAGTGAACACCGCACATCCCAATTACCCCTCAACAGTTAATACCACACATCCCGAATACCCCCATTTGTGACAACTGCACATCCCAAACGCCCCTCATTAGTGAACGCTGCACACCGCAAACACCACACATCCTGAACTCCTTTCATTGGTGACAGCCGCACATCTCCAATAGCCCTCATAAGTGAAAACCACATATCCCAAACACCCCTCATTAGTGACAGCCGCACATCTCTTTATTTGTCATCACACATGTGTAGGAATTATTTATTCTGATGTGTACGTTTTGCGTTTACTCTGACTGTGGTGAATACAGATGTCTGCTTGTGTATTATGGAGTGCAACAGTGATCTGTAGGAAATGGCATCTCTTTGCATCCATGCCCCTTATTTTCCTTCTTGCGCTGCTCCATCGTTGCTAATATTCTTCATGTTAGCTTCATGTTATTAGCTCATAAGAGTGTTGTTTGAGGCTGTAATACAGATAATCTTTCCAGGAAAAGGACAGGGTAATTTATTATTTTTAATGTATTTTTAATTGAACTGGTCAAATAGATGGGATGGTACAGTCACCTCACACCTCTGTGACATGTTCTCCTTATATCATCATTGGGTTTCCTCCAGAATCACTGGTTGCCAGATTTTCCTTCGTGTTCCATCTTGGGTTATTCCCTCACTTGCACCCATTGCTTTCATGTTCGGCTTTGGACCCCAGCAACGTTGCATAGGGAAACCAGGTGTGTAAAATGGAAGCATGGGTCAAATTGAGTTTTGTCTCAGATTTGTTCAAATGTCACCCGTTACTGTGGTCATGCTCAGCACAGTCATAAATCACAATTGCTTTGTAGCACGTGAATCCAGCACGTGAATCCAGCACGTGAATCCAGCACGTGAATCCAGCCCCATGATGTTCCTCAAGGTTCAGCCTATGTTGCCTCTTCAAATGACACATTCTTGCACAGTCACCCTCAATTATGCCATTTTGAATCACTATGGCCTGCTGACGTTTTTATTGGCCTGTTTTATTGGATTAGTAGTGTAGGTGTGATTGCTGGGGCATGTTAGTCGTGCCCCTGGCTCTCCTTCTGTCTGTGTGGGTTTCCCCCGGGTACTCAAACTTCCTCCTGCAGTCCAAAAACATGCCGTCAGGTGAACGAGGGACTCAAAATGATGTGTGTTTCCTGTGCACGTGTCCCCTGCTCTGTGCCTGGCATTTGCTGGATTAGCCTCCAGGCTCATTGTAGTCCAGATTAGGAGTGTGTTTTAATGAAGTTATATATGTGTACATACATTTAGAAGAGCTAGAGGTGACACTCTTGATGCTGTCATATAATGGTTGGTATAAGAATTAGTAAAGCATTTTACAGCATGTTCTGTTGGCTGTCATAAAGCATTATAGCATTGATTATAAGCTCCAATGAATTTGGCATCTATAATGCACTTTAGATACTTTCACAATGCCTTACAGTATAATGGTTGGTATATGAATTAAGGATGCTTTATACTGCACTTTGAAGGTATCTGTAGTGCATTGTAGGTGAGAAGTTCATATAGCATTCATAATGCGTAATAAACTTGGTTACAATGTGCCATACCTTTTTATAAATACTTATAGCCATGTTTATAATGCTTTTTGAATGCATTGTAATGTGTTATGTAAGTGTTCATATATTGTTATAGACATGGCATTCATAGAAAGTGTTAACAAGATACATTTGGTGCAGAAGGTGTGTCACACAGTTCCTTGTGCTGTGCCTGTGTGTGATGCAACAGAGCAGTGCTGTGCTCTCTGATACAATGAGGATCGTCAGAGATGCGGCTGATGAGGCAGCTTGGCACAGGCTGAAGAGTCGCTCAGTACAGAGCTGGAGCTCGCTGGCCTGCATCAATTTCTGTTTTCGCCCTTCATACACCCTTCAGAGTTTGCCTATGTGCATACACGCTTTCTTAAAGATCAGTACTCATTTTTCGTTATGCTTTGTTTTTAATAAGACACTGTCTACTTTAATTTTTTTTTTACTAAAGGAAATCAATAATGCTACCTGGAACGATGGCAAAAAAATTTGATCTACACAGTGGTTTTGAAATGATATTAGCTCTTCTGAACATACTGCTGGACCTGCAGCATCACATGGAGTAAACAAAGAGGTAATTACAGTAGATAACTTGCTCTTTCTAAATGGCAGGCTTTTCAATGTATATATTTTTCCAATATAAACAATAACATTTTATTTTTAACTTTATAATTTTCTTTACTCCATTGCTTTTGTGACATGTCTCTGTAATTGACATTTACATTAGTAGTGTGCCACTAAAAATATAAGCTTGATTGTTTGTAATTATCTGAATGGGAAGATATACTTTTATTGACATTCAATAACATTGAGATTTGGCTGTTTTATAATAGTACCAACTGGCAGTTTCCATTAAAATAGGACTGATAATTTGTTAAATTGAGGTTTTGCTTGCCAATAATAATGACGACTAGTATAATGTATAGGATTTTCTACTCCAAGAAGGATGCTCTGGTTTGCTAATGGCTAGTAAAAGATAAATGCATGTTCAGAATCAATAAGAACTTTTGCTGAACATAAATCAATACTTTTTTAAAGTACCAGTAACATGAGCTGAAATTTTATGGGTTTTTTTGTTAATATTTAAATATTGCTGAAACAGAACATAAATGTCTTTCAAACATTTAACTAAATAATAATTTAGCAGCGATGCAAAACCTAACCAATACTTCCTCTGGTGGTGATTCCACAACAGCTAGATCAGAGTCGCAGGGGACTGGATTCTCCCACGTCTCTGCTTGCTGCCCCACAGTCTTTGCAGACTCAGCGACGTTTTGTCCCAATGAGTCCAGCTTCCTCACAGCCGGCCCAGCACTCTGCCCGATAGATATTCATTATCCACACCCCCATGGAGGGATAGCTGATGGATGGAGGGTCCAGGACGGGCCTGGGGGCTTCTCGTCTGAAGAGATGAATTCAGAAGTGAGATGAGTGTAGGGTCTTTGGATTTCATTCGGTCATGGGTGTCGAATTGCCTCAATCGATCAAAAGGGGGCAGCGGAGAGCGTGGGAGCAGTCCCCTGGCTTTCCCCCTTCCGATGGATTTCATCCTCGCAGAGGTACACCGGATAGCAGCATTCCAGAGAGGCTGCATTTCCTGCTTAAAGGCTGCCACAGTCTGGTACCATGAAGGACAGCAAAACCTCTTCATGTGGGATGACCTCGAATACAGCAAGGTGGAAATGTCTATGGAATCTGCACACTGCCACTCCATGATCTTGTTAGTGCTGCCACACTCTCGTTGAAGTTTAGGGAAGATTTCACATTTTGCTGTTTTAATTTGCATCTATCCTAGCATCCCATATTTGTTCCTGTATATTTTGCATCTTAGCCAGCATAATGATTCATGACTGCTGCCTATATCTTAGTTAATTGTTATAGAACATAATCAAGCGTAGATTTTAATAATATGCGGGACAACAACTTGGAAGCAACATAAAATGAGTGAGTGACTTTAACGTTTAACAGCACTGCTGAGATTCCTAACCTTAGCAGTGAATAAACAGAAACTTAAACTCCATTTTAAAATTATTGGAGAACTACCTGATTATAATTGATTATAATTTCAATTGATTCCTTGTTTTTCTTCCCTGGGAAATTATTATGATGTTGCAAAGACTTTGGTTAATCATACCTAAATCAAAATGGCTAACCCATAAATGTTTAGCCTGCAACGCTGACTCTAATGTCCTTGCTTGCTTCTATGCGGGGGGGGGGGGGGGGCCCGCCCCCCCGCGCCGGC
>JABFDZ020000001.1:36666226-36676399 GCA_019775955.2 Pollimyrus isidori
TCCATTTCCTCATCCTCTTCTCTCTTGTTTTCTTCTTCGCGGGGCGGGCCCGCCGGCGGCTCGGCCGGGGGGGGGGGGGGGGGGGCGCCGGGGCCGCCCCCCCCCCGAGCATCTGGGAAAGGCAGCAGACAGAATGCTTTTCTGCTGAAGCTGAACGGGGGGGGGAAGGCAGGACATGCACCCATTTAATAAGGAAGAGGTAAGATAAGTCAGGATGAGCTGGGATGGTCACCTGACTTACCCTCTTACCCAATAAGCATGGCACCCGCACTCATCAGAGACATGCATGTATGCAAATGTATTTGAAGCCTAAGGTTATTTAAACCAGTGTTTTTCAAACCAGTCCTCGGGGACCACTAGACAGTCCAGGTTTTTGCTCTCTCCCAACTCCCAGGGACTTTGGGTGAGAGAAAAAACGTGAACAGTCTTGGGGTCCCCAAGGACTGGGTTAAGTAACACTGCTATAAACGAGAGCAGAGAATGATGTAATGGGCACAAACAGCCGAATATGGTTAAGTGTTTCAGCCCGTTTTGCCCTGTACATCATTTAGCTCATTGGTTCATTTCGTTTTTTCGTGTTGGGGCTGCCTTTGGGTCACTGAGCACCTGTTTTACTTTTAATAGCAGGAGAAGTAGAATGACCTGGAGAAGGAAACTCCATTATTTTCTATTCTATAAACATAGACAGAAATTGGGTGGTTAACTTCACAGCCTGACCGTGTGACTGCAGCCATGTGGTCAGCAGGGTAATCAGCTTTCCAATACAGGAGCTTGATGTTTGGCTGTGTTTTTGTGGCATTTAGGACAGACAGAAGATACAAGACAAATAATTAAGTGTTATTTTTGAATGCTAATAACTCTGTTAGTACTATTGAAAGTCTCATTAAGGCATTTGTGCTTTATTCTGCTCTGACATCAAACCAGGATTTGAGGCATTTTTACATGTTGTTTCTATTCTGTTCAGTTGGATTCAAAAAGATTTTCTCTCATCTCCTGTGGCATTTTTCAAATCACAAACTGAACAGAAATTTTTCTCATGTCTTCTCTTCAGTGGGACGCCATTACGGAGATGGACGAGCACAACCGGCCCATCCACACGTTCCAGGTGTGCCATGTGATGGAGCCCAACCAGAACAACTGGCTGCGCTCCAACTGGATCTCCCGCGAGGCCGCACAGAAGATCTACGTGGAGCTGCGCTTTACACTGCGCGACTGCAACAGCATCCCCTGGGTGTCGGGCACCTGCAAGGAGACCTTCAACCTCTTCTACATGGAAGCTGACGAGCCTCACGGCATCAAGTTCCGGTCGATCCAGTACACCAAGATCGACACCATCGCTGCCGACGAGAGCTTCACACAGATGGACCTGGGCGACCGGATCCTCAAGCTGAACACGGAGGTGCGGGAGGTGGGACCCATCAGCAGGAAGGGCTTCTACCTAGCCTTCCAGGACATCGGGGCATGCATTGCGCTGGTGTCCGTGCGTGTTTATTACAAGAAGTGCCCATTCACCTTCCGGAACCTGGCCACGTTCCCCGACACCATCCCACGCGTGGACTCCTCCTCGCTGGTGGAAGTGCGGGGGGCTTGCGTGCGTAACGCGGAGGAGAGGGACACGCCCAAGCTGTACTGCGGAGCGGATGGTGATTGGCTGGTGCCCCTGGGGAGGTGTGTGTGCAGCACAGGCCACGAGGAGCTGGACGGCACCTGCCTCCGTGAGTGTCCCCTTTCTAGTCATTCTCTGTGTCCCCGATCAAGTCTGGATGACGAGACGCCTCAGATCATATCGGGTGAATCTCGAAAGACACAATATATGAACCTGATAGTGTGAGTAGTGCGCTGGGACTGAACAATAATACAGGCTTGCTGATATAGGTCTGTGCCTCTGCAGACGCTGGTGTCCTCACCTGCACTGTGTCTGACCTCCGTCCTCTCCCTAGAGGGCGCTGGCAGGAAGTGTCATAACAAGAGAGGGAGCTGAGGTTTTCTGCGGGAACTGGTGCTCACCGCAAACATCAGATTACCAGGAGTCACATTGGTCGCCCGCACGCTCCAGAGCGCACTCATCGTGCCGTGATGTCATCTCCCCAAAATGTGAGACAGTCTCTCCAGCACCTTTGTAAGGGACATCAGCAATAAATCTGCGCCCTGCTCTTGGTTAGTTAAATAGCAGTTATTCAACATTGTTAAATAGCATTACCTCAAATCAATAATTACTTTACCAGTCAGTTGCTATGCAATTGTAATTGCTTTCCCGATGTTATAAAATATTTAAATGGCAAACTAACTATGCGGAATGGCAGAGAGAATGATAATTTAATAAATACGAGGCCCTTTGCCGGCCTAGCGACTTTAAGACGTAGCCGTGTCGTCAAGATGTGGCGTCTTGCAGTCATAAATAAGGAAGATAGAATGTAGCTGGTGAGTGGTGAGAGGAATGCAGCTTTGGCATGGCAGGAATGTGGCAGCTGCCTGAGAGTCCTGCAGTTTGTTTGATGCACAGTAAGGATGTAAATAACTAAATGAATATTAATCATATTGTCAAGCAGATTTTTATTATAGCATAGTATTGAAGGACTGTACATTTGGCTGTGTATCTTGCCAAAGTACACGGTGTTGTTTTTCTTTTTTAAAGAAAAACATTGCAGTTGCTTTTATCCAAAGCAGCATATATTTATTAGACAGCAGGCTCAGAGAGTAAGGGGCTGAGGGCACTGGCTCAACACTGAAATCATCCTGCCAACCCTGGGATTTGAACCAGCGACTTTCCGATCACAAGCACAGAGCCACAGACCCCCATTAAGTATAATACAAAATGCAGTGGTGCTTCTGTTAAGGAGCTGAAGGGAGCAGCCCTGTGGCCAGACTCGAGGCTCTTACCCTGACACTGCAGGCAGCAAAGCCTGCTGCCCTCACCGGGTAGCCAGCGAGTTACCTCTGAGTAGCACAGACTTTCAAGCTGGCTTGTTTACCCTGACAGAACCATGTCAAAAAACCTATACTATCTATGTATATTCCAGGAAAGCAGAGATAATCATAACCTTACAAGGGCCACCACACAGACGAGACGATACGAATGTCAAAGCGCAGGTCAGCAGGACGAGATTGGATAAGCCTTCCAGGTGGCCTTACCCAGGCCATGGCAGTAGGCAGCTGAGCTGGAGGCTTGGCGCCGCAGGAACGGGCCGAGAATCTCGCCCTGGCCGGTGAACAGCCTGGCCTTAACTTGGCTTCATTATCCTCACATCGCCAGCTCAGCCCAATCCCACTTTATCTTCTGCTGATGCGCTTGCTCAGTATAAACGGGCTCAGCTGTGATCTAATAAGCGAAGGTCTAGCTGTTTGAAATAGCTGTTTTTCTCTTTTTATGGATGAAGGAGCAGTCCTTTTTAACAGGCAAGGGCTGCGTCAGGGAGATCTTGCCGTAGATCAGCCTCAGCGTTCTCCGAAGCAAGGCCCTCCCTGCGGCATTATCAGCTGAGCCCATCGCTTGATAGATTAAGCCTGCTGTCCCGGGTTGCTGTCAGCTGTCAGGCCCTGCCTTTGTAATGGGAATACAGAGTGAATTTGTAAGTGGCGCCCTCACCTTCCTAAGACATTTTAAAGCCTGGTTACAAATAGGCTGCTTTTTGCGGCACAGTATTCATCAGTGTCACGGCGCCCCGGCGCTCCTCTTGGCTGTGTGGCCCTTACTGCCATTTGCCGCTGTTGGGCGCCTCTCTGCTGAAGGATCCACTCTGAATCTTAAGTGCCTGTATAGAGGCACAGTGGCCATTCCCTCAGTTAGAATGCTAAGTATGCTAAGGTGTAGGTGGGCATATACATGAACGTCTGGCCCGTAGCTTGGATGCCCTTTAGATGTCATAATATCCTAATGCAGTGTTTCTCATCGCGGTCTTTTGGGATCCTCAGCAGCTCCCAGTACGCCTGTACCAGATATTCAGTGTTCTGGTTTGCCTGATTGTTTGCTTTAGGTGCGCTGGGAGCTGGGAGGAAGCAAAAATGTTGACTGTCTGGGGAGCCTCGAGGACTGGGTTGAAAAACACTGTGCCAATGTATGGAGGGTTGGCAACAGTTTAATCGTTTGTTTTTTTATTGCAGGAAAAACTGTAGATATACCACTCCCCCCCCCCTTTGTGGAGAGGTCAGACAAATATGTGCTCTGCTTAATTACAGAAGAAGGCTGTCACCACTGGTTGGGATGCGATAAGATGGTCATAGTCACTGGTTGGCAGAACATTCCAGTCAAGGAATAATGAAATCTCAAAAACAAGCTTTAATCTGTTGTGTTCCATTATGTCCATCAGATGCTAAAACCTGAAACTTACCACTGATCAGACACAAGCCTCTCTTGTTATTTACTGTGGGGAAATATTGTGTCTTTTTTGACACGTTGTAATGTCCCATCTGCTAAAAACTGGTGTTTCCCAGACATGGTTCAAAAAGTTTTTTAAAAATATGAATGGTTCTTAATTATGTATGGTTCTTGTTTAAATATTTTAATCTTTCTCAACATAACATTGTTTTTGAAGTAAATCCGAAGCAATAAGCTTTATTTCAAGGTGTGAAGTGTCAGGCAGTGGATGCGACATAGCAGATGGATAGTCAGTAAAGATTTACATTTCTTCAGGCAGAGAATATAGGACCATAGCAACAACGACCATTTATCGTTAAAGCAGTTTTTGGAATTGAAAAAGAATTGAAAAATATGCAACTTTCTAAATTATTTAACATGGCTTATTGTAAAGATCACTTTATAATCATGTTAGGTAGTGCTACAGGAAATTAATCTGGGTGGCAGTTTTTGGGCTTTGAAGTGCAATAATATGTGTCCTACATGTCTTCGTAGACCTATGACCTTCGTAGATACAGTATGTGTGCAGAGAAGTGTGTATGGGATAAATGAAGCATTGAAACATGCGGGGTGCGCTTAACAAGGGCTGTCAGTTACTAACCGATTCACCCAGCTGTCTTTGGGCTCCTACTGGGTTAAATATGCCATTGATTGACAAATGATAATCTCATCCACTGTGAAAGTATGATGAAAGGTTGCTCGATAGCACTGTTTACTACCTCACCAACTGCCTCACCAGAGGTGTTTACACTGCACTTAAACTGCTGCAGATTTCTTCTATCTGAGGTTAATGCAGCCCACTTGCATGTTAAAAACACTACATCCCATGGCCATATGTACCGTGATGTGTTAATGATCTAAGGAATTTATATCTCAACCATGTATTTAAATAAAGTTTATACCTGGAGTCGGGATGGTATTTTAAGGCTAGATGTGTGTGTGTATTCTGGAGGCGTGGATTGCTTCCTCTGTGAGGAAGGCTTCACACCTGAGTTAAGTTGAGCCCTGAGGGCATTTGGGGAGCCATGTTTTATGCAGAGTCAGCTAAGGACTCCCATTCTCAGCAGTGTTCCACAGCTCAAACTGCCAGAGTTATTATACTCCTGAAACTTACAGCAAAACAGTCGCCTTTCGGGAGGATAAAGGCCTTAATGCATCAATTCCATCCCTGAAATGGTATTGGACTGGCATAGAAGCAGTGGGATGCTGCAGGACCCTTCAAGGAAAGAAAAATGCCCTTCATATCAGAGTGCAAACTCCCTGTCATGGTTTTAGGGGCTGCCACCATGGAGGTCTACAGAAAACAGTCAGTAGTTCTTCTGCTCTGCATAAATCATTAAGGAAGGGTCAAGTATCTCAGTAAAGCACCCATATTGTTTAAGATACCTGATCTGCTTGAATAGCACGAAAAAACAGAAGATTTAATGCCTTAATGCATAACTATATGGGCAAGACTGTTACGTTCTGTCAGAGTAGCGGTATTGGACACATCACTAGGAAGTTCAGGTAATTTGTTTGGCTAAGTTGATGCCAGCAAGTGAATAACATCTGCAGCTGCCATACACACAGGAAAACATCTGGGCCCAATCCAAACCATGGGCTCTCATCTGCATTTAATAATAATAATAATGCTAATAATAATAATATTAATACTTTTACTGTATATAGCAGTTTTCTAGGTACATAAAGTCACTTTACAAAGGCAAATAAGAGAAATAAAAAAACATTAACATTACAAACAAGACAAAGTTCTGTCGACAATTATTGGTTTTAAGAGAGTTTATAAATTAAGATAGAGATAAGAAGTTCCTAATGTCACTAAGAAGGGAGTTCCATAGAGATGGCAGTAACAGAAAAGACCCTGTCACCCCAGTAGCAGTAATTAGTGATTTTAGGAAGAAAAAAGATTAGAGTCAGCAGAACGAAGGCAACGTTTAAGGGAGCGACTATGCAGCAGATAGATATGATGGGGCCAGATTATAAAGAGATTTGTAGATAAAGAGCAAAACCTTAAATGAAATATACTGCCAGATAGGAAGCCAGTGAAGATCTTTGAGAATGGGAGTGATGTGGTCAAATGACAGAGACTGTGTGAGGAGGCGAGGAGCCGAGTTTTGAACATGCTGAAGTTTTTTTACAGTTTTGTCAGTGAGGCGATATATAACGCTATTGCAGTAATGTAATCTAGATTTAATGAAAGCATGGATAAGAGTTTCAGTAGATGAAAATGACAGAAATGGACGAAGGGGTCTAATGTTTTCTGAAAAAAAGCTGTCTGTACTGTGTGGTTTACATGTTGCTCGAAGGAGAGAGTTTGGTCAAAAAGAGCACTTAAATTTCTGATGAGAGAGGAGGAATAGACAGTAATAAGACAAATTATGACAAGACTCAATGACAGATTTTGGATGAATAATAGTAACTTCAGTTTTACTATGGTTTAATTTGAGGAAATTTGCTTGCACCCAAAGTCTTAATTCAGTGAGACGATTTGAAAGGGAGGAGTGAATGACACTAGAAATGGATTTGGTTGAGATATAGTGCTGAATGTCATCTACAGTACAGAGCAATGGAAGTGCAAGCAATGCTTACGAATGGTATGACTAAGAGGTGGAATATAGATGATGAAAAGCAAGGGACAAAAAACCGAACCTTGTAGAACACCATGAGAGACAGGAACAGTAGAAGCAAGCACACAATTTACAATTGTTTATACTGATAAAATTAGATCTATCTGAGAGATAAGACTTTAACCGAGAGAGCACAGATCCAGTGATACCAAGATAAGCGAGTAAGAAGAATGGAATGATTGATAGTGTCAAAAACAGCAGTTAAATCTAACAGAGTGAGGACAGTGAGAGAACCAGCATCAGCAGAAAGGAGAATGTCATTGGAAACTCTAAGTAGGGTAGATTCTGTAATATGTTGTTCTTTAAACCCTGCCTGAAACTCCTCAAATAGGTTACTGTCAGAGAGATATGTTTTGAGTTGATCCATAATAACTTGTTCAAGAAATTCCACCAAGCCAGTATCAAAACCAAAAAGAACTTCTGGTCTGAAGTGTGCAGGCAGCACTATGAAATCCTTAAATGTTTCAGGCGCTCAGCCATCTACCTTGCAGCCACAACGGAAATGCAAAGATACCTTTCGGGTAGCTGTGTGTCCTAACAATGCTGAATGACCAGGGGGTTAGTCATCTAAGGAATGGATTAACCAGTGTAACACTGACCATGTAAAGTTAGTTGCAGAATCTTCTCAGGGGAAAGTGGGAAAGACCTTAAAATCAATGGCACTATTTATCTCTGTCAGGAAGTGTAGAGGTTAATAGAGGTCAGTACTTACAAGCTGCATTTAATGTGTGCTTCACATATCTTGAAATGGGTGATTTATAGATTTGGCTGGTATTTATGGCTGTTGCCTCATTTTACCGGGGTTGGGTGCATTGACTGTCACCCCCACTCTGAGTGTGTGGGTGTGAATTTGCATGTTCTTTTATATTTTGCTGGTTAGCTTCTCTGAATCGTCCCCGGTGTATGGTTGTGTGTTTCAGTGCCTGCCTGTGAGGCACTAGCTTCCTGTCCCCACACCGGACGCCCTAAGCTTCCTCAGACAGGCTCACTGCTCTGCAAGGATGAGTGATTTCTCCTAGCAGTCATTCCCAGCTGTATTCTAGTGTATCTGTGTTGGGACAGAAGTCTATTTAGCTGTACTCCACACATTTTTCTGTATTTGGTCTCCTTGGCTGTTAGGCATTTCTAGTAGACCAATAGCAGTATAGTTCATCTTTAATAAGCACAAAAGAGTTTCTGCCTGCACAGTGCCTCAGGTGGTAAGGTTGGGGACTCAAATCCTGTCTCTGCTCTTTGCGTGGGGAGTTTTGCGTGGGTTTTGTCCAGGCACTCCAGTTTCCTTCCACAGTCTGCAGACTGGAGCCTATTCCAGGAAGGCGCTTGGATGAGTTGCTAGTATCACAAGTATGCTCGCATATGCAATCGCACATTACAGCCAGTCTAGAGGCAGAGCTTTACCAGCCTTTGTGTTCGGGGATTGCGGGAGTAAACCACATCTGAGATCGTCCTCACACAGAGATATATGCACAGAGAGTCGAGGGCAGGAGTCAAACCCACATCCCTGGAGGCTAAGCATTAAGCCGCTGTATCACCCTGTAAGCTAGACTGCTCCAGTAAAATAGCAAATGATACACTGCCCTACCCAGGTATGTGGGTAAGACCAAACATAGTAACTGTGCTGACACTGACATTTTTTACTGTCCACCCATATGTATAGTAGGTAGGTAAATGATGGTGTACTTCTTAAATTTGTATTTATGAAGTACCTAATATTTTGTCAAATGAAACCTAAGGGACAATTATAGTCATAACACAGTTTTGGTAAAATATGCAGTGACTGTGTTTTGCATTTCTATGACAGTATAAATGGATAAAATGTAGCGGCTGAACAATCATGTGCATAACAGAAGCCATATAAGTACCTCTTATTGATGGGGGGCCAGTGATGTACCGTTTAATCACTAGAATCAATCGTCTGCACTATAAACACGGGGAGCCAAGGAGATGTTCAGGGGGGCAAGGAAAGATGTTTGCTCAGCTGAACATGTGGCGAGATGTTTATATGAAAACAGATGATAAAAAACAACCTTCCACAAGACCAGAGATGTATCACATGGTTCATATTTTATAAGCAAATAAAATGTAAACAGGAAGGCTGGCGCTCACTACATCAGCCAGCTGAGTTTTCCCACATTTCAGTGAAGAATCAAAGGAATGTCTGCTGCCTCTCACTGAGAAAACCCTCTTATGACCTCCGTATGGATGTATCTGTCGTTACTCTGTAAGCTAAGTAGCACAAAAAGGGTAAAACGAGCCTAAAATCAGCTTGTTCCTGAACGTGTATATTTTCATGTGCAAAGAATATGGAGGCCATCTGTGAGACTGCGATAATTCACATCTGACCTGCAGCTGCTCTTCACCTTGCAGGAAAACTGCCGCGCAGAAGCCGCAGTCTGCAGTCGAGCTGTGCTCGTCCGCGCATAGGGTGTCGCTGTTTTCACATGGAGTTCTAATCAGTATTTCCTCCATGTCAGAGTATGATTTGATATATTCCTCCATCCATCATCTGTAACAGCTGATTCTGTAGGGCTTAATATGTTTATTATAAATGACACAAGTGATTCGTTTAACCAAATCTGTTATCATTCTGTTAACTTCAAAAACCAATGAGAGACATCCTAGACAGAATGCCAATCCACACATGGACATACATGTGGTTTTATACATAAGGCCAATGTGTATAAGAGGACATTCGCCCCCACCACAGATGACAAACAGCTTTCCTGAGGATTCTGCATCCCCCACATTCATCACAGCTCTGTGGGAGAATGACTGATCATGTCAGTCTGCACTATAGATGTTGGCAGAAGTGTTTTTCCGATTGCCTACCATTAAGATAAGGATGTAAGAGGGACACTTTTCCCCTGTGAATAAGAAGAAGGGAGTTCAGCAGTAAACAGTAGGATGATTAGATGCTGTTTTGGATGATGCAATATGACCAAACATAAATGTACTATTTTTGAGTATTTAAAAAAAATGAAGGCTAATGATGATGAAAATTAGTCTGGACTTTTACCTTAATTTCTATAGATCCGGTCAAAACATACTTATCTTACTATGCAAAGAAATGGAATGATACATATAGAGTTATAGACACTTCACTTTTTGAGGAGAGGGGGAACAGGTGCTGTGCTCAGTCAGGGGAGGTCAGGCACTATACTCATTGAGGGGGGGGTGACAGGTACTGTTCTC
>JABFDZ020000001.1:36701921-36714879 GCA_019775955.2 Pollimyrus isidori
TTAATTAACGATTAATGTTCGGTTAACGAACGGCGGTTGTCGGTTGGGAAAATTAACCGAAATGAGCATCCCTAGTATGGAATGAATGTTTTTCACATTAAGGCCTCCTGTAGCTTCCTTGATGATTAAGAGCATTTTGTTTAAAACCAAGCTTGAGCAGGATTGCCCCCTACCTCCTGCCCTCATGCATTTGGCTGTAACATGTCTCACCCCAATCCAGAGTGCCACTTGCTGATGATCTCCACCAGCAGACGTAAAGTATGCAAAAGGATTTTTATTTGAAACTTGAGTATGGAGGATAAAACTTCTGTTTTCCAATGCTCACCGAGTTCCAATGCTCACCGGCTGAAAAGGCTTCTAATGACTTTAAAGACAAAAGCGAATTTGTTCTAATGTTGTAATGCATTGTTTATCTGTAAGGGAGTTATCGATTTGCCCTGTAAATAAATGTGCCTAACCTTAGCACTCCATTCTGTATTAGTGTTCTCTGCTCCACACACAGCAATTCCCTGCATTAGCAGTGTGTCTGTGGACTCGCTGCGTGTGATAAGTGTTTATACAGTTACTGCTCTTCAAAGTGAAATGGCACCATATCCGGTGTAGCCGTTGGCCGCACTCTGGCCTAATTGAAACATTACGGCAGAGGCTGGCTCATTATTGCAGCTACACGTGACTTTTTCCAGTTGGGACATTCCGAGAGAGTCTTTTGCTGCGTGCGGTTCATTAGCATTCTAGGCGCATCTCCTCTCTGGCGCTGTCCTGAAGTGTCTGCTGAGAGGAGGCGCTGTGGAGAGCTCTGACAGGCAGTGGCGGCGCAGTACGGGTTGTCAGGGAGGCCCTAGAGGCCCAGTACTGGCTCTTGAGAGTCAAGTGTCTCTCAGTCTGTGCTTCTAAAAAGGATCAAAGAGCCTAAACGCTATGCCAATGCAGGCAGATCTGGTGTCAGAACTGTGATGTAATGGCGGACGTTTCCGCTGATGGCGAGGCTCTGTTGTCAGCAAAATCACGCCGCTGCTCTCTGGATGTATGGATCGCTTTTCCAGTCCTGCCGGCCGCGGTGACAGAGCCGAACCTATTTCCAGTGCTGCCCCAAACCCAGCACCACTCCCGGAATCGCGCCCTTCTGGATGTCACTGGCATCGATCAGCGGAGCTCGAATTTTTGTTTTCGTCTCCCATTATTGTCCTCAACCGGCTCTGCCTGACACGCGTCACTGAAGCCTCAGGCACGTGCATGACCTCAAGATGCTTTATTTATTTGCTTTCCTTTATTAACTGTTCAAAACCTAAATGTTCTGAGGAACCAGTTACAAAGGCAGATTAATGTCTGTGGAGGCTGCTCTCAGCAGAGTGTCATGGGTGTCTTGCAGAATGATAACAATTGAGTATTTGTCTCTCTAATTACGAGGAACACATCTGTTCACGTTTAGCCGGATCACGTCGGTGGTGCATTTGATAGGTTACAATGTCTGTGCCAACAAGGTGATGTCCAGCATCCCGAAAGCACTGCTAAGATGCAGGCCTGTTTAACACTGGTGAAGGAGCAGTTCCAACTTCACTGGCAGGCGAGCTTTGGTGTTTCAGATGAACACATTGCATCCATTTCAGCTCTCACACCGTATATTCAATTGATTCTTTAAAGTAGTCTGCATGTGTTTTGCTTGCATTCATTAATAATTTGGTAGTGAAGAAAATAAGCAAATAGACAACGTGGTAGTGGCTGTAAATAGCTCAGAGCCGCACTCATCATCATCGCTTTAGTGTGATTGGATTTGGTCGATGAAATGCTGATTTTTACATGCCAGCAGCCCTGATTCAGTCCTACATGTCAGAAACAGATGGAAGTTTGTCCTTCATGAGGCTTCAGGGAAGATTCATTATCTATGAGCTTGTCCTATTCAGGGTTGTGGGGGTCCGGAGATTATCCCAGAAGCTAAGAATGCAAGACAGAGAGGATGGTGCTGTAACAAAAATGATACACGTAATTTATTTAGCACTTTTATTTATATTCATATTATTTTTATCAAAAGCAGGGGTACAACTGAGAAAGCAGGGTCAGCCAGTCCCTGGAGCATTTAGGGGCTTTGCTTAAAGGCTCAATGGTGAAATCACTCTGACAATCACAGGATTTCAAGTGGCAACCATCCAATCACAGACATGGTATTCAGAATCCTAATCTGCGCTGAGCCACACACTCCCTCTAATATGGTTGAAAAATATCTGAAATTAAATTAAAGCCATGTTTTCATTCATTACTAGTTCCGTGTGTGTGTTTGTGTGTGTGCAGGCTTGCTGAAAAATGCTAGAAGATGAAGCGCTATGTCCTTGAACCTGGTCGAATGCTTCATATTTGATTTGAACTATTCTCTTCAGTTTCATTTAATGGCTTCACGTTTCCAAAACACAGAGCGCCTCTGTTTGAATCCCCTTTTCTTTTGTTACCTGCAGGTAAATGTTGAAATCGAAGCCACTCCTCAGCAAGAGCTGAAGTCCCCTTTTTAATATGAATGCTCACAACTCTTTATTTGGCTCTTCTTAGATGTGAACTGCTGAAATAACACCTCTCCGAGTTGTTAACACAGTATGACGGAGACAGATTATTTAATGGGGACTTTACATTCACTTGGTTTTGCATCAGCAAAATTAGAACCTGGAAGTTTTTTATAGTGCGATTTCATCATGTCGTGTGATTACATTTTAAGGCTTTTCTGTTCACACTAAGTACCTGAATGCAAATTAAGTCCAGTCATTTATCCGTAGCTACATACATCACAGGAGTGTGTGCTGTAATTGCCGAACGCCTGCTTTACCGCTAAACATGCTAATCATTCACTTACCGCAGATCGCCATGGCGATGGCCCTGTTCTTCCAAGCACAAACGGTGTGCTATCCAGCCTCTATAAACTGCTATTGCAAACTATTAAATCTTTCATAAAGATAACATACAGCTATTATTGTCCGTTTTGACTATTATAATAGATAAATACTATTTTTCATAAAACCCCAGTAATAGATCATTTTTGCCACTCGCCCATCTCCATGCATAAATTTGCTATGTATGTGAACAGTTTGACCCTGATTTAGCACCATACGTATTATTTAATATATGCCTACAGGATTTACAGCTTATCTACAGTAGTGCCTGTGGGCTTGTTATCAATAACTCGCATACCATATTGCTCCTTTTGGGCACTGTTTTAATTTTGTCTACAGTGGTTTCATTCAGTGCCACTCCACTGCAATGTGGCTGAAAACTGGGCTGTAATATTAGGCTGCTTACCTTTTTGTCTTATTTTTCCATGTGTGGACTGACAGAAATTTTTACTTGTGGTTTTTAATGGAAACTTCATGTTGCAATACCACATTCTGTGTGCTTTGAGGTCTCAAAGGGAAAGTCAGGTCTTACAAAGATAAAAAAAAAGAGCTTGAATTTAGGCTGATATGTTTAATCATGCTTTTTAAAAACACATGCCTGCAATCACACCTTGTGACTCAATGCAAGCTCACAAAGGCAGAAAAGCTTATCAGCTCTAGTTGAATGTAATTTTAATACTGAGTTATATTTGTGTCAGTACTTATTGATGAACGCTCTGGTCTGGCAAGAAGTTACATAGTAAACAGCTTATTATGTCTGTCAATCCATTGGCCTCTGGATCCATATTCCAGTCCACAGATTCCTTAAAACCAGTTAAATAATCACACCTGATAACTTCCCTATATGATAAATACCATATTTTGTTCAATGTCATACTGTGAGGTATTGCAGGTTTCTCAGTACTGAGCATTCTAGTTCTGCATTCTGACTTGTGCTTAAGATCCCTTGTCGTAATTTCCCAACTTTGTATTTTGTCCAGCTATCTGAATTTGGTTCTCTCTCTGCTCCCTTTATGAGCACTGAGCAGTTTCTTGTGATTCCCTAGGGCTTTGCGGGCGCAGGACCTCATCAGATACAAAGGTGTCTGACATCAGGGTGTGACACGTGCAAAAAAAACCTGCCTGGTACATTGAATATGCACCTTTCACACCTTTGTGGATTTTCTTCAATAACAGGAAAACTGGGAATATCCATGATGTGTTGTGACTAAATATGAATTGAATATTGTTTATAAGTCAATTTAAAACTGTAATGGTGCAGCCAAAGAGTTATATATACTGCAGTACAATGGTATCTCAGAACTCGAACTTAATCTGTTCAGGACTCAGGTCCTCAAAACAGTAATTTGTAAAGTAAGACAATATATGTATCCAGACAATGTGTAAAATTTTAAAAAAAACAATGTGTTCTGCCCCGATCGTCCGCTCCTTCCATCTGCCACGCCCCCTTGTTAACCCCATGTGGAATCCCCGTATGATCATCTCTTTCTGGTTGTTGTCATAAGTCCTCTGTATTTTGTGCATTTCAGATTGTTTCCCTAGTCTGGTCCTTGTATTATCCATCTGTGTTTTGCCTGCCTTACCTGTATTTAAACCCCGTATTCCCCGATACCCTAATGTCTGTGCCTTTGTCTCCGTTCCATCCCCACTCAGCACGAAATTAATATTATGATTAAATGTATTAATGGGTTATTATTAAATTAATAAGAAATCTTTATTTTTAAATTTACGTTTTTAAATTGTATTTTATAATAATAATTGGGGGCGGCATGGTGGTGCAGTGGTTAGCACTGTTGCCTCACACCTCTAGGACACGGGTTCTGGTCTCCACCTGGATTTCATGTATGTGGAGTTTGCATGTTCTCCCCGTGTCGTCGTTGGGTTTCCCCCGGGTACTCCGGTTTCCCCCCACAGTCCAAAAACATGCTGAGACTGATTGGAGTTGCCAAATTGCCCGTAGGTGTGCATGTGTGAGTGACTGGTGTGTGAATGTGCCCTGCGATGGGCTGGCCCCCCATCCTGGGTTGTTCCCTACCTCGTGCCTGTTGCTTTTGGGATAGGCTCCGGACCCCCCGCGACCCAGTAGGATAAGTGGTTTGGAAAATGGATGGATGGATAGAATCTGAGAATCAATTTTTTTGACAACCAATGTTTTCAACCCCAGCTTCAGCTATATCTTCCGTTTCTGATCGGTACATTTTTAGTGGTGCAGCAGTGAAAAAGGTCCCCCCTTAAGCAGTTTCCAGCTGCGCCACAAGTCTGTATTGCGGTACAAGAAAAATTCATATCATAACAACGGTTCTGGAAATGGATGGATGGATAATAATAATTACTGTTACTGTCTATAATTGTCTAAATGTATTTTTACTGTATAAATATATGTATTCAGCTAGTGTAAACATGCAAGATGCTATCACTGCGAATGCTAGACTGAGACTGAAGCGTTACCCTTTGTTTCTTCTGAGAGACGTGCCGCGTGACTCATTTCCCCGCGCTTAGCTTGACCTTCACGGTTTGATTTCTGAGATTCAGATCAAGCTCTGGGTTCAACTTTTAAGAAAATCGAGTTCTAATGAGTTTGAGAACTAAGGTACCACTGTAATTTGTTGTATTATTATTTTAATGAAACGCAGACAAATGAATCTCAGGAGATCTGACAACTCAATATTTTGTGATTACAACAATGAAAAAGTGAGCAATCAGCATTTCAGACAGAGAACCTGAGGAAAACATCACCCTGAGAGGCATGGTATAACTACAGCTGCTCGTCACGTGTAGATAGCTCAATGCGTCACCCATATGCCTACACGCTTCAAAGTAGGACTAAAGGAGACCGTGACACCAGAAGCTCAAAGAAACATGCAGAGAACTGACACTACAATGCTGGATTTCCAGATCCTGTTTTTATCTAATGCTTTTAAGGTGAAATCTGAATGGCAAAGTCAGCAGACCTGTTTCCTTGCCAACAGAGGAAGCTTTGTTTATTAACATTATTTATAAATATATATGTTATTGTGCATTTTGACAGGGGCATCTGGTTGCTATAGCAAAAAAGAAACACAGTACAGACAGGTCAGTAGCTTCATACTGGCAAAGCTTGCGGAATAGAAACGAGTAGCAGATGTGACACATATCTATCCATCTTCCTTAACCGTTTCGCCAGTAGGGGGCAGGAGTGAGCTGGAGCCCATCCTAGAAAGCACAGAGCACAAGGCAGGGGATACCGGTGCATCAATGGGCACACACCAAGCATGCCATTTAAAGAGAGCAGGTAACCTTATGACACATTTATGAACTGCAGCAGAAAACTGGAGCACCTTGAGGAAACCCACACTAGCTGTTGTGTTTAAATGGTGGGAAGTTACTATGGTCCAGCTGTCATTTTGGGGCTGTTCGCTCCTTTAACTTCGCGGCAAAGTGGTCGTGTCCAATTGCACTCAATTTGCCTTCCTGGTGCGTCACATTTTTCATATTCTGTGACTTTGATCTAAATGTCACAGAAAGCCTGTGTGCTGAAGTCATGTTTTTCACCATAATGGACCAGGTTATATCTCTTAATTGCCCTGAAAGCTGTAAACAGTGCTATAAATCACATCTTTTTCATGGAATGAAGGCACCATTCAGAAGTTTCTCCATGTCACCTTTATTCCCTGTAAACTGCTTAGAAGTAACCACAGGTGCAGTTGTCATGTAACGCCTTACACTTTTGTCACTAAATACTTTCTGCTACACATGCAAGTTAATTTCTGTCCTATTCATTGAGGAGTATCAGTTTTGATACTAATCTAGGTAACAACACCTTTCGGGGGTCGAAAAAGCTGGGATACTGTCATTATAATACTGACATTGCTATTCTGTTTTTGGAATATTATTTAGGTCTGCGGATGGGCTTTATGTAAATGCAATTTTGGAAGAAACCCATTCCGAATGATTTAATGCAATATTAACACTCTTAAGGATCAGTCATGAGGAAGGAAACTGTGATGAGCCTTTGTAACTATTAATTAATTCTGTTTTTCCATACAAAATGTAGAGACATAGGAGTAGTAATAATACACAGCCTTTAAGGTAAATATATGGAGTGCTGAATATTTTGTAGGGGTGAACAAAGTGGTTTGAAGTAAAATTTACCAGCACTCACAGTTAGCAGCGACTTACTCAGCTTCGAAAATAGCTTCACTACATTGTCCAGAAGCGGATCCTGGCAAAGGGCAAGTTGGGTAGCATCTTTTGAGGGGTGCCCCCCTCCACCCCATTACCCATGATCCTCCCAGGCATTGTGGTCTCAGATGACATGTGAGCACCATGTTCTCTTTACTGCCAGATTATTTCTGAGGGATCTCAGGATGCTTTATTTGGAATTTTCTGTCTTTTCATTGGTGCCTCAGCTGGGAGTTTTATAGATACTGTGAGCTCAGCTGTTGGAAGAAATGCTTCTCTCTGGTAATCCCTGACCTCTCACAGGTCCATCTCAGTGCACATTAACTGCTCTAGCCATGAATCCTGTAGCATCTTAATGGGATTTGTCTGATTCCAGATGTGTTGGTGGGTTAATGTGTACACAAATGGCATTGCTTACCTCTGCCAAGGTACTGTAAGCCAACATTCAAGCTGTAATATTCACAGTGATACATTTTATCAGAAGAATAATTAGAGAGAATAGGTCAACCTTGTGTTCAAAAGTCTCAGTTATTTTGAGTTGTTTTACAAACATGCTGTGATTATCCTAAAAATGTTTTGTTTTTCATTGGCAGGCAGAAGTACATTTTGATATGACAGCACCTGGCTGTCATTGTCATTACTGCCAAATGTACTGCTGCCAGATGTGCAGGGAAGCTGCTTTATAAAATAGCGAGCTCTATTCTATTATTTACGCATCAAAGTATTTCAGTATAAACAAAATGGACAGCTAAAGGAACAAATATAATTAATTATGTGGGGTTTTTAATGGCATATTACATGGTCATGTTGATGGTCTTGGAAGAATCACAAGGAAGCTTCCACTGAAAAATGCTCACCTCGACAGCAAGGGCAGGTCACTCAGGAATCATCCTATGAAATTTTCAGTTATTTTCAGTTGAGAAAATAATGTACAAGATAAGAGCAAAAACAGAAATGACCATTTTAATAATTATTTTTGCATTATAGCCAATTACTTATAGCTAACACCATTCTTGGAGATGATCATTATCTGTGCTCATAAGACAAATTATTTATCAGCGACTATCATCCTTAAGGACATTGTCACTGTGAAAATTTTGTAGCATTTTTGTAGCAAGATATCCAGAAACTTAGTGAGAAATGCCACAATGGCATGAACATGTCAATTTGTGCACCATCCCTGTGTGACAAGGTATTGTTGGTCATTTTAGCTGAAATTAATATGGATGAAACTCAAAATGGACATGCGATAATTGTGTTGAAACCTATTTTATCTTGAGTGTCCCCTGATGCCTGTGATAGGCTCTAGATGTGCTGCAACTCTGAGTAAGTGGTTAAGCAAGATGGATGAGTATTTCTAGCTAAAGTGTTACGACTCACAAATCACATAGAATTGAAAAGAAAACAGCTATATAGTTGGAAGACATGCATGTTCTTATATGGCCTAGATGACAGCAACAGTGTATTTCTGACGGCTCTGTTACCACCTTCCACCATCTAATTCCTACTCCTCCCACACTCTCCAACTCTAGCCTCCCTACACACTTCCCCCACCTCTCTCAAAATCTTTGTTAAAAGCCCAACTTTGTGTGATGTCTCAATGCAATCACTTTCTCCAGACCTCTGTCTGTGGCTGTCCTTTCATGCGCTACCACTAAGCGATAGTGTTGTAGTCAAGACCGCCTAAACCGAGACCAAGACTTTGCCAAGACCAGAGGGTATCAAGACCAAGACACTGCCGAGACTTGAGGGTACCAAGACCAAGACTAAGACACACTAAGTTGAGACCGAGACCAAGACCAAAACAGACTAGGGCTGGACTTTGCATCACATTACTTAGATCTACTGTAGAGAAAAAAGGCATTGCTGTAAAGTGTCATTACTTGTTAAATCAAATTCATGTTATCTTTTCAATTATATTGTCCGTATGTCCATATGTCTCTCATTTAAAATCTCCCAGATTTGCCATAGTTACATGGCCTGATGGAAAGTAATGTTCTCAGCAATCCTCTCCTATAACCGTTTTATCAGACCTCGTCAAGGGAAAGAGATGGGATGTACCAGAAAGATGTTCATATTAAGTCTCTTATACCAGGGACAGAGGCCTCGGGTAGGCTATGAATATGGCTATGTAATGACCCTTTGCTTTGAATTTAAGAGAATGAGCTTCCAGATTGACTTGCACCTCCAAGACCGTGCTTTATAATGAATGTAAAATACCTAATTTATTTTAATTATATCTATGCTAAAGACTTCGCGGACATTTTCGGACATTTCTTTGCTGAGTTCACTATGATGCAATGTGTAAGACGTGTGTGGACTATGAAGCACTGGTAGTGTCCATTGAGAAAATGTATACAGTGTGACGTTTTCAAAACAGATGCATCTGACTGGTTGCATTTGAACTGAGGCGCGTAATAAATAATGATACTGTTCTGTGAAGATGTGCTGTTTTCTTTTTTTTTCCCCGATCGCATCGATACCACTATGTCTGAGACCAAGACAAGACCGAGACTAAATACAGTCGAGAAGAAGACATGACCGAAACAACAAAAAACTGGTCTTGAGACCGGTCTTGAAACCAAGAGCAGTCTCGAGAACTACAACGCTTCTAAGTGACACTGTTTGAATGTTGGTGTGATTTGTGTCAAAATGAAATAGATCCCGATCATCACCCATACATTGTTCCTTTCTGAATTATCTGTCTCAGTCAATCTCAACTTGGTGATTAGCCAAGGAGCAGTTGGAGATTAATGGATAGGGGAGCTGAGTCTTTACTAGTCCCCCCGACCCCCCCCAAAAAAATAAAATAAATAAATAAAAATAGGCCTAACAACACCCCTGGTGATTTGATCTTAAATTTAGATTGTATCAATCTTTTCTAACCAGTTACTTCAATTGGGAGAAAAAAGTATACACAGTGGTACCTCAGTTCTCGAACTCACTATAACTCAAATTCCTTGAAAGTCGAACAAACCAGTTTGACCTAGAACTCGATCTTATTATTAGAAGTAAAACCGTGAACGCTGACCTACAGTAATATAAATTGTACGCGCCGGGAAATGAATCATATTACAATGCAATTCTTACTTGAATGCCTTCTTCATAGACTGGATGATTAACCAAATAAAACAGCGCAACATTACAGTAACTAACAATAAATAAACCTCTAACTTGTGTACCATTACAGCATTTATGTCATTCATGTAAACTTTATTTTACCAGGTAAATTAACTGAAAACCAGTTCTCACTGCTTTATGTGATATTCGGGAGAAATAGTAGATTACACATGGAACTGCCTGGGATACAAACGTCATGTGTGTAACTAAACTTTTCAGCCAATAAGGGCAAAGGTGTGTCGTCACAGAGGCGGTCCCAGCTTGTGCAGCCGGGTGAGAGGTGGCAATGCATCTAGCCGTAATGCATTGCGTCAGGATCAGAATGCGTTGCTTTACCTGTAAGCAAATCAAACACACCAACTGACCAGACTGGGTAAACTGAAACGTGGACTTAATACAGAGAACTAATGACAACAACCAGAAACAACTGATCACATGGGGATCCCACACAATACAAAGTTAACGAGGGGGCGTGGCACACGGAAGGAGCGGAAGATCGGAATAGGACAGGGGTAATGTTGGGATAAGATCTCCATGATTAAGAAAAAGATGCTCTTCTTTTTGTATCCTGTTCATTTTGTGTTTAAATGCTAAAAGAAAAAAATTAGGTGTAATTTTTGGGGGGCCGGGAACCAATTAATTGATTTTCCATTGCTTCTTATGGGAAAAATTCATTCAGAGCTCAAACTTTTTAGGATTCGATCCAGAGTCCGGAATGGATTAAGTTTGAGAACCGAGGTACCACTGTACCAATAGATTGCTAAAATTATTTTACTTGTGTCATGCGATAAACACCACGGTCCACTACATTGTTGAATAAACAGAATCTGCAACAAGGTTGATAGGGAAGAACTGGTTCCAAAAATAATTTCTGTGGAAATGTTTGCATTTGCACAATCTGATATGGACCAATCTACTGTAATTTGCAAACTCTTTAGATTTGAAAAAGATACATAAAATACATTTAGAATTACTGTATGTCACGATCAAGTGTCTTCTGGAGCCACCCATTCTTTCCTTTGCTGCCACACATCACTGCTGCTTCAGTTTTAGTGTGATTTGTCTCAGAATGTAATCAAGCGTAGATCTTCATTTATGTAATGTTTTGTGAAGTAGTAATAAGATCTGTTAAATACTTCTTCAGCTACTACTTTCAAGTATTTTCTATAGTTACTGTTCCCATTGCTGCCACAAACTGGTCAATTTTAGTATGATATATTGTAAAATTTGATTAGCTCGATAAGATGTGTCTGCAAAATTAGAAAAAGATTAGTGAAATACGTTTTGAGTTATGATGTTTACAAAATATGTGGCTATGGAGGTGGTTTATTACTTATCTGGGATGTATTCCTTATCTGGAAAATACAGCAATTGTGTTAACGGTCAGGGTTACATCATAACAAATAGAGGAATAACTACCTGTAACACCTTTTTCAATTGCCATCTCTGCACCGATGATGAAAGGTTTACGTCAAAGCATAAACTGCAGCTTATTGTTCTGTCACCAGTTCCATGCTTTCTTTCTATTGCCCCATGGTTCACTAAATAGAAACCAAATGGGATAATTGTTTAAAGAAAGAGTCTAAACGGAGCGGAAATAGGAGTCCCTGAATGATATCCATCAAAGTAGCCATACGAACACACAGTGAATTTCAATTACCTTTCGTTTCTTAGTGATGGATCACACCGCACCATTGTAAGTCTGAGTGGATTTCCTTCCAGTTATAAAACTGACTAGTTATTTTATACATCCTGGCCATTAACTCTCGACTGTAATTCTCCAGGTTCCTTTTCTGTTCGTTATTCAGGGCCTTTTTATCCTCCATTCTCCAATAAAATGGTTATAATTGACTGTATTACACCATAAAGATTTAGAGTATCTGAAGAACTTAAAATGTATTATCATTTCTGAAATGTCAAGTCAGGGAAAGGGCTAGATAGTTAAGTGTAGCATTTAAGAATGCTATCATGGATAATGTCAGAATATCAGCTTGCAAATGGTAGTGAGATTTGACAAAGTAAAAATTTCAAGAAAACTCAAGTCATGCACCACATAGCAACGTTTCTGTCAATGTCGGAACACATACAGTGCTCACAGAAAGTCATGGGACACTTTCTTAATCCAGTAAAAATACTGCACATATATTGTTTTATAACAAAATTCATGACATTATTCATATTCATATATATGCCACATTAGAAACAAGCAGTCGTTTTAAGTAAAACATTGCTAAAGTGATAATTGAAATCAAAACCTTCATTCTAAAAGCACTGTTCTGAGTTAAAATGTTCATTGACAATCAGTTTCACTGAGTGCTTTTTAATTTAATTTAACATCTTTGCAATAACATAAAACAAAATTTGTGTTTAGTATCCCTTTGGGAATCACTGGGTACATTTGTGATTAATAACAGGACTGAATGAGTAAAAAAAAAAAAACACTTAATGAAAAGAAAATTTCTATGTGCAGAAATTTTAAACATTTCTTGTTAATAGACTTGTGCTATGCAACCAATAATTTCATCCATTCGAGGGCCCATCTTTCCGAAGTTGACTTCACCGGTCGTAGTCACAAGGGGTAGGACTTGAAATCTTTACCTAGGGACACCACTCGCTTATGAGCTGCCTGGTTTGCTTGGTAGTCCCTGGAATATTACAACATGCTTATAACAGGGACAAGTCACTTTAACATTACAACATGATTCTACCACTGACGTGTCCCTGGAATAGTACAACATGCTTATAACAGGGACGAGTCACTTTAACATTACAACATGATTCTACCACTGACGTGTCCCTGGAAT
>JABFDZ020000001.1:36719168-36730893 GCA_019775955.2 Pollimyrus isidori
CCCAAATTGCCCGTAGGTGTGCTTGTGTGTGTGATTGGTGTGTGACTGTGCCCTGCGATGGGCTGGCCCCCCATCCTAGGTTATTCCCTGTCTCGTGCCCGTTGCTTCCGGGATAGGCTCCGGACCCCCCGCAACCCAGTAAGGATAAGCGGTTTGGATAATGGATGGATGGATGTTACCTAGTGTTATTTTTCAGAGAAAGCCAGGTAAGTCAATCCTTGAGGCCTTGCTCAGAGGTCTAGCAGCAAAATCACTCAGCCAACTCTGGGATTCAGACTAGTAACCTTCCGATCACAGACAAAGTAGCCTAACCTAGTGAGCCACACACTGCCCTCAGCAACAGAATTGCTGAACTACAAGATAGATAACATTATCAAGTCTAATATTGAGAACTACTGAATGCCAAGTATTATATTTGTGGAAGGATTATCTTTTGTTTTGAATGGCACATATAATCACTGGACAGTAAGTCGCCATTGTTGCCTCTGGTTAAAATGAAAATCACAATATCGTGTGCAATGTTTTCATCCAGTAAGAAAGCCTACCTATTTGTATTGGATAGGTACCGATTAGAAAGATTAGAAAGGAGGGTAATTTAACTATGTTGTGTTTGTGGGTTCAATCCCTTTGAGGTATTGCATGCTTACATCCTGTCCTGGATCTTTGTTTTCAAACTGCTCTGCAACATTTGTCCATGTGACCATGTAGAAACGGATGAAACATATTACTTGTACTAATATTAAATGTCTTTTGCTAATTCCATGATGTTGTCGACATCAGTATTTTAAATAGTAAAATTACCTTTCTGATTTCGAAAATGCTTCAGTTTATTATAATGTTGTTTTAATATCACTACGTGATATGGGAGTCGTTAAAGTTATCACAAAACATAATGGTGGTTTTACAACGTGCAAAAGTGCAATATCATGTCACGAACATGCTAGCGCTATGCATGAGCACCAGAAGGGTGAAGACTCGGGCGCTCTTGTAGGCCAAATCACCGTGTTGTCTATTCATGTTTATTAAATTACCATTAGTACGGAGAGCTTTTTAATATTTTCTGTCCTTGTAGCTGCTAAATACACTCATTAATAAAGGCAGAAAATGTTCTGCCTGATACGAATCTGCACAAATGTGTTTAGGCTAACAAGTGTTTGCACAAATGTTTAGGCTAACATCTCATCTTATTCTACGTCGATTGACAGTGCCAGTGTGTGCGTTCGTGTGCATTGGGCTTGTTGAGTGTTATTATCGTAAACTAAAACTGAATCAAAAACGGACACTAAAAAGAAAATTATTTGTGAACTGAGATAAAAATGAAACCACATTTACAAGAAAAAAAAAAACATGTTGGACTTAAATCTGCAAAAATACCGCCACACCACCATCATCTTTAAAACATATATTTACCTTATTTAACAACAGTATCTCCTCTTTTAAAAGATGTCGCAGCTGCTGCTCTGTCTAAAGCCCTGCAATGGCATACAGTTTAATTAAGGCTGTCAAAATAAAAACTTAAACGGTCAAATTGTCGATAGATCAATCTATAGAAAAATAGTCATTAGTAGCAGCCCTAGATCTCAGCACAGGAACTGTTGGTTGTTGATGATGCTGTTCAGGGATCTCTGCTGGGGAACCATCGGTCTACAGTACCACTATGCAGAGTTGTCTACCCAGGAACTAAGAAGGACAGTTTGGAGACAAACTGCTGGTAAAATTCCCACTCAGCTGGTGGGGTCGCTTGTGGCACAGCAGCAAACTCTGTCCAAGGTTCTGAAAGGCCAGCATGAGACACTGTATCTCCAGGCTGTCGTTTTGGGTGTCTTCCAAAGCTAATTAACCTTGGGAAGCTCGCACAGGAATTAGCTGAGCCCTCCAGGTTGACGCATTATCCTCCTCTGGTGTGAGCTGCACCTCCCGTCACTCTGTAGAGATTCCCCGCCAGTTATTGAGTGCGGTCGATGTTCCAGTTGCATCAGCTGGTTCACTGCCAGATCTCCGCTGCCAGAGGTCCATTGCTGCTGTGGGTGCTGTCTTAAAGCCAGAAGTGATAATATAATGGTGTTTTTCATTAAACTGTGTATGGCAAAGCAACAATGGTGAATGATATGGCATTAGGATAAACATACTTTCACTATATATGGCTCTGATTAGTTAAAAAATAGGCAATGCCTGCAATTCTGATAATTCACCAGGCAGGCTAAATTTATCTGGTGTTGATACTGATATGCTAGGTAGTCTGTGGGTATGGCAGATAATGTATTATAGTAGCATATCAAAGTTATTCATAATCATCAATGGGTGATGACTACTTGTTTTGTTCTGTAACAAGGTAGTTAACGTTTAAAAAGTCTGACTGACTTTTTCCTGTATAATTCCTGAGCTTTTTACTGGCCTACGCTATCTACCCAGGTGGATTTATTGATCGTTACTGATTTTAAGAGCCTGAGCCCATGAAACTTACCCCTAGCCGAGTCCCAGCTGGCCCAAATTTACACAGAGGTCTAAAGTGGAGCCAGAGCAGAGACCTGGAGTGACTTGTGGACTTAGTGACTTAGTGAGAAGGCGTGTTGGATGTCTGATGTGAGTTCACATTTTCGTTCCTAAATTAATTTCAATGTTTATTATCCAGGTTTTTACTCATTCTTTCATTATAAAATGACTTACCTCCAATACCCTGGTATATCAGGATCCATTTAGCGTTTACCACACATCTTTTGCTCAAAGAATATTGTTTAAGCGTTAAAGTGTACTTTAAAGTACTTGTACTCTGCATGATCACAACGAAGGTGAATCTGGAATATACAATCTGTTTGAAGGTCACTCACTAAGGAATATGCCTCAATAATCATTTCAGTAACTTGCTAGGGCAGAACCTGAGAGGACAAAGTATGTGGCTGTTTGGACCTGAAGGACACCAAAGCATTATTGGGTGAAAGGCATCTAGCCACCTCCAGAAGCGATGTCTTTCTCCATATGAATAGTCTGGTTTTCATGATGACTTCATCCAGTCATCAGTGTTCGATGAGGCACATTTCAGGGACACCTCACCTGTGTGTGAGTGATTATCTTTAGGAAGAATGCAAAATACAGAGCTGTGCACCGTTTCCAGGTGGCAGCTTGTTGTGTATCGCCTGGTTAAGCCGACAGGAAGCCTGGACTCCTCTTTCTGCCCTCCCGGGCAGGAGCCTTTGTCTTGCCCTTGTTGCCAGAGAGGTGGAGGTGTCTGCGAAACGCTCCGGTTCCAGGAAACATCTGCTTCCCGCACAAGCTGGAGGGTTGCATCTGATCCTGCAACATTTATTTCAATTTGCCGACGTTAAGAGGGGGCAGGGAAACAATGTAAAAAGCTCTAAGGAGGCACAGTGCAGTTACTTTGGCTGGCTTTATGCACCATGTGACAGGCCTCTGTTGTTTTTTAAATATATTTATTTATTTCAGTTGCCTTCTGAAGTAAATGGTGCATGTGTTTTACAAATAGCTTGTAAAGCTATAGAGCGGGGCTGTGTACATGTTATATATTAGCAGGCTTCTTTCTTAGTATTAAACGATAAGAAATCCAAAATGCTTCCAATTCTAAAACGTTTGATACAGTGATGCACCACGGTCAGGGATAAAATGCCCCCCAGGCAGCTGAGCTTTGGTCTAGAATTCCATTAAATACCAGAGTATTTTTCATTAATGAAACAGCATGCTGACATTTTGTTTTTCCTCTGTCTCTCTCTCTCTCTGTCTCTGACTGACTGACTGTCTGTCTCTGTCTACTTGTATGTCTGTGTATGTCTGTCTATTTGCCTCTATTGTCTTTGTCTATGTCTATCTCTCTGTCTGTCTCTGCCTGTCTGACTTATTGTCTGTTTTTATCTGTCACTTTGCATGTATGTCTGTGTGTCTCTCTGTCTGTGTCTCTGCCTGTCTGTCTATCTGCCTGTCTGTCTATCTGCCTGTCTGTCTGTGTGTGTCTCCCTGTCTGCCTCTGCCTGTCTCATTGTATTTGTCTGTCACTTTCCCTGCATGCCTCTGTGTATCTGTCTGTCTCTGCCTGTTTGTCTGTGTTTCCCTGTCTGTCTCTCGCTCTCTGTCTGTGTCTCTAACTGTCTGATTGACTGTCTTCGTCTGTCTGTCTGTATGTCTGTTTATGTCTGTCTCTGTGTCTCTTTACTTGTCTGTATGTATCTTTCCGTCCATCTGTCTCTGCTTCCCTCAGCTTGCAGACCCGGTTTCTACAAAGCCTTCACCGGGAACCTCCGGTGTGCCAAGTGCCCCCCACACAGCTTCAGCCCTGATGAGGGCGCCACGCTCTGCATCTGTGAGAAGGGCTTCTTCCGTGCTGAAAAGGACCCTTCAACCATGGCGTGTACACGTGAGTTCTCGTGCTGGCCACCCTCCTATGTCTGTTTTATAAATATCATATATAAACACATATAAAGCGATTAAGATGTATGGCTTTAGTACAAAGGTGTGAGAGAACCATTTATTCAAAGTATGTCAACCTGGCCAATGGTTACAAATCAAGTGCAGGATTTTAGGCCAAGTTTATTGTAGTTATTATCTGAGTAATTACACTTACACATTCTTTCTTGAATCTGTCCAACCTCTTACCCAGGACATAGCCACAGTTAATAATTACTCTCAGGCTGAGATGAGACTTCACACTATCACCAAGTATGGTTTAAAAAGTGTTGATCCCAAAAAAGTGTAATGTTACAGACTACAGTTGCTTTTTTCTTGTTTTTTTTTGTCTGTCTGAATACGATGTAGCAGGACATTTTTTTTATGTGGTCAGGAAGCAGTATCAAGAGTTTGTCAGCATAATATCATGTTTATTGCTAAAAGTAATGGGAGGAAACCAAGCTTTTATGCAGAGATAACAGGTATGCAAGCACGCATTCATCATTAAAAGCAATACATGCGGCAATCGATTGTTGTGACATCACAGACATGTACTTATTTTATGTGCATTTGCGCTGATTTGATAACATATATATTGTGCATTTTAACCTTTATGTGCTAATTCATATTTCATTTAAAATGAAATTTCAAATTTCTTGTCACAGCAGCGCAAATGCACATAAAACACATACACATTTGCCAATCGATTGCTGTGCGTATTGTCTTTAAATGTCCATGTGTACTTGTGTCCCAGTTATGTGCATCTCTGCTTCTAGATATTTTCACCTACAGTATATGCTTTGGGTGCGGCTTTACTGTTGACTTTTGCCTGTCGTGAATAATGGGCTTAAAACGGTGCAATCAGTGTCCCTGCAGCTGAAAACAGCCGTGTCGTGTGAAAGGCTTGGCTGATAAGCATCTGCGGCCCAGCGGCAAATCCGAGCTGATGGATGGCATTCCTATGGCAGCTCTCAGGCCGTCAATGGAAAGAATAGAAGCAGATAGCGGTGCAGGCAGCTCGGCAGAGGCGCCCCCTTAGCTTGTCCGGGCAGCGCCTCACAAAGAGCTATTGTCTGTGGGGTTTATTTGCAGGCTTCATGTCCAGCTCGTGTCACTGGGGCCATCGGCCGTTGCCACTGTGCTGGTCCCCACACAGATCCTCTGAACAGCCCTGCCTCAGGTGGGCATCGACCCTCCACCGCTGTGCTCCTTGAAAAATCCCAGAAGGCAGCCTAGATGCTGTTGATAATCGGCTTCTTGGTTTGATTTGTCTTGGGGTTAAGGAAAACGGCCCAGTGTTTGGTGTTAGCAGTCAGCCAGCACATCCAACGTCACGTGATGGTAGAATTTCCGAAGGTGAAGTTTCTTACTCTGCGTGCTAAGGATAAGCCACCACACTGCTCAGTCCTAACAGTGACACACTTAAGGGCTTGTTTTCAATCTGTGTATTGTTTATGTTGATCCACATTACCTTACCTGGTTAAAAGCCTGATCATGGATACTGTAGGTAGGTGTGAGTGTTGCACGTTCCTGCTGGAAGGTCATCTGTACCACACATACACACATGCTGCCAAAAAATAAATGATGCGTTTTAAGAAAGTGCACCGCCTGTCTGAGTGGTGCTATCAGTGTTTCATTTCCAGCACTACAGGTAGACGACAACTGATAGTCTCTCCTGTGGCTCTGGAGTGTGAATTTCTGGTTCCATCCCTCTGAAGCCAGGCGATTGGCTCTTAATGAACCGTCAGTTTTCATCCCTTGTCCAACAGCCAGTTCTTTTGAAATAATTTCTGATATTATTTGAAATCCAGTTTAGTTTTAGTCAGTTTTCTGTATGGTTTTATTAGACTTTTTTATTTCAGACATATCTTTCTGCTCAATTTTTATATAGTTCAGTTTTAAGTTTTTGTAATTTTATTTCTAGGCATAGATTGAAAGTTGTACAGATATTTTATTTATTTGAGAATCCTATTAAGAATATACAGGGCATGTTATGTACTAATGTCCTAAAAATGGGCAACACATGTTCCAGGTATTATTAATGGTCATTGAAGATAGACGAGTCATTACTTCAGCTAAATATAACTATAAAACAGTAATGAGAAGTACTTTTTATTTTATTTGAGCTATTTTCTGAGGTAACATTTAGACTATAGTTTTGGTTTTGCAGTTTTGTATACTCTTTTAATCTTATATGTGTTTAGAAATATGTTTTCTTTTGCTTTTTGTTTTCGTTACCGATAATAACCTTTGCTCCCTCTCACAGGGCCTCCATCACCTCCCCGCAACGTGGTCTTCAGCCTTAACGAGACCTCACTCTTGTTAGAGTGGAGCCCCCCCAGTGACACGGGGGGCCGGCGGGACCTGAGCTACAGCGTTGTGTGTAAGAGGTGTGACGCGGACTCGCCGCACTGTCAGCCGTGCAGCGGCGACCTGCGCTTCGTGCCACGCTCTCGCAGCCTGACCGAAGCCTCCGTCACCGTGATGGACTTCTCTACCCACACCAACTACACCTTCGAGATCGAGTCCCATAATGGGGTGTCCAGCCAGAGCTCCTCCCCCCGGGCTGCTGTGGCCGTCACCATCAACACCGACCAGGGCGGTAAGTCTCCCTGCCGCTTTTTTTTGCCAGTTAATCTGTCAGCATTAGAAGGCTTTTCTGGGCACATCTAGCTGGTCATTAAGACCTCGGAGTCCTGCATCACGCCAGGTTCCCAAGAGTCTCAGCCACCTCTGAGCTCTGACAGCAGCCGACTTTCGCTTCTCCTCCACGTGCCGCCACACCGTTCACGCCTCAGCACTCACCCCCTGACATTTTCCCAGGTGTCCCAACGTCAGGGACGTTTTTCACAATGGCGCAGCCGCATGCCATGTTTACCGCCCCCACCATCCCCGTGTTTGTTCAGAGACCATATAAACCTGCCCGCCCCCATTACGCCGGGCTGCTTGCGAAGCCATTACCGCCCAGTGTGAGGAAATGCCGAGACGCCACCTCACATTGTCAGGCTGCTTATTAGTGGTCTGTTTATTGGGTAAAAGTGCCGGCAAAAAAAGCAAAAAGAAACACAAAATGACCTGGAGCACCTTGATCCACATGTCATTTATCATATAAACCTGCGTCGTCAATATGTAAGTCCACAAAACCCCTAATAATTTACTGGGATGTTCTGATGAGTGTAAAGGGTGACAAATACGTATGTCTCTGCGTGACTGAGGATGTGTGTGTGTGTTTGTTTGTGTGTGGGGGGGTGGTGTTATGTATATATTATATCGTGTAATGTTGTGGGGGGTGTATATATATATATATATATATATTGTGGAGACACAATGTAATTCAAAACCGATTATTTTGATATTGTAAAATATTTTGATATTGATATTTTGAAAACTTAAAATTTCTTGTATTTTGTTTGTTTACTTAGGGTAGAGGTTTTGTCTGGGTTGGAGTTAAGGTTGACATTGTTAGAATTATGGTTTTCCCATAGGGATGAAAGGATGGTCCCCACAAATATATCAATACAAACGTGTGTATGTGTGTTTTTGTGTGTGTGTCTCACTTCTGGGTGAGCCCCCACACGCACACAAACCTGGCCGCCAGTGGCTGCCCCCCACATCGTCTTTTGCTATCCCGCCACCTTTGCTGTTATCAGATTGAGCTCAATTAAAGGCAGTTTATCAGTGTGACAGCAGCCTCTGTGTGTATAAACAGGACATGGGGATGGATCAGTGGCTCGATCTGCTGGCCAGATGTATCAAATAAGTGGACAACAAAGCGGAGAGAGGCAAACAAGGCAGCGCAGCCTTGCCTGAAATGTCAGCGATGTGCCAAGAATGTCCAAGCAAGCTCTTCTTTCTGTGCCGAATCCAGATGGTTACGAATGGTAGCTGTGTGCTTCAACCAGACCATGCTGCCCTCCCAAGTCTTTCTGAATGATGGAAACACCTGCTGCTTAAGAGAAATATGTGCAAGATCAACCAACAATTAAATATAATGACCAAAATACAGTATCTTTGATACCTGTGCTCAGTGAAATCTGTTAAGAGGTCATTAATGAAAGTGTTGGAAACATTGCAGTTTTCGTTCACTTTCAGAGTCTTGCACTGCAGCTTCCACCAGTGCCCTGGAAGTATGATGAATTAGGTTGATGCTTTCTCTGCCATGGGAGGAAAGGACATCAGCTTACTAAATGATTTCCTGTCCCGCAAGCTATTTTCTGAAGTGAAGGTGTAAATATCACTTATTGTCACCATATATCTATTGCCATGTTGACAATTCTTTTAGTGTTGAATTTTCCTTCAACACTGCAATAATTAGCATGTTAATGTTTTTCTCTGTTTATATTTTCATGTGTGACTCACACACTGCACCCTTTGCTCCATTACAGGGTGGATATTTTATATTCATGGTTCCCCTGATCTACACAAAAAATATCCCATAAAAACTGTATATCAAATCTGACCTTTCTTTACTGTACCCTTCACAGTGCTGGAGATCTTCATGGACTGGCTGTAATTTGGGCATAAACTACATGCGCATTCATCTTCTCTGCATGTCCACACATTCCAGCGAGACTTTTATATGGCAGGGGATTATCAGCAGGGTGCGCTGGCCTGGTGTAAATCCGATTCACAGAATCACTTAGTTAAGCATCGTGAGAAATTATAACTGGATTTATGACAGTACCATTTCGCTGGAATAGAACAGTAGCCTTTTCTTGCCTCTTAAAATAATAAAATGGTCTTTTTTGAGACAAAGAAGAGTGACTCGATCTATGGATGATTGAAGGCAGCCCTAATGACTAATGGCGGAGTGCATGATCCATCTACAGCAACCGTTGAGAAGTGAACGGGCCTTTCTCTGTAGCTGTGTGACTGGTTCCTCCAAGACCACTTGATTCTAGTGAAGGACTCTTCTCATTTCAGCACAGAAAATAGAGCCTGGCACATGTGCCGGGGTAATCATAGACAAATTCTGTACAAATGTGAAAATCAGACACATCTGTAGTTTGCGGCCCTTGCTGCTATTCCTGGATGCATCTCATACATGCCTCTGTGTGACGTGCCAGTTCGATAATTCCACTGGTCAGTTGGTTGTAAACACATGTTACAGGGGCTGGACAAAGAGGCATAGCATGGTAGGGCCTGGGGTTATGTTCTGTGAAGGGTGGATGGGTCTGGTTAACAACAGAGGCTACAGGAAGAACAGCGGCGATGGAAAACCGCAAACTGACCAATGGCATGTGCATATTTATGTGGGTGGAGGGTGACTGAGAGTGATTAAGCCAGGGGGGTGATGATGGGGAAGCCTAGGGTGCAATGGGACTAAAGGGGTTTCATTCATTACTCTAAACAGCCCTGTTTTGGTGCTATAACACAAGAGCTGGTTAAACACAGAAGGGATCAGAGTTAGGGCACAGGAAACTTCTGGATGCAGCACCCAGCTTCTTAACTGTCTGAATGCTCCCCCCTGGCTGATAATTAACCCTGCCCTCACGCTGGTCTGAATAGATTAATCTCATTCTACTCATATGCCTGATCTGTGACTTGTGGTCACCCCATCTCTGTTCCGCAGACACAGATAATTGGTATGTTGTAATTAGCATGTCTGCAGGGGAACAGAACCAATACGGGGAACATCTCCAGCCATTAGGTCCTGCATGAGGAGTGACTGAACCCAGAACTTGAGGACCCTGGTGACCCTTATTTTAGCCTGACTGCTCTGAGCGTGCAGAACGTTGACATTTACTGTGTGTCTAAGTGCAAAATCCAACAAAGTTGAGGCATTATGAAATATCTGCCTAGCAGCACATGATATATACCCCAGACTAATAACACACCCGCCGTTTCCTCCCTGCCACTGTCCACTTGACTGATGCATTGTGGGAGGCGACAAGCCAACACACGTGCCGATCTGTCTGCTACGAGATGGCGGTTTAAGCGACACCTAACTCTTCCCCCCAGGCAGGAGGGAGCCTTCAGCGCTTGAGTACGGACCTGGTCTCACGCTGAATCGCGCTGACGGAGACAGGCTGCATCGTCCCTGCACTCCCAGCATCAGGCCTCGCTGGGAAAGTCCAGTAACTGTTAAGAAAAAGGACTGACTTATGAGTTGCACGGTAATGCTGTGCTGAGTGCAGTCATCACTTACCTCAAGCGACCTGCATTTAGGATTCCCAGCCCTGGCTCTAAGAATGTGTACTTGGCATGTCTCTCCATGTTATTGCTCACTTGTTTGAAGATGTGTGCAGCTGTCTGTAAGCCTGTATGCCCTGTGATGGGTTGTGTCCACTTTTTTCCAGAATAGGCTTTGCGAGACAGTCTAAGACGAGCACTACAGAAGACGGATGAATGATTTGGTTGCTGTCCTGTATAGTTCAGTACAAATTCTGGATGCACTTTTCTTATGAGTATTGTTGTATACTCTGATATGTGCTCATTAGTTACATATTCACTAAAAAGCATACCAGTGATAAAAAGTGATATTACTTTTTTATTGCTCATTATCCTGCACTGTATCTCCCCTAACCCTAAACACCTTCCATATGGTCACCCTGCATAAAGAGCTAAGTAAACCTAAAAAGGCCAGCAAGCACACTATAAATCATGCGTCCCCTAGGGGATACAGTGAAGCGCGACGCTTGATGTCATTGAAATGTCCATATGATGTCGGAAGGCTAGCAGAGTGTTTAGCACGTTGTGTATAGATGAGATCGGACATCTTTATGCAGCGGCGGCCTCCTACACTGCGATTGGGAAGCGCTTTGTAATAATCGCTCCTCAGATGGGGCTTTATCTTCATTTCTGTCCAAGAAGCCAATTTGATTGAGATAACCTGCACTCTGCCTCCAGGCAGCCTGGGTAATTATGGAGCTGCACCCGCAGAGTCGGCGCCAGCTGCTCGCAGCCACGCAGAAGCACGGGGAGGGAGGGAGTACGTGGGGCCCATCAGACACAGCGAGGGCCCCGCAAAGTTCCCTGGCCTCTGCGTCAGCCATCCCTTCCAGTGAGAAGTTAATTTGTTTTAATTGCAAAGCCATGTGGGTATCAGTGAAGTCTGAAGGGAAACACCCTTGACAAATAGAACTATCAGACAAGCTCCTCCTGCTTTCTTCTGGCAAGGCTGCCATACGCATCCATTCCTGTAGGACGGTGGCGTTTGACTCAGAGTGGACTTTCTCACTGTCACGTTTACCCCGGAGCAGTCTAATGGCGCTTTTCCACTGTGTGGAACGACTCAGTTCGGCACGGCAGGGTATGGTTCAGTTCGGCTCGGTTTGCGTTGCCACTGCAGTTTAGTACCGCTTTAGAGTGGGCGGGATTATTCACGTGTCGT
>JABFDZ020000001.1:36730993-36760876 GCA_019775955.2 Pollimyrus isidori
TCCCAGTGGAAAGCCCCCCAAAAGTGAGCCGTACTGAACCGTACCGTGCCGTACTATGCAGTGGAAAAGCGCCATAACCGTTATTCTGATGGGACGGCCTGTGCCCCGTGATCTGCATTTTTACCTGGAAAATCAGCAACTTGCAGTTTACAGAAACGTACAGATTTAGAGAGACTTGCATACTGAACATCCTTGTGTGATCGAGCGACATTTTTGTGAGAATAAGCTGTTCCCCCTAGATCGTGGCTCTGCCCCTTGACCGTAACATAACAGTGTTAAACTCTCCTTTTTGGCCGAATCAGCAGAGAGAAGCTGTATTATGGCTGCAGAGGCTCCAGACGTCCACTGTCTGGAAAAGGGATGCTTATTGCCCCATTACAGACATTCATTTCAAATCGTTCAGAGAGATTATTTGTCCACAGTTCAAGCAGTTAGTCGGCGGATTGCTCACATGCTACAAGTGTCAAAATGAAACTGCCTCCTCGTTGATCCCTAATTCTTTTCGCCACAGAATATGACTCAGGTCAGTTAAATTGGATTTTTTATGGAGTCCTTTCCGACATGCAGTGCTGGACAGTGATTTAATAAAACCGCATGATGGCCCATCTATGATCCCATCTTCCATTGCTAGGCCTGGACTGGCCATCTTGCCCAGCAAAATTCATTGCGGCCCTCGTCCCCGCATGCTTGGCAGTATTTACTGTGGAGGACCCCAATGTCATGAGCCAATTTTTAATCGCCCATATCGCTAATCCATTACCAGGTCACGTTGTATCTGTGCTTATCCCAGGATGCACAGGAGAATAAGCATGTAACCTCATGCATATACACAGACTTCGACACTGTAGGCAGGTCAGTGAACTCACTTCAACACACATGCAGCAAATGAGCCGACTCGGAGATGAGTGATTCTTCACCCTGGGGCCATGGGTGCATCTCAGGGGCTGTAAGTGTGTCTCGGGGGCCGTGATTGCATCTCGGGGGCTATGCATGCACGTCTGAGTGCCACGCATGATGCACGCATCCTGGGAGCTCTGACGCCTGTAGCTTCATGCCGGATCATGCTGGCAAGGGCCCAGAGTGCAGTGCCCATCCCCCTTTCCTCACCCAGAAGGCCCGCTGCTTGGGAGCAGTAGCATTTGTCCCGAATGCTGCAGGCCGCAGTGTGAAGCTCCAGGAGCCCCTTGTTCTTAGATGTCTGTTTCTAGCAGCTAATCTGATGAAGAAAAACTGTGAGTCTCCCTATTCGCACGGCTCCCCAGCAGCTGCTCGTTTATTTGCTGTGCTGTCACGCGGTGGCGTTTCCAGAATGCACGTTATTGATGGCACAGCCATTAAAGCATTATTACGGCAGCCCCGCTGAGACCTGCCTGCTCTGCATGGAGACTGTGGTTTTAAATAGATCTTGTGCTACCAAGCATGTGGACACACGCTCCGGGAAGATGGACACACATTCACAGACAGGTGGCGCCAAACCCAGATGTGGTTGAAGGAGGCCCCATGTCTCACTTTGGGATCTGCTACACCTGACCTCCGCCTGCTGAGGCACATTCAGCTTGCAAGTGCTGTGCTATTCCCCTGTCTGCTCTTCGCCTGCTAGACGGCCAGCATCACCATCCTCACCATCTTCCTTTCTTCGCCTCCCACTAATACCATGTGAAGCCTTTCCAAAATCTGCCCTTCTCTTCCTTGGGTTCTATTAAACTCTCTTTTTGTCTTTCATTCTTTATGGCTTCACGTCTGTGATGTCACCAGCTAATTGACTTCCTTTAATCTGTTTTGTGGTCTTTATTGTTAATGGCATCAGGACCCTGCCTTTCACAGAGACACATATGTAGCTTCTTTCTCACTGCTGGCCTGTTATTGCATTACAGTGTATATTGCGTAATTCTTTAATTAACCCGGTTTCATGAAACCGCATCCTCAGCCTGTGGCCATATGATAATAATCGTCATCATCACCATGTACTCACCTATGTCTCATGCTCTGAAGTGTGTGTCAGCTTTAAGGCCACCCAGGCTGTCTGTCTTGGCCGGTAGTGGTGGGGGGGCGAGGTGGGTGGGGGATAAGGCATCTCTGCTGGCAGGCACTTAACCAGGGTGCCACTGACAGATAAAAACACTTCTGGGGAGCCTCAGGGGGAGGGGGGACTGAGAGAAAGTCTGGGACAGAGAGACAGACGACCCAAGAGAGAGCGTGCCGGGGGGCGGGGGAGGTCAGACAGGATAGCCACCCTCTCAGACTTCCTGCTTGACAGCAGCAATTTTACTACTTGGTTTTATTTTCTTTGACCTTTTCTCCATGTTTCAGTCCTTCAGCAGAAAAGGGAGTTCTGACAGGCCACACAGGCCTGCAGAACCAGCACCAGGGCACAGCAGGGCATGGAGCTCAGGAGTTCTGTGAACATTAACATGTAGGAAACGAGTGCAGAGAGTAGAACCTGAACGGGCCGACGCCAGAAACTCCATCTGTTTCTACGGCCACCTTCTACCTGCCAGTCTTTGATTGGGTCTTACTTAAGCCTGGGAGACTAGCGATGCTCTCAGACAGGGCTATGCTAGTTAGGTGGCAGTGGCTTTGGTCCTGTGCTCTTCTCTCCAGGCAATAGGAGAAGGAAAGCTGCTGGAGATTAGTGCAGTGTGGCTGCACAGAATGTATGACCGTGTGTGTGTGTGTGTGTGTGTGTGTGTGTGTGTGTGTGTGTGTGCTCACATGTGTGTCTGTATGTGTTGGTCTGACTGAATTGGACAGAGCAGCTGTGAAATCAAATAAACTTTACCTTGAAATGCCAGCTATTAAATTATAAAATTATAAGGTATGTGTGCACGGGAGATGGTTTCATGTGAGACACGGTGAATAGTGTTGGTGGTTTTTCATGGCATAATTTTCTTTTTTAATCTAGTCTTTTAATTTCCTTGGTAGCCACTTCCCACAGCTGAATATTTTTATATCATCGTTCTGCGTGCTCTGAGCTTTATAATGTGTGCAGATGGGGATTACGAAATGCAGCAATACGGGTGGAAATGTGTCATGTCGGCCATGTCAGAATCGCTAAGGTGCCACACATCTGGTCTAACGCTGCAGGGAGAGTGTCTAGGGAGTGAAGCACATCAGTGGTGCTGACATTTCTGAGGATATTCTGGAAGGGATGGCCTCTCTCCCAGGAAAAATTTGGGGTGCCTCAGCCAATCAGATGGGGAGTACTGGGGCCTCATCCAATAAGAAGGCATCCTTTGAATAGCCTACAGCTTGTGTGAAGTGAAAGCTTCCTCTATAAAGGCCGCTTCTGTCTTTTGGTGCCTTATTTTCAGGGTCAGTGGCATTAAATCAAACCCAGAGTTTCTATTCCACATTTTGTGGACCCTGGTCTCCAGTCATACAGGGCAGCGCGTCTTCACTAGGCATCAGATTTGTTTTAAAGTAAGTAAAAGTGGGGCAGGATATGCATGCATGTCCAGGGTTTAAGGTTGGTGGGGGGCAGGAGACAGCTGGCCTGGTGGTGAGGGAGGGACCCCCTCACTGGACTGGGGGCAGTGACAGCTTAGGACTTCCGCAGACTCACAATGGTCCAGTAGAATCCACCGAACACTTGCCGCGTGAGGAAGTCAACACGGGCATTTGGGGGGTTGGATTGATCTCAACAAAGCCACCCACCTCCCCCCACCCTGATCTAATAGAGCAGCAGAACACAAGCCTCAGTGACCTGCTACATCTATCGATTATATACACAGATTGCTGGACCATTTCCTTTTTATGGCTGCAGTCTAATTAAACACTGTAATATACTTGATTACTACTTTGAAAGACATATGCATTGAAATAACTGCAATGAAAGATGTAATGAAGCTGAAATACAATGACAGCATTTAATGAAATTAGCTAAATATGACCATCTGATAAGTATATATGTGCCTTTGTGTACGCAAGCGGCAGTCTGTGTACCTGCAATATAAGTGTGTTTTAAAAGTCAGAATTTGACTGTCAGAAGTGAAATTTCTTACATAAACAATCTAAGCTATACCCATATGGAAAATATTTTTTTAAATAATGTGTTTTACCTAAATCACACAAGGTCTTTTTTTGACACTCATAATAATTAATGAACAAGGCGTATCAACTTATTGTGTTATAAACATATATGTCTTTTATTCATGTAAAATACATGTGAATTTAATGTGCTGCCAGAAATTTTAATTCTATAGACATGTGCAATGCATAATAAGCAAATGTTTTTTTGAATGTACTCAATTGAATCATGGACAGTTGTTCCAAATAGCTAGAATGGGTTTTTTGAAAAAGAAACATCCTTTTTCAGCTGATCGATTTAATTTGAGTTAATCTCTCTAAATTTTTCTATGTCTAATTAAACCAGCCGAGTGTGGAGAGACCATACATGTCTTTCATTACAATAATATAAAAGCAATATAAAATTTTATTAAAAACAGCAAGCAATAGACATGTCCTAACATGTCCTATATTTTAACTCATTTGGTGAAATGTAAATTTAATGTTTAACTTTTATATTTTTCCTTTATGCTTTTTCTTTGAGTGTCTTACATGTCAGGTGTGTATTTTTGTATGAATGTGGCCATAATCATAGAAGAAAAAACACTTTCTTGTGGTGAACATATAAAGAATATTATCTATTGACATATATAACTGAAATAAGAAAAATGCTTGATAGCCTCTATAGACTGTTTTTTTTCATATGGGTAGTACATGTTATATTTTTATCACTTGTTCATTTGGTCTGTCTTTCTGTTCCATTTAATTATGCTGTTTAACCATTGTTATCCTGCACACACTGCAGAATTAGCTTTTAGCATCTTAACGTCATTACACATGAATTCAACCTTTGGCTTTGATGACCCTCAGCAACTAGAGAAGCAGTAAAACTCGCGGCATCAGGGTGATGCCCCTGATTAGTTAGGCGCATGTTACACAATTTTAAAGTTATAAAGTACGACTGTATTTCTTTTATATATTGTGTATATTGTGATTAAACGTGACCGTTAATCCCTGCATTTGCATCTCAAGTAACATGCCGCTTTGATAGGCTGCACATTGGTGTCTCTTATTGTGTGTGTGTGTGTGTGTGTGTATGTGTGTGTATGTGTATTAGATTTATATTACTATTATATGTGATTAAAAACCTGTTATTTTCATGTTGTGAGGAACATTTTTCAGGTTCCCACAAAGATCCATGACTGCAATCTAAAAACTAAAAATGCCAAAACGCTTGAATTTTGTTTGGTTACTTATGGTTAGGGCTGGGTAGGGGTTAAGTCCATCATGTTGGGAATAGAGTCTTCCCCATCAAAATAAATGGACCTGTGTGTGTGTGTTCCATGTGATGGACTGCCATCCCTTCCAGGGAGTCCCCTGCCTTGTGCCCTGTCTTTCTAGCTCCAGGCGCCCTCTGACCCTGTACTGAATAAATGGTTTCAGGATGGATGGATGCACATATCCAGTAGATACACTGACGGAAGATTGTTTGATATTTGTGAGTGCTATATGCAGGGTTATGCATCCCCTTTGTACAGTAGATGAATTGTGGGATTCATTCCTCTAACAAGTTCAAAATCGACTTTTTTCCAGTAGATTACAAGATTACCTTCTATGCTACCGATGTACATGTTCCTGATCATTTTGACTGTGGAACATTTTTTGAGTTAGTAATGCAGACACATTGTTCTGTTTTTCGCTAAAAGCTGTCCGAAATCAGACTGCTGTCTTGTTAATCCCCAAGATTATTCAGGCCACTGTTTAACTGTTTAACTTGGCCATGTTCCTGTCATTTAGTTTTATGTAGCCGCTTGCTTGTCAATATGACTGATGGCAGTGCCACCAATGTTTTTGCTGTGTTTTTGCCAAAGAATGATTGTTTGCTTATTATTCAGCCAAGCATTATTCAACTTGGCACAACCTGAAAATATTCAGGAAGATTAATAATCAATTTGCAGCTCCTTACTCACCATTTGGACATTGCTTATTCAGGCATTATAATTTTAATTATCTGAGCGGTATTGGGTGAGAATTCTTAATAAGTGTGGCCCTCCCCTACACACAGGCCCATTTGCAATCTTTTGTGAGTGTTATTGATTACTGTTTGTCGAAAAAGATTCTAAGCCCAGTAACTGGGGCTATTGTACTCATACCGGCCAGGTGGGTGGCTCATCATGTGGGGGAAGGGGCAGGACAGTGAGGGGGTGTCCAGGCCGACACAAGATCATAACATCTTTAAACTCTGCCGCTACACAGACAGCGTTGTCTAGGATAATTTCCATGACTCATTGCAGACATCACTTACCGTTAAAGAATGGCGCGAACAAGCAGGAAGGCTCTAAATATGCCACACTGATAAAGTGAAGTCGACAAGGCAGCAGCGTGATACAGAGTGTGTTGAGCAGGCTTTTCTTTCCTGGGCTAAAGTGAGGTTTCCACTGTCAGGGTCTTCGCCGTGGACTGCTGGGATTGAAGGAGCAGCCTCAGAGCACACACTCATCAGGCTTACCCCACCAGCCTGTACAGTGTGCTTGAAATGACAAACAGTCAGTGGTAATTACCAGATGCTTAGGGTGTCATTTGGAAAGCTTCTGTTGTGTAAGTCAAGGAGCTGTCACTGGCATGAAGTGCATAGCGAAAACGCGAGGAGTGAAAATGGACAGAGCCTTGTTTGGTGCCGTGAGGTTTCCTTCTTTCATGAAGTGCCGCTGTGTTTCTGTACCACACTGGGTGAGCAACCTTAAAGCCTGTGTATTTTTTGAGGGTATAAGTGAGATCTTCTGCCCCTTGTATGTACAACATTTCTTGCACTTGTTTAACAGTCATTATCCGCTTGCAGATCTCAGGGCTTAACTCCAAAGGTCACGTATTTCTGTAAGGGCATTCCTGCATTTGTTTGAAGGAGGTCCACTGTGGCTCTGTGTTGAATTATTCAGGTTATCCGGTGATAAAAAAGACCCAATTAAGAGTGCTGGGTTTGTAAACTGCAGAAGGGAGGTGCAGTTATGTTTCTGACAGCGGAATGCCATCTTCTGAATCATCACATACTCAGCTGGATACTGGCTGAAAGCTGCGACATAAGGGACCCCCGGGGATCTGCTGTAATGCCGCCAAGAGACCAGGCTTGCAAAATGGCTGCCGTTCTCCCCATGTTTTTCAACCCTTATTTTCACTTGCCAAATGCTAAGTGAGCAAATACTGTACAGACGCTCTACTTATGAATGAGTTGTGTTCCGAATGGCTGTTCGTAACTTGAAATGTTCGTAAGTCATTATTCACCATCATTTTAAGTGTATACGCAAGTACAAAGAACTAGGATGCTGGGAGTACGCACGCTACACTGCTGTATGCCGGGAGTAGCGGCCAGAAGTCGTACTAGGCGGAATTGTGGCGCAGAGAAAAAAATTATGTTGTGGACAGGAAATGGGAGCCGAATGAACACGATTTGGACTTACAGTCCTCTTCATTCATATGTCTGAAAGTTCGTATCCAATTTGCAACCAATTGACTTTACGACCATGATTGCAGCTCGTATGTCTGGCAGCACAAATGTTGCCCGGCTGAGCGCACGACAGTTTGCGCACCAGAACACGGCAGCACTACCATTCCCGCGCACGCTAAACCGCTAACTGTTATCACAGTACTTAGACTTTGGTGATACAATGGATATGGTACAATATCACAATAATGAACAAAGAAAGTTAAGATGTAGTACACTAACAGTATAACAACTGCATTATCTTACTATAGCGGCAACACTGAGGTGATCCCTGGCTGTCTGAGTAAGACAAGCAAGCTGTTGGACCTTATGTAAAGATCACTATCCTAATTTGAAATGTATCTATAAATAAAATAGGCCATATATTCAGAGCATAGATAGGTAAAGGCTGACATTAGATCTAGGCAGTAAAAGGAGCCCCGTCTTTAAGCCGTGAGTAATGTGTTTCCTGCTGATAAGACCTTTTCTCACTGAATAAACATAAGTCCAGATTTAGGTGCCGAATGAGATAAGGAAAGCGACATTATTAATAAATGACATTATTTGTGATTTCCTCTATTCACTTAAATTTTCTTAAGTTAAAACCAGAAGACATTAATAAACCTCATACGTCAATATGAATGGAGGCACGTACTATATCACCAAATGACCTGGCCAGTGCAGCCTTTGGCCTCAGGGGGGCAGCACTGAGTGGTTTGAAGAGGCAGGCACCCCAACCAGCTAGGCCAGGGCATGTGTCACTCATGGTGCTGACAATGGAGTTTGCGGGACCAGTGTCTGCCACCAATTGTGGAGTAGAAGCAGCTATGAGCTTGTGGGGGTAAGGGAGGGTGGGGGGTGGCCAATCTGTCTGCGGGAGAACCTGAGTGTCCGTGGGCCCACTGGAGCTCTCCTTGCTCTGACCCTGATGGCAGTTGTTCCTGAGGGGACCTGGACCCGGCGGTGTCTGTCTCGGCCCATCTGGACTGCAGCCTGGGAGCACGTCAGGACGTGGCCTTGTGTCACCGTGTAGACTGGTGTGCACCGGCGGTCTCAGTCAGAGCCCAGTGCGACAGCCACGGCCAATGACTTGGCCGCACATCTGGAGCTCCATGCGGCATTGTTTACACTCCCATATCGAGGAGGCAGTGGGCACCAGTGAGACAGTGGGGCTATTAGGCACGCGCAGTTCTGCTGCGGGCTGGATGAGACAAAGCTACTCCAAGGCAGAGGATGAATCACGGGCATGCAGATGTGCACAGTGAATAAAGAGCCAGCTTTGTGTTATTTATTAAAGATAGAAGCAGTCTCATAGCATGGAAAGGAGCAGGTGATGCAGAGGGTGTTACCCCCATCACACTTACAGAGGAGGACCAGAGGGAACAGTCAGTTTCCGTAACTTTCCCAGAGTGCACTGCTTTGAGGATTCATTTTGATGTAACTTCACAATTACTCAGGAAGCCAGTATTTTTAAAAACTAAATCACATCTCATGGTCCTAAGTTACCTTAAATACAGTGTGCGCTGCAGTGATGTTCATCAGATCCTGAGGACTGTGACTCAACACTGTTTTTTGGCTTTTTTTTTTTTTAAGAGAATCCGCTCAAAGTGCCCGAGCCCAGTGATTAATACACTGTTATGTCACACAAACTGGACTATTTTTTCATTTATCCTCAAATACCACTCATGGTATGGTTTCCTATTTATGCCCTGGATTAAAGGGTTAGGAGAGGAATTTGGTGGAGTATTGTGGTGTGCGGTGGAGTATGCTGGAATATGCTGAAGTGTGGAGTTTGGTAAAGATCCATCTTCATGAAGCGTCTTCGCCATGTGTTTAGCATAGCTTTAGCAGGAACTTTCATCCACTTTTGCCCCTTGACATAGATTAATGTAGAGTTTTTATCAGCAATCCTTCCTTTGGCATAGACAATTTCCTTTCATCTAATGACTGTTCTATTTTAAGGATTGACTCATTAATGGAAATGGAGTTGATTAATTGCCTAAGAGGTAGTGATGGATGCTTTTTCTTTTTCGAAAAGTTCTTTGAGGGAAGGGAGTAGTGTTTCATCACACCCCCCATCACTTGTTCATTGACTTTTCCAGTCCCACATATTATTGCCCCAAGGACTAATCACTGAAGTTCATTCATGGAGCCGTTTTCTTGAGTTGCGGGGGAAAACGTGACCTTAGCGTTACCTTAATTTAAAAACACCCCGCTGTACAGCTTCTTCTTGATATCCTTGAGAATTTAAGTTCTGATTGGAAGCTCCTCCGAGAACACTGAAATTGAGCACGATAAGCTTGAGCACGTTGAAGCTATGCACGGTGACTCCATGAAGCTGAGCACAGTGATCCGAAACGCACTGAAGCTGAAGAAACTGCTGACTCGGAGCAAACTGAAGCTGAGTGGAGTGAATGAGCATGCTGAAGCTGAGCATGGGGACTTCAGTACACTGAAGCTGAGCAGGATGAGGGTGAGCACACTGAAGTAGAGCATGCTGTCTCTGAGAGTGCTCACTTGCCTGTGGGAAGTTGTGTAAATTGCCTTAATGCAATAATTTCACTTATAAAAGATAGCGGATATGGGAGGTGGGGGGCATATCTGTCCCCCATATTGCATTTTTATGTGTCTGAAATGCCGAACTGAAGAAAGTGATAGTTCTGGAAGAGGCGCATCAGAACCTCAGGTTGGCGTAATGGATCCTCGAAATGCTGTAATTAAGATGTGCGGGAATGTGAAGCCCCATCCCCCGCTTTAATTTTTTTTTCTTAGTTTTGCAAAAGACAGTGATTTCAGTTATTAAAAGGAACATGCTGTTCCCTTAGCGATGAAAACGATTTACGCTACAGAAAAAAAGCAGTAGAGTAAAATTGCGCTTTATTGCTCAACAAAGAAGACTTATGGCAGCCTCTGTTTTTCAGAGTGATCCAGAGGCAGTCAGATGCTGCTTCTCCATCATGGGCAGGTCTGTCCCACTGTGATCTGCCCCTAATGAAGATCACAAAACGCAGGATGATTTGCTCCTGCACAGAAATCAGCACTTGCACCAGAATCCCATTCTTTCCTTTAATTACTCCTGAGGATGAGGGCAAATGAGTATCGATTCTTATGGAGCGGCGGGGGTCACACTCTGCCACCCGGCCAGAATGTCTCATCACATTTCCAAATGACCATTTAAGGAAAACACGATGGAGTGGCCCTTTTACAGGGCTCCATTTAGAATGTGCCGTCTTCAGCCTCGCCGGCCTGCCCTAGCCCATGTCACCCTCAGTTTCTACCTTCCTGGATCAGTTGTCAGGTTCTGAGAGGGCTGGAGTCCAAACCATCGCATGCTCTCATGGACGGGGAATCCTTCTGGCCCCCGTTCCATGACTGATGGTTTTAATTACCCATTAAGTACACCTGGCCAGGAAGCGGCGCTCAGCGGGTGTGCGTGATGGATTGGATACGAGCTGTGATCGGAGCAGCTGCTGTTTCACTGTGAACAGAGAAGGGCTCCACTTGAGGTCTGTGGTGGAAGGGAGTAGAGTTTTAGTACCCAAACTCGTTTGACTTTCTTCTTTTTAAATAGGGCAGATTTCTCTTGTTTTTCTTACCAGAAATTTATGTGCATGTATTAAGGAGACTTTCAAGATTGAGGCAAAGTGTTATAATGTGTGATCAGTTGAAAATTTGGTCCATTTTGAAAGGGGATATGTGACTGCAAATAACTGGTCAGCACATTGGAGTTGGCAGGCCTCAGTCCATTGCCAGCCACCATAGCCCACAATTCTTAGTGAATGTCTCCTTCAAGAAAAATTCAGTCTATCAGCTTGAGCTTTCAGGTAATATTAATCGCTCTATATTAAAAGAAACACGCCGTCTCTCCTCTATGTCAGTTGAAACACCGACTGTTCCTTTCAGTCCCGATGAGATTGGTTTTTGAGTGTTTCACATTTCTGTGTGGGGATATTAAAGTTCCCCTTAAAAAGTTACGCTCTGGATTTTGGGAGATTACAGGACCATAAATGGGAGCTTTGCGAGGACAAAAAAGCCACAAACTGAATTAGAAAAGGACACTCTTAGATAAAGCTACCAGATCTCCACCTACCCTTTCATTCAAGGACCCTTGGAGCCCGAACAGGATCTTGCTTGGGATCTGGGCTGCGTTGACAGTGCTCTGCATCTTACACACTGGATATTTGATATATGCGAAATTTGAATCTGGAACCCCATAGTTGCTGTGTAGTTATATTTTTTTAAATAATCAGCATCTTATGATGGACCCTAATCACAAGACTCTATAATGTCTATCTGGCTGTCTGCCTGTCTGTCTATCTCTCTGCCTGTCTGCAATACAAGAATTTAAAATTTCTCTGAGTGTGTATACCTTATACTATTTGTGTATCATACATAATATATCATACATTCTGGGTGTGAAATTGTGTATTTCAATTATTAGAGAGTATTCTCGTGTAGTATTTTACATTTTGAGTGAGGACCTTTCAAAGTATTGTTGGCTGGAGGAATTATGTAGGCCTGATTCTACTCCCATTTCACCATATTTCAAAAAGCACTTATACAGGTAGTGAATAGGCACAGCAGTAAATCACATGATAAATGGTCCATTGAACAAACTACTACAACAACGTTTAGCTGCTGAGCTGATGTTTTCATCCAAAGCAGCTTAGTCTGCTCTCTTACACAGCTGGGTACCTCAGAAGAGCCATTTAGGCCAAACACCTTGCACAAGTATGCTAACGTAAGGCTGCACTCGACTCAGCAGCCTTTGGGTCACAGGGTTGGCATTTAACCGCTACACTGTCCAGTGCCTGGCGCTGTGGTGCTTTGTGGTGTCTTAAGATTGTAGCTTACATGATCCCCTGAATATGAAGGAAGAAGCTTAGATCTGGATTGATCAGTATCATATCAGACTCTTGTTCAAAAACAGAAGAAAAAAAAAGTACATCTTAAATCAGTCAGAGTAGTTTAATCAAAGAGTTTAATGAGCATGTATGATAAGGAAACCCCACATGTCATGTTAGTGGCCATATTTCACCGTAGATAGTGAAACTGGGGTTCAATGTGCATTGACGTGCGGTCGGGTCTCTGAACCAGTCATTTTTCTTTCTGCACCCGGAACAATTTTGTATAAAATTCCCATGAGCATGTTGGGCTTAGTTTTATATTTTTGCTACTGCTGGATTGCCCGTTATTTGAAAATTCTTAGTAGGCTCAAAATGAAACATTTAGAGATATATGGCGGCTTTGTTTTTCATGTCTGGCTTTTATTTTGTGCCTGCTGTTTTTTGGGTAGCTAAGGGCTGCATCTACCGTATTTCCTTACAGTGGGTTTGGTGATTTGAAATGACTGCTTACCAGCTTTGGCTAATTTTGGGCATGAACTCCCAGGACCCTAATAAACAGTGATTGGTATGAAATACGGAAAATCACAGCACTGTAACTGCTCTTGACAACGAGGGGATGTCCTCCCATATCTTTCAAAGGAGTGGAACCTACAGCACTTTGCCTGAATTTCTGTCTTTTTTATCTTTTATGGTATATTGCTCTTCTAATGCAGCATAAATGTAACAGCGTTGATGGACAAACACTTTTAAAGTGTTTAAAGGCAAAGGCTGAAGTGGTGTTTTAACACATGAATGCTCCTCAGAGTAGCTTTTCATGCTGCTTACGTTGTATCGTGCTGGTTCGCACCTCATTTAGCACTTACCTGACTGAACTGATTTTTTTAAGGAGTTAATGGAGACCTTAAGGGGACAAAAGATAATTGAAAATTGCATGCAGGTCAAGCACACTTAACGAGTTTACGTCAGTTCACTTTAGCTAATGCTTATGAATTTCAGAATGGTTGATTTCCAGGTCCACAACGTCTGCCTAGTCACTGCCAGCTTATTTTTATCTAATTGGATAGCGTCCACCCTTGGCAAGCGATGGCTAAGAGAGGGAAAGTTACTATCCAGAACTGTTGCAAAGTTTCTCAAGAAGAACCTGGAAATAAGAAGCGGGGTCCAGGCTCCAGGATCAAGCAATAAACAAATGGATACTGCTGCCTACTGGTGTTATGCTCTGGGCAAATACTCCAGTGGTTTGATTTCAGACTTAATGTGGCAAAGAGAGTTTTGTGAAGAGAAAAAAACAGTAAGGCTTTAACATTTAAGGACTTATCTGTCTTACTAACAAAGTACCACAGAATTGGAAGTAATAATTACATAACATTATATAACATTTAGTAGTTTACCTTCAGTGAACAGACTGTTTGGTACTACAGCATGACCCCTCAGGGGATGGATGTCTGGTGTCCCCTGGCAGTAACACCCAAATCCTGCAGTCTGTGAGAGCTTGGCTCTGCCCATTCAGCACACACGCTCCATCAGACCAGGTCCCACTTTGCTTATTTACCTCTCCAGTCACTGGGTGTTCCCCCCTCCGCGCCCTTTGAAAGCTCCAGCTTTCCCGGCCGGCCAGCCAGCCTGCAGGTTCCCTGATCGCCGGTGTTGTCTGCAGCCGGTGCCGCATGGTCCCGCTCGGCCCCCTTCCGCATTTCCACACCAGCTTATCAGCGACTCGGCGGCTGGTTCCCTCTCCCAGCATGAGCCGAGAACCTGAGCCGGTGGACTCGCCAGACGCCGGCGTGGGGGGCAGGACCTTGAGATGCCAGAATAACCTGCTCACTGGGGAGGAAGGCAGGGAATGGACAGGGGTGTGAAGTTTTAAGAAGTGCAGTGTCGCGGCAGCAATCTCCCACGGAGTCGGTGGTGACCATCGACACCCTGGAATCGATAACACCAGCCTGTTCTGTTTGCAATTATAAACCTAATGAGACATTAATTAGCAGGACAGAAGTTGTTATTGCTCCTTGGCTACTTCAGTGGGCTCCGGGTGAATATTTAAAAGAAAAAATTCAATCAGTACTGGTAATACAAATTTAATCTTCTCTGTTAAATATTTGTTCTTTCTCTGCTATGAATAATAACATGGAGGCTAGCCTGATATTGAATTTTGTTACTAAGAAATGAAAAACCTAAAAATGAAAGGCATCAGTGTCATTCTCCATTATAAACCATTCCATTTTTAAGCATGAATGCAAAATATGTGTGTGCCTCATGTTGTCTCTAACCAATAACCCATACCTGTTTAATTCCTGAAATGTGATTTGGTTGATTGAAACATTAATCATTTAACAATTTAATCGTTCAGAACTCAGACACCCTAGCAGCTGTCCCACGGTAATCAGCAGCATCTCGCTGATGTTCTTTAGGTGTTTGTGCTGTTTGTATTTTCAGTGTCACATCAAAATCATACAATTTAAGAACTGCTCTGTCTGAATGACTTAACTGAACTAGGTTTATGATGATGGGCACATGGAACCCGAGTTAAATTGGGCTTGACAGCATATGCTAGAGGTGCCAGTCTTCTGCCACTTTGAGGGCTCTCACCTGCCAGGCTGTCTGCATAACAGGCAGCAGATCCTGTTAAAGGGTCGCCGCTGTGTTTAGCCGCTTCTGAGCTTGGCATTACCAGGGCCCTCATTAACACGTGCTAATGAGCCCGGGCAAGCGGCAGACGGGTGCGAGAGCGGGCCGGCACTGCAACCTTGGGGCTCATCTATACCCTGCCTTGCAGGTCCCCTGCTGATAGGCCTGGTGAGGAAGGATTGGGCTTCTCAGAACAGTATCGCCCTCTCCTGGCAGGAGCCAGAACAGCCCAATTTGGCTGTGTTGGACTATGAAGTCAAGTACTACGAAAAGGTACAGTAGCTGGTTTTTCATATTTAATAGACAGTTGCAATCATAACAGTTTGTAGTTAAATATGTTAAGGACGCAATCAGTGGAGTCATTAAATACAATGTTATAATGATGCTCATCCTTTAAGAATATTTCCTCATCCAGTCAGAATGTCTGGCGGCCAATGAGATTTTGAAACAAAGATGGAAAAGCAGCATCGACGGGTGATTGTTCCACATAACACCTGTGCTTCGTATGGGGATGGAACAGTAGATGTTACACCTAATTGCATCACAGTTTGTGCTTCTCTGATAAACTTGCTAAGCAACATCACATTCAGTGAAATATAAGCAGGTGCCCCCAGGGGACACCTGTCTCTGTGTGACCGTCACTGCACTCTGGCCCCCCCTGCAGGAGCATGAGCAGCTCACCTACTCCTCGACCCGCACCAAAGTCCCCAGTGTCATCATCACGAGCCTGCGGCCCTCCACCTGCTACATCTTCCACATCCGGGCACGCACCGCCACCGGCTACAGCAGCTACAGCCCCGAGTTCGAGTACGAGACAGGAGACGAGAGTAAGACTCTGCCGCCTGCTGCTGGTGGTCCCCTTCTGGGGGCCTCTCCTCACCACCATGCCTCCATCTACACCTCTGAAGCGCTTACATCTTCTTTTCATGTTGTGGGTTTGTTATGGGCCAAGGCGAGCTTGGCTACAATGAAGACTGAGAGATTCTCCTTATTTTTTACTCCTCCTATAGTCATGTGAAATCCTACCGGTCTCCAGACCTCATTAGTTCACCCCAGTCCAGCTATTTATGGCCGTAAAGGATGTGTAGATTCCTGGGTGGGCCACAGTGTCTGTGAGGCCGGCCCTCCATTCAGCACGGGCCGGCTTCGTTTCATCAGAAGCAGCGCAATCATTCCCAGAACCTGTTGGGGAAATCTAAGCAAATTCATTGAGTTTCTTGACACCGATCTGCGACATGACACTACATTTTCATTTCAAATTCATTATTCATTATTCATTATTTGCTAACACAAAAGGCAGATATCAACAATTGCATTTCAATTATCATTGATTAAGGAACCTTGATAACCTCCTAATAAATGGGGGATCCTGAATATCAAATTGCTTCCATTCAAGGCAATCAAATTGCAATTTTATGAGATGAATAAAACCAATTGAACAGGAGAAAACCACATGCAGGGTTTAACCTTCAAAAAATGATAATATTCAATTTAGTATACTTTTGATCTCATAAAAGTTTGACCGTGGTTGAAACCCTTTGTCTTTACTTTTTGAATCTTCACAGTGGTGATTGCTTCCTGACTGGCCAAGCTTGCAGTTCGCTCACCTTTCCATCCAAAAGGCATTTTTGGGCTGACATGTCTGAGCATAGGTAGCTGATAGGACATCGAATGTGGACTGTTTCGTGGACTATTTGCACACATGTACCCTGCCTACCACTGCCAGCAGGGGGCATGCTGCCCTTAGTATTGCAGAATTTCATAAATAAGGCAAGATATTACTAATCAGCATAATCAGGGTGATCTCCTAATGGAGATCAAAAGGGGGAAATTGAGGGAATAATTCTATAAGGCTCTAACTAAATTGAAACAAGAGCATACTGGCGCCGGCAGGGGTGGGTGATCCAATCGAAACCGATAGAGGGAGCATACTGACAATGCAAGCAGCCCTTACTTATCTTTAGCCTTCCACAAGGACAAGTACTAACTGACTAACTAGGACAAAAAGTCAAACATGTAGTTGCCACGTAGATGGAAGGTACCGAGAGAGGGGGGAGATGCCCAAAAGGGCTATAAGAAGGACAGAGCCGATACATATGGCTGAGCCTCTTCCTGTACATGCTGAATGTATGTCAGACTGACGCTCCCATCTTGTAACCTGTTACAGAATAAACCCGTGGCTTGCAACTACTCCTCGTCTCAGCTGTGAATCTCTTCTCATCAATGGACCCGTCGCAGAACAACTCCAAGAATATGCAATTGAAACAGGGGTGAATTTAGGATTTAATTCATACAGCAGGGCACTCCAGGGACACCACATCTTTGGGGAAGATGGTGGTGCAGAACGCAGTACAACCGTTCGGCAACTAAAGGGTTGCTGGTTCAAGCCCCGCTTCCTCCTGACCCCATCGAAGTGTCTTTGAGCAAGACACTGAACCCCAAATTGCTCCTGGTGTACATGTTGGTGCCTTGAATGGAAGCCTCCACCACCGGTGTGTGGATGGGTGAATGTGAGGCATAAATTGTCACGTTCTTTGAGTACTCAGAAGAGTAGAAAAGCGCTATATAAATGCAGTCCATTTATCAATCAGGTTTAAAGTCCTGTAGTCTCGCCCCTGGATTAAAATGTGTGTAAAACACTTTGGAAAGGATGTCCTCTTAGCCACTGCAGGACAACGTGGCCATTTCCCCAGCCGACCACATGACCAGCTGTTTCCAAGCATCCGTGGAAGCTGAAGGTTTCTGTGCCCAAGTCTGTGCTGTCTGTGCCCTCCAGCTTCGGACATGGAGGCGGATCAAGGCCAGGTTCTGGTCATCGTCACAGCAGCAGTGGGCGGCTTCACCTTGCTGGTCATCTTGACCCTGTTCTTCCTCATCACAGGACGGTAAGAGGGGCCCCTTCCATTTCCCAGATGGCACATGCTATGTTTATATACGTAGCAGTCAGGACCTCCTCATTGCTACCATGAGGCACCTTCACTGTGAAGGAGGAACACGGCTTTGCGCTCTCAGCAATGAAAAATGCATTTTATAATAGGCACATCTAAATATATCACTGCTACAAGCAGCATTAACCTAGCTCGCCATATTCTCAGGAATAAAAGGCCTTTTTAAAGTTGTATAAAACAACCTTGTACTGACATTGTCCACTTGAAAGTGACTCGGTGGTGACTGTTAATCCTCTGTTGGGAGACGACATTCTGACTTTAGAGAGTGATCGTTTTTACATGGGGTCACATGACTCTGTTCTCTATATGCCTATATATTAAAGGGAGTCCACCTGGTGTCCTGCTGGGATCACATCCGCTTTTGGCTGCGGTGGTGGACAGAATTCTATGGTGTGATTTGGTCCCGAGGTGGACAGTCTGAGATGTAGCCTCATCTGGACCAGACTTGGTGGGGCTGTACCTCAGTACTGACCAGAGGTCAGTCACTTCTGGCTGCCTGACAGCTATTGCTACACTTGTCTTCAATCAATCTAATTTTTCATTTGGCCCATTGAGGTGCCCGTTAATGGGCTGACAGTTACACAGAAATCGCCCTCTCTCCCAACTGACCCCATCGATTTTCCTGCCGGTTAGACAGGATGCCTTTGGAATTATGGCGGCAAGGAGCAGCGGGTTCCCTGGTCGCGGTGCGCATGCTTAATGATGTTTGTGCCAGCATTCAAAAGATCTTTTTGCATGGGTTGAAGTGGACCTCCATCACGCAGGGGCACACTGACCGACCCAGCTGCCTCACTGCGTCACTGTCACCACCAGGGTGCCCCACCAGTTATAAGGTCCCCACCTGGTGTGACAATCATGCTTTCTGACTACCATGCTCACACAAGAAATGTTAAGGCAAGTCTATATTATTTCATTATAAACAAAAAATTAGCTACGCCAATAGCATTGCAGGAGTTTGTAAACCCTATAGACAATTTACAAGGAAATAAAACTGTCACATGCATTAAATGTGTGCACATGTGTGTGCAGACTTGATAATCTCATGCCAGGAGGCCGACCAAAGTTGGCAACCCTGCTGTTTATGTACACGTTTGTTTCTATGATGATGCTCAAGTCCAGGATTAATGTTGGCATTCCTGACTTATTCTGAGCAAAAGACAGCACAGTCTAAACTACTGACAGTTGAAAATAATAAAAGGGACAAACCAGGAAACATGCTGTCCAAATCAATCTAGTAATACATAGGAAAGATGTCTATCTTACATTTCCACGATTTTCAGAAAGGGTTTCAGTTATGCTGCTATGCAGGCATTGTTTTCTACGCGAGCAGGAAAGACAGGGGAAATCTGTCTCTGGCTGAGTTTTGGTATCAGGACAGCTGTAGCTTGCTGGTGACTGGCCACAGACGGCAACATCACATGCAGGGAAGCTCACCCCCCTTGGCGTGCTGGTCTCTCTCAGGGGAGGGGGGAGGACACCAACACACTGCTCGCAAGGTAGAAGTAGCCCAAAGGGGGGATAATCGGTGCATTATTCATTTACCCATCACCACCCCCTGGGCAGCAATTTTTACCATGTTGTTTCAAACTCATTGCTCTCCAGATTATAATTTTTTATATATAAAATAAGGTTAAACACATTATCACTCTTAACTTTGAGTTAGCACTGGGAACAGCAAGAACAATGTTTTAGTAATGCTACTGACACAGTCCTTGTAATAGGGAGGCTGTAACCGCAGCCCTATATGATTATGCAGTGTTCTGCCGGAATCTTTTTTGCCTATGGAGTTATAGTAAAATGTTTTAAACTTTGATTGTGTTGCACCCGATTGGATGAGGTGTGGGAAGCGATCGCGGCTGAGGCGTCTTATTAAAGGATCCCTGAGTCATGTGACCTTGCGAGCAGTGTGGCCCTGTCGCCTTGGCCGTGTGCTGAGCGGGCTGTCAGCGGCGACGCCCCTAATGGGATTAGTGTATTTGTCATGGAAACGGCAGCTTTATTCAGCAAACCGCGTGTCAAATGATCCTTTTGAAACGGCGCCCAACACGTCTTCCCCGGCTTATTACCGCGACCCGGGTATTAGTGAGCTGCCTTAACGGCGTTGATAATCTGTTATAATCTCTTCTACAGCGGGTTTTTCCGTGTTCAAGCTGTGATTGTTTTAGCTTCAAGTACCTCAGGCTCCAATCTTTGAGAGTCTCACTGCAGCAATTAATGGCGTCAGAATCCATGCTTTTCACACCCTCAGCCTGTGGATTTAACAAACAGTGTCCTTGCAGTATTTCAACTCTAATCTGTCCCCCTTCCACCCGGGTGCTGTGTGCAGATGCTCCCCTGCTCCATTTGTCCCCATCTCACACGATCTGCAATCAGCATCCATCTCCCCTTCCCACCCACAGATGGTGAAATTACTGCTCTGATGCATGCCTAGGTGGATGTATGGCACCCAGCTCTACATGAACATGGTTAGAGACAATCCAAAGAGTGTCGGACACTCCCATGGGCTTCCCGAGGGCCTGGAGGGGGGTGCTTGTGTGTTCGCTAAAACTGCTCAGGACATATTGCGGAGGTCTCCGTGGCTCAAACCCTGCCCTGGCAGAAATCCACACCTGTTATTCTGTCTGTCACCATGGCAACACTAGAGGATAAACAGACTACAGCCTGGGAGCCCTTCCCATCATGCCGCAGTAATGCCACAGAGTTCATTTGGATTGAGCAAAAAACGGAATGTGGAGGTGTTCAATAGCTTGCTTGTTTAGTCAGTAGCTCAGCCCACTCGGTTCATGAGTTAATAAAAGCCAGTGTGCTTGTGGCCAAGGACGGAAGCTTGCAGACATGTGTAGACGTCCCTGGCGCATGCTGATGCGCTGCCTGGCTCAGCCCCACGCTCCCACACACACAGGAGGCCCCCCTCGTTACGTGCCTGTTAAGGCTGTCACCTGCATTCACCTGGCCCTCTCCATCTCTGCTTTGGCCTCCCAAATAACTGCAAGGGCAGAAAGAGAAAATCTGGGCCCCCTAATAAAATGTCACCTTAAAATGTCACACCCCCCCCCCCAACTGAGCCAATTTTACATATAATTTTGTGTATTCAAGAGAACTCCTGTAGAAAAGTGGGCCCCAGGAATCTGCCAAGGTATCTGCGCCCCCACTGTGTCCTTGGCAAAGGTCCACTGGCTCAGGATGGCAGACTTGAGGAGCAGGGGTCCGGAGCTGGACGCAAGCGTCTCTTACTAGCTGTTCGTTATGCTGTCTGACTGGGCACGTTGACATGCAAACAGCGCCATGGTGGATGTGCACCAACTCAGTCCTCCACTGACACATAAAAGGAGGTCATCCAGACTCACGCCTACAGTTTCATGTATCTCTAACACGGCACTGAGCAAGGAGGCAGAGCGAGGGACTCGCAGCACCCCCGATATCATATTTACGTGTGCGGGTGTGGAAGGGCTCCCCTCAACTCTCCATCATCAGTGAAAATAGCACAGCTTCTCTCTTGCATGAAGGGAACAGACACCACAGCTGTGCCTGTTTCAGGTGGGAAGGGGGGGTGGCATGCAGCTGTTCTGTCACTCAACAGCCTGGTAAACCTGTCTGTCAAATGTTCCATTTTTTGCAGCAGGATCCTCTAATGCCGAACTATTTTCAAGAAAGAGGCAGAGCCGGGGAATCCATGGAACATGTTAGCACCTGTGTCTCCCAGTCTGTGGATTACTTATTATCCAGCCAGGGTGCTACGTTAACTAGCAGCTCTTTGACAGTTCACAAAAATTCTGTCACCATGGTAACATTCTGGGGAGGAATTTGTGCACCAGGCACACGATTCTTTATGTATAAGCATAAATGGGGAAGAGATGCGGGGTCACTTAAGGGACAATTGAATTCTTTGGCTTCAGTCCCCTTGAGTGGGATGAGATATCAGTCAGATAGTGATGGGCTAAATTATCAACAATTAGCTGGAGAAACACGTGACACTGTTTTATCAATAAACCAACCTGAGCTGGCTGTAAAGCAGAGAATAAAAACAGGTTTACAGGTTCACAGGTTTCAGTGCAATCTTTAGGTAAATTGTAATTATATCCAGTTGCAATTAAGGGAAATGAGTTTGCTGCTAGGTAAGGTGGGAATGCTAATCAATAAGCTCAAGGAAACAGTGGGAGAGTTTGATGTGGAACGCAGTGTGTGAACGTGTTGAGCACAGCCTGTTATTAGCTATGCCCATCTGGTTAGGAAGTGAATGGAAGAGAAATCCCGCCAGCAACTTCTCAAGTGTGAAACAAGATGGTAATGTCGCAAAGTTTCACCGTCACCAAGTGCACTCCTGCCAAAGACAACTTTTCTTTTTTTTCTCACTTTACAAACCTAAAAATATGCATCCTAGCTATGAATAAAATGCATTGTTAATTTTTAGGGCAGCAACATTGGATGTTTAAAATGGATATGTTATCCCAGTTGAATTTCTTGGGTGGGGATTTTCAGCACATCTCCCGACAACTAATCAAATTTACTGTAACTGGTCCAGGTGCAATCATTCTGAGAAGACTCAGCTGAAATGAATGTAGCAACGTTTACGCCAAGCGTGGAACCATTTCATCATCAACGACACCTGCAGAAGTGTTGCTCCTTCTATGAATATCGACTTTTCCGTTCTTCTTCTTACAGGTTCACATGATACCAATTTAAATTATGATTCATCAAGCTGTTGATTGAATGAATCACAGAAAAACATGTTGAACTGAAGGTGTTACTCATTTTTATTTCACGGTTGTATGACACTATATCATTGCTTGGAGCAATAATGGTGATGGAAACAAGTACATGTTGCTATACACATTTTTTCTTTAAAAGATCAGCATTTGTTCAGTTTTATTTAGTTGTTACCAGAAATAAAATGAGAACATAAATATCATTGGCACATACGTAATAATTCAAATTTCTATTTTTTGATTCATTCGGTTAAAAAATGTAGCTCGGCTAATACAATTTAAATGTACGATGCATTTAGTGAACATCCCAATCATGTCTCATTTAATAATCACTGAAAAGCAGCATGTGAATTGAAAAAGCTCATTTGTAGATTTTATTCCATCCATCCATCCATCCATCATCGTCCGCTTATCCGAGGTTGGGTCGCGGGGGCAGCAATCTCAGCAGGTAAACCCAGATTTCCCTCTCCCCGGCCACTTACTCCAGCTCTTCTGGGGGAATTCCGAGGCGTTCCCAGGCCAGCCGAGAGACATAGTCCTTCCAGCGTGTTCTGGGTCTTCCCCGGAGCCTCCTCCCAGTGGGACATGCCCAGAACACCTCACCAGGGAGGCGTCCAGGAGGCCTCCTAAACAGATGCTCGAGCCACCTCATCTGGCTCCTCTCAATGCAGAGGAGCAGCGGCTCTACTCTGAGTCCCTCCAGAATGACCGAGCTCCTCACCGTATTTCTAAGGGAGAGCACAGCCACCCTGTGGAGGAAACTCATTTCGGCCGCTTGTATTCGTGATCTTGTTCTTTTGGTCACTACGCACAGCTCATGACCATAGGTGAGGGTAGGAATGTAGATTGACTGGTAAATCGAGAGCTTTGCCTTTTGGCTCAGCTCCTTCTTCACTACAACAAACCAATGCAGTGCCCGCATCACTCCTGATGCCGCACCTATCCACCTGCCACACCGCAGAGCAGGGCAGCAGTCGTACAACAAGGTAACGCCGTAAGGTACAGCGGCAGGGCGATACAGCCCAATCCGGAGACAAGGTTCACTCCCCACGCACCACTCCAACCGCCCGCACTTGATACCTGCAAAACATGCAGGAATTGATTGGCTGCTTTACAATAAATGATACCAGGTCATTCCATCTCCTACCTTTCGCCCACAAGCCTCGCCGATACGTCCGCTTCCATTGGCCCAAGTCGACACCAGGTGCTTGCCTACAACAGTCTGAACGTCACCCTTACAACAGCGCACAACTAATTTAACCAGAAACCCGTGCGTTTTAATAGGCAACGATCCAACCTAACCCGGACGTCGGCTAATCAGGTCAACGAACCAGGCCAATCACTGACCCCACCCCCTGCATCCGAATTTACATACTCAGCAGGGGGAGAATCACCTCCCCTCTGCATACTACCTGTCACACTAATAATCCATTAGGTGAGTGTATGTGTATTATATTACATTGCATTTATTTAGAAACTTCTATCCAAAGTGATGTACAATTGGAAAAGTAAGGCCAGCCAGTCCGGGTCTCTCAGGAGATGGGGGCACCGCTCAGGGGTCCAGTGATCACATCACTCTGTGGGATTTGAATAGACAACCTTTCAAAGAAGAGCACAGAATCCTAACCTGCTGAGCCCCACTGCCCCCCCAGCCACCAAACTGCCCCAGCAACCACCACACTGCCCCATAGGTAGAGGAACCTGCAATAATATCACTGCAGACCAGCTGGATGTAGCAACTGTGAGAGAGCGCAGCCATCAGCAGCCCCCCCTCCCGTCAGCCTGCAGCAAATCATGTGACGTCATGGGAGGGGTACGGGGAAGCATGGAAAGTGCAGGTTAATGAGCAGCATGGTACAGCCTGAAGCCGCACGTCTGCACCCCACAGAGGGTGCGGAGGTCAGGTCAGCTGGACGCGGGACTCCTTTTCGGAGGTCCCGGTGTAAGCGCCTCTTCGTTGCCCCCTGCTGGCGCTAGCTTCACCACTCCACAGAACATTTACGGCAGTGACAATGGAGGTGTCTCCAGCCCTCTTGAGTTCACACCACTTTAGAGAGATTTGTCAAGTTATTTTGAGGAGATCTGATGTTCAATTTCTGAGGACGTTAAGGGCAGGGCTGAGGATAGACTGGGAGTCGGGACGAGCTTTACAGCTCAGTGGCACGCCCAGCTGAAGGGTGGAATGATGAGGTGAATTCCATTAAGGGCTTTGCCTGCCTGTAATCCCTGACCTCTGGCTGCACAGGACTTTGATCCACAGATGAAATGTGCGAGATGGGATAAGGCAGTCTTGTGTCACTCTCATTTGTTTCTGTGTTGCAACAGCGCCTTTTTCAGGGGTGGGATTAAAATTGCAGTTTGCATCTCGGACCTGTTTTTGTGCTCCCTCTGTGGTCTTAGGTGTCAGTGGTACATAAAGGCCAAGATGAAGTCTGATGAGAAGAGGAGGAGCCCCTATCACAACGGGCATGGTAAGAGCAATCTGTTCACAGTGCTGTGTGCCATCTCCACATCCTCCTGCTTTCTCTATGCTTAAACCCAATGAACTGCGTGTGAATGGCTTATGTTTCTCCAGAATTCAGATGGGTTAATTGCTGGGTATTCTATAAAGTAGTCTTTTCCAATCTGGACCTCCTGGACCCACAGACAATCCATGTCTCTGCTCCTACCTGGAGCTGGGAGAGAGCAAAAATGTGAACCGTCTGTGGGTCCCCAAGACCAGGTTGGGAAAGGCTGCTATAAAGGGTCCTGCATGTTCCCCCTTACCGGGCAGAGCAACCCGGCCCCCCCCCCCCCCCCCACCAGCAGCGAAATTCTCAGTAGGGGCAAAAAGGCCAGTTGAGTGATCATGTGTAGCCCTTGCATCACTTGTCTGTAAACCATAGACTTCTGAGGCATTTTTAGCTGCCGGGGGTCAGTAGGGGGCCAGAAGGTAGTATTTTAAAGCCTCCTGTGTGCGTTTCCTTCTCACCTTTCTCCCAAGTTCAGCCAGAGCTTTTTATTCCCTTGCTTGATGTACCCGGCCCCAAAAGAAGTATTTTTTTCCTCTCCTATGATGAAAGATTGATGAAACAGCAGAGTGTTGAGGCAGACGACTGTGCAGGCAGTGCAGCGGTGCAGGTATTTGGTAAATAAGGGCCTTATGAGATCATTGTGTCTGCAGCCTTAGCTGCATGTCTGCCATGCACTGGCTGCGAGCATGGCTCCCCCCCAGGATGTTATTCGTGCAAATAAACATTGTTTGAGACATCAGGCATCCGTCTTGGGGTTGGTTGTTCCCGCCATTCCCAATTTCCCATCCTGACTGTGGTGACAGATTCCCCCTCTATCTAGGGCAAGGCTTTGATATTGCATGCAAAACTCAGACACACACGCACACAGCATGGAAGACACACACTGACAGTCTGCCAGGTATACTGAGCCACACATTGCTACACAATTCTGCACAGTCACACACCAACAGATTACCAGTTATTGACCCCCTAGCCTCATGTTACGTAAACTGACCCGAAGCTTCGAGATGCGGAGGTCTTCTGACCTCTGCATTGCACATGGGTTCAGTGACGTGAGCAGGTCTTTGCAGCGGCGGTTCAGACTACAATTCGTAAGGACTCTGTTTAGCTTCACTGGTGTCCACGGTGCCCCATAGTTGCCCCATTTCCACCTTCTGGGACTGTCATCCACACAGCCGAGATTCTGTACCTCATTTTTCTCGTTGACGTGAGTGACCACTCTCTGTCTGCACTGCAGTCCCCTTCCCGGGAATGAAGACATATATCGACCCAGACACCTACGAGGACCCGGCGTGGGCTGTGCGCGAGTTCGCCAAGGAGATCGAGCCTGCTAGGATTCGCATCGAGAGGGTGATTGGTGCAGGTTTGTGTTCCTGCATCTGGGGGCAGGGACATGCACAGCTTATATCAGAGGACATATTATTACTGTTCCGCTAGATTCTGTTGGCCCATGTTCTGCTAGATGACAACAAACTTGCTCAGTTTGTACAGTGTAAAGAATTCTTTGTTCATTCTGAAATGTATACCTAATGTATTGAGTATATTTTACAATGCTTGTACTTTTAAAGATTATTTTATTATTGCACTTGATGTATTTTATTTCATTTTATTAGCAGATAGATGCTGCAGAATAATGTAATTGTAAGGTACATGTTGTTCAGTATATGGATTAAGTGTGAAAAGCATATCTTTAGACAAAACTTTGCTTTAACACATCATGATTGCCCCCCAGTGGACGATCTGTTAAAAATACTTAATTGTGAGTTTTTCTGCAGAACATCAAATGCAAAATGATGGAAATGTGTGTTTTGGTGAGGTGCTTGGCTTCCTGTTGCAGGCGAATTTGGCGAGGTGTGCAGTGGGCGCCTTCGCACTCCAGGGAAGAGAGAGATCTCAGTGGCCATCAAGACACTGAAGGGCGGCTACGTGGAGAGGCAGAGGCGGGACTTCTTGCGGGAGGCCAGCATCATGGGCCAGTTTGACCACCCCAACATCATCAGGCTGGAAGGTGTAGTCACCAGAAGTAAGACCGCCTCACGCTCAGACATAGAGGGCCATGAGCTTGGGGGGTGGGGCTGCTTGGGGGCCCCCAGTGTGTAGCTGTCCTGTACCAATTTGGGCACTGCAGGTGGCCTCTGTATGGATCGTTATCTCTTGGAAGGTATGACACGGTCACGAGAATTCAGGTAGAAGCATCACCACTCCCGGTGCAGTTTCTCAAACCCAAGGCTGAGATAAGCGCTGCTGACTGGCGGCTTGTGGGCGCCCGCCCTCTATCAGCCGCAGTGCAGCGATCCCGCTATCAGCCCCTGCATGGTGGGCCAGCCCACGGAGCCTGGACACGTGTCACAGGCAGCCAGTGGATGTCCAGCGTCAATGTGCTCTCCAGCGTAGCTGTCGGGTATTTATTATCCCATAATTAGAAGAGCGTCTCCGAAACTGGCGCCTACATTAAGAGGAGCAGCTTGTTTCACACGAGTGTGTCATAAATCTTGCTTTTGATGGAACGGGGTGGAAAATAATTGCTCTCCCTCTCTCACTCTTCCTGTCTCTCAACTGGAGGAAAGATAATATTAGTCTTTTCAATCCATTATCACTTCAGTGCACCCCTAGGCAATAACAGCGGTAACTGTAGTCTTTAGAAAGAGGCCATGTTGTCCTTGCTTGCAGGGGAGACGCTTTACTGTGAAGCCCGAATCCCCAGGAGCAACAGTTGCTCTCCGCCTTCCTGCGTCCTTTCCAGGGCAGAAAGCCCAGTGATGCAGGGTAAGGGGCACGTGCCCCTGGGGGCAGATTCTTTGCAGATCACAGACCAATCGCTTTCTGCCCTCCTCCCATTTCTAAAGCCCGACCACGGGAAAGGAGCGATTAGCCTGCGAATGTTTCATTGCTCCTCTCTTGACAGGTGTGATACCCTGAAATCAGATATGTTAGCATCTAACGCCGTGGAGGCTGATATTAGTTTTATTGATTCTTTTACGGAGCGTGTCCAGCAAGCACAAGGGTGTTTTTAGGAGTAAATAACATGAGAAGAGTACAGATTATAAATTTGTGGTAAGCAGATCGTTCCCAGGCATACACAGAAAGTAGCTGACATGACAGAAGCCAGAAACCCCTGACTTCTTTATAAGCTCATGTTTATAAAAAAAATGTTCCTTTTCAGTGAATTCTCTTATAGCAATTTTTTTCATGTACTTCATAATACATAAATGTGTTGGCACACATTGTTTCTTTGATTGTGTTTCGTCATGCTTTAATTGTGGTACCCAAATGGGAGAGTAGCATGAGCAAAGATTTTTAATGTAGACCTTTAGTATTCATTCCTGGTTGCAAAAAACATGAGTGCTTCAGATGTGATGCTGCTCCGAATCTCAGAATTCACAGCTGAAATCAAAGCATTCTGTTAGCATTTCACAGAGAAGCTGATAGAGGATAGGCAAGTTCTGATTTGTTACATATTTGGAAAATTAGACTGTAGCAGTGAACTGATATGTTTGGAAATTTTGAACAATTGTTTGAAATCCTTGGGCCGTTTTATCATAGTCAAATACAAGCAGACAAGGGATTTGGTTAAATAATTTAATTTTATAATAAATTTTATGTGTAAGTTCTCTGGTACAAACCTATCAATCTCCCGTTACATGTAAAGTCTGTCAGTCTCCTGTTACATGTATGGCCTGTCAGTGTCCCGTTACATGTAAAGTCTGTCAGTCTCCTGTTTCATGTAAGACCTGTCAATGTCCCGTTACATGTAAAATCTGTCAGTTTACCATTACACGTAAGCCTTGTCAGTGTCCCGTTACATGTAAAGTCTGTCAGTCTCCCGTTACATGTAAGGCCTGTCAGTGTCTCATTACATGTAAAGTCTGTCAGTCTCCCGTTACATGTAAGGCCTGTCAGTGTCCCATTACATGTAAAGTCTGTTAGTCTCCTGTTACATGTAAGGCCTGTCAATGTCCCAGTACATATTACATAAAGCAGAGCTTGGAACGGCAGGTAGTCACTACTCTGAAACAATGGCAGTTACTGCTGGCTCACCGTCCCCGCCAGCTTTGATCAGTCTCATTGGCTCTTTCCTGCACATATATTTGCATTAATCTTGCTCCCTGTTGTTCATGGCTTTCATGTCAGGATGCAGAATAACAGTAAGGAATAAAATATAAGGAAAACTTGTAAGGTGGCTCTGAGTCCTTCATAAATAATCCAGCATTTATCATGTAGTCATATTTCACGAGGCAGTTCATGAGGTGCAGTTTATTTCTCACAAAACACGAACTGAATTAAATGTAATTCAGTGTAATTCCTTGTCATATACACAAGCAGGACTATGTGCATTCGGTAAATAACCTATTGAGGGTTTCCTACTGCTCTTCAGCTGAATTCCCTGAATTTTGAATCTTTCCCGTGGTTCAGACATGGTTCAGAGGTGGCCTGTTCTGCTGGAGGGGGCGTGATGGGCGAGATGAGCCTGATGTTGCGTATCAGGACCAGCTCCACCTAGTGTGGTCATGCCCGCAGTCCAGTGCCACCTCTGGCTCCCGCCGCCTCCTCCCTGTCTTCTTTACCTCCTGCCTCTGCAGCATGACACCATCTGCTGTTTGTCCTGCTATTGCAGACTAATTAAACAAGCTGGGTACTGAAGTGAACGTGAAAGGTACCTACGCAGTAAGACCAGGTAGCAGAATGCGCACACTCCAAATTCTCCGTCTGTGCCTGGGGGGCTGCCAGGGGGTGGGGGTGGGGTGGGGGGATGTGGGT
>JABFDZ020000001.1:36766714-36777699 GCA_019775955.2 Pollimyrus isidori
GCTCATACTCTCCTCTTCCCTCCTCTGGGTCTCACCCACAGTCGTGATTCTCGCTGCCCCCCCTACACACGCTCATACTCTCCTCTTCCCTCCTCTGGGTCTCACCCACAGCTGTGACTCCAGCAGGCTCAATCGGCGCCATGAACAGGATGTGTAGACGGAATCCTGCCACTTTCTGCCAGGGCTTTGATTGAGGCAGTGGGGGACCAGAACACTCCATACAAGATTCTATTTATAATATTCCCTCTAAAATCTCGCCTGGTAGAGTATGTAGAATGTTCCTTTCTTAAAAAAAAAAATCCTCAATAAACTCATCATCTGAATTCTTATCTCATGAAAAGAATCACTTTGCATTGTATCTTTGCTCTGAAACGTCAGTCACGTTCTTTTGATGTCGCTGCTCAGCCTTTTTTCAAATGGACCAACTAGTTGAATCATTTATCAGTTCTGCATTCTGATGAGTGGATTATTCATTAGAAGTGCTGTGCTGCCTGCTGAATTTGGGGTCTGGTTGATGCTACTTATTAGAGAAACCTGAACGATGATTCAGTCTCCCAGCTGTTTACACCAAGTGTCAGGATGTGTGACACATCTGCTGTGTATGGGTAGTGTGTCATCATTTTTAAATAGAGTGTTAGGAGAATAGTTAGCGCTTCTCAGTTGTGTAGTGCTTATTCAGGTTTACTGTATCCCTTCCATATACCTGAAGAGTTTAAGAATTCAGGAAGGGACTCAGTATGGTTGCAGTGAGCAGGTTCTTGTGGGCCAGCCCTGATCATAGGATGTATCCTGCCACCTTATCTTCTCCAGAAGCACGACGCGCAGTTCACGGTGATCCAGCTGGTGGGCATGCTGCGTGGCATCGGCTCGGGCATGAAGTACCTGGCTGACATGGGCTACGTCCACCGGGACCTGGCCGCCCGCAACATCCTGGTCAACAGCAACCTGGTGTGCAAGGTGTCCGACTTCGGGCTGTCGCGGGTGCTGGAAGACGACCCAGAGGCTGCCTACACCACAACCGTAAGTCCTGAAATTCCTGGTTAAGGAGATAAAAAGAGCAAAGCCACCACTCTGTCTCCTTTGGATGCCTAGAGTCTCTTTTCAATGCCCTCTTTGCCATTACTATTTGCATAACTTAGTCTGTAGTAAGGATTTCACCTTGAAGGAACTCTGATGTCATAAACAAAGTCCTCATGGACTCCAGAGTAGTGCACCTTATTGAATTTTTCAGTTAATTAAGTCACTTGGATGGGGTTGATTTTGATTTACATGAGGCATATAACGGTTGTGCTTTTCCCCACCATTGAGACTGGTATCCCACAATCCCTTGGGAGGCAGGACACAGCTCTCTAAATAGGGCTGACATCGCTGTGACCTCTATTCTTTTGGCTCTTGCTGCAGGATATATTGCATTCTGGAAGCCATAAGCCATTTTCTGCATGACAGACACCTCAGTACACAAGATTTGAGGCTAGTTTTCGGTCCCGTCAGAAAAACAGGCATGAAGGATTTGGGTGTGCTTCTTATTTGACTTTACCCTTGTGTTGGGGGGAAAAAATAATAAAACTTCTCGGAAACAGGACACTGATTCTGTTCCTAAGAGAAAAAAAAGCAAAAACATTTGCCAGGTTTACAACAGCACTGGTGAATTTAATCTTCCTACTTATGACACGGTGTTGATCCCTGACTCTGGAGTTCATAGAGGTGAATTGCGTTTTCAGAGTATTTTGCAATAACGGGCTGCCTTTCTTTACCCATACTTTGATACCTTCTACACATTGCACATCCAGATTATATGAATGCAGCAGTTCTTTGGGTATTCCTTTGAGAAAATCTCCTTCTAAATATCTCACCATGTCCTTTATTTGCTGTCTGTGGAGAGGCCTCAGTTGATTTGTTACTTTTCATATTTGTACTTAATGTATGGCCTCCCACTATAACTCATAAATGCTTATATGTTAGGTGAATGAAATTAGTAGTGTAGTTTTGTGTAATGGAAGTCACTTTGAAAGATTTCAGGTGTCTCATTAATCTCATAAGTTGAAATCTTTGGATAGTGATATTAAGTAATGACATAAATGTTAAATAGATTGAATCTCAGATGTGAACCCCTGAATTGATAAACACTTAGGACTTCCAGTATGATTAATACATACACTCAAAAGCCCCTTTCGCACAATGACTTGAGGCCTCGGAAATTTTGTACATAAGGACATTCAGACCAACAGTGCTCTCTAGTGTTCAAATAAAAACTTGCATCCAGACCCTGCTTCTTGAATTGAGTAGTTTTGCACAAAGACCGTTTCATCATCGGGATTAGAAAACACTTGGGGCTGAAAGATGCTCTCTTTTTTATTGTAAAAATGACAGCAAACTGTTTGTTTACACATATAGATGGAGAAGCAAGAAAACGCACAGAGGATATCCTTACCAAGAATATAAAAACACAGAACAGGTCAATGTATGATGTTGTTAGTCTTGGCAAAGTATTTGTTACCATTACAGCTATTCTAGCAACTAGCTTCATTTTCTTAAGAATGTCATGTTTTTTGCCGAACATAATCCTTATTATGGGTATTTATTTATTCACAGCTTCTATTTTTGTAATATTCCTGTGCATGGCTCCTTGCACCTTCAGGGCAGGAGCACAGTGTACATGGCGTAATCTTCACAGGATCTGTCTTATAAGGGAGAAAAAGAATGATGCCATTCTGTAGCTGTTCGCAGTTGGCGATGCACAGTGCCCGGGCAGTGTGATAATTATTGGCAGGTGATAGATGAGAAGCGTGGCTTCTTATCTAAAAAGCACAAAGCCAAACCTGAAGAATCCCCACAAGCTTCTTAATCTCTGCCCCCACCTCATCCCCCATATCTGTTCTCATCCATCCCCCGTATCTACTCTCATATCCCAGCCTACTCCCAATCTGTCTCATCCCTACCAACACATCAGCTCCCACGCCTCGCTCTATCTCTAACCTACTCTATTCCCAACGTCACCCTATTTTAAACCACTATCTTTGCCTACACTCTTCACATCCCATCTTTACTACTGTTTCTTTGCAAGTCTTTATCCCAAACTCCACCTCCATCTTTTGTCACCCCTTCATCCTCATACTCCTCACCCACCCCTATGCTAGACAGTCAGATGGATGGAGGCGGGCAGCCTAGCTAAGGCTGCGTCATTCATGACTGACAGATCTTGTTGGGCACCACCGAGCTGCTATCATAAGAGGCGCCCTCCCTAAGACTGCCGTCTGCTTGTTCACACTGAGAAGAGGACGGCCTGACATTATTAATGACAGTGCTTATAGAGAAGCTAGTAAACAGTTGGCCATGGAATTTACGTCTGGGGGCTGAAAATGCAGCTTTTCATGAAATCATGTTTAATTGACTAGTAAGTACTTTTATACAAAGGTCTAAAAAGGAAACTCCTGAAAAAGGCTTACTCATTAATTTTACATCTTGATTGATGTTTCATACAGTCTGTGTCAGAAACAAAGCCAGGACAAGAACTACACTTGCCAATATCCTGGTTCAGCTTTTACAAAAGTGTGCACTGAGTGAAATATAAGAGAAATTGAGGGAATTACTTGTCACTCTTGAGGACTTTGTTGTTTTTTTAGGGTGGAAAAATCCCAATCCGCTGGACCGCCCCCGAGGCCATCGCCTACAGAAAGTTCTCGTCAGCCAGCGATGCATGGAGCTACGGCATCGTCATGTGGGAAGTCATGTCGTATGGGGAGCGGCCCTACTGGGAAATGTCCAATCAGGATGTGAGTTATGAGTTAGAGCTTGTCATTTGTGTATGGATATCTTCAGTGTTGTGTCAAGTCACTCAGTTTGGGGATGTTCCCTTGTGGGGGTTTACACAGCTTCCCATGTTCTCTCCTGATGCTTATGGCCTGCCTCTACCTGTCATTAGTCATAATGTTTTGTCCGTGTGGCCATTGTCATGGTAACAAGAGGAGTAATGCCCTGGAGGTCTAGAGAAAATGATGCGAGTTCCCTTTAAATGGGGATGTCTGTGATAGCCAAGGGCACACTTAACCAGAGCAGGTGTGGATGAGAGTGGATGATACTCAGAAATAAATGGTTGAAGCCAACAGTTCAGAATGCTTCACTCTTTATATTCTTGCCTTATTCCAGGACCTAGCATCATAAGCTGCGATATTAGATGACAGTATTAGAATTAGGATGGCCTGTCCTTACCTAAATTAACATTACTATTGAAGTTATTAGATGTATTTTGTCAAGATGATCAATATATTTCTGTCTTGTTCTTCTATTGAAACAAAATCAATCCTTGGACAGCATCACTTGGGGGCCTGTAGTCTATGCAAGGCAGCACAGGGCACATGGCTGGGGTCGCCTCAGTACTGCCAGTAAATCCCTGAGCCTCTCCATCTATGTACAGCACTGTTCGATTTTCAATTTGCATTATTTTTCTGGGGCATGCAGCGTCTGCCTTGAAACCTGAGAAAGCCATTGCCATGTCTATCTGCCTTGTTTTTCCTGCTGTGTCCTCAGCTGGCAGATATCCACGCTGAGCCGCAAGCAGCACTGTAAGGAATGAGTTGCTGACCTTTTGCCTCCACCGGGGATTAAGGGCATGATAAGATGGAGAGTGTCATTCCTATGCTATTGCAGTTTAATATCTAGTATCTTGTCTGCTCTCGTCGAGCAGCTAAGCCACCGCACCCTCCGCAGGGGACTGCCAATCGGCTGGGGTCTTGGCCCTGCAAAGCACGTGGTTAATATTTTGATTTTCGCTTTCAACCAGGAAAATGACGGCTGAAGGGGAAGGTTTCTGAGCTGGAGCACCAGAGCCTGGCTGAGCAAAACCCCCTTCTGCTCTCAGGTGTTTCACGGCTGGATTGTACAGTCTCTACAAAGCAGAAAAACCCACCCTTAATCCCCACCCCCTACCCAGACCGGATTCACACCCGCTCATCCTTTGTGTGGGGATTTGGCCATTCTGGGGGAATTACTCTGAAGCAGTTCACAGAAAAAGGCCTTCCTCTATCCGCCTGCAGCAGGCACCCTGCTTGGTGGTGTAGGGCTGGCAAGGGGCTGTGGCAGTGACTGACCTGTTCTACTGCCCACATAGAAGGCCAGTGTCCCATCATCATAGACCTTCTCTATACCACAAAATCATTTCTTCTATTAACTTGGTAGGACCCCAGCTGGCTGAAAATCGAAAGTGGTGTCTTAAAGTGGAAATATTATACATTTGTTGCCTGCAGCTAATGGATCGGGGTCATTTATATTTGGTAAGGTTCTCGGTATCAAATGTGGACTTTGCATCTTCCGCACCATAGATCAGGCTGCAAGACAGCCCTTGAACTCATGGGTAGTAGCGCGTGAAGGTTTGGCGAGGGCAGCTCGGGATGGTAATCCAGCACACGGCTCACGAGAGGGCAGCTCGGGATGGTGATCCAGCACACGGCTCACGAGAGGGCAGCTCGGGATGGTGATCCAGCACACGGCTCACGAGAGGGCAGCTCGGGAGGGTGATCCAGCACACGGCTCACGAGAGGGCAGCTCGGGAGGGTGATCCAGCACACGGCTCACGAGAGGGCAGCTCGGGATGGTGATCCAGCACACGGCTCACGAGAGGGCAGCTCGGGATGGTGATCCAGCACACGGCTCACAAGCACTGGAAGCTTCCTTTAGAAAGTGGCCGCCGCAGCGCGATGGCAGCTTGATGTATGGCCTCAATGTGGTGTTTGCCTGGGGAGGGTGGGGGCAGCACTGGCCGGGGGACGGTGGTGTGCCTCTACAGTGATTTCAGGCAGCACAACAGTCCTTTTGGGGGATGGAGACATCCTCAGAGAGCTTGATGAGACTGTTTATGCTGCTCAGCACCGGCCTTTACTAAACTGAAACCTCAGTTTAGACTCTAAAATGATCACGAGGCATAAGCCATGCTTCCTGTATTGCTTTATGTATTTATTGATACATAAAATTATATATATTTTTTAAACAGAATAAATTAGCTAGGCCCTTTTCACAAGGATGCCATGCACATTTGTCATGCATTCTGTATTTTTTGTTCGGGTGACGTGTGTTAGGTGCCTGTGAACAGAAGGGGGCAGGTTTGAATCCCAGGGTTGGCACTGTGGGTTTGTCGTTGGGCCCTTGAGCAAGACCCTTAACCCCCAGTTGCTCCAGGGATTGTCTGATCCTACTTTCTTAAAAACTATATGTCGCTTTGTATAAATGTGTCTGCCAGATAAAATGTACATTTAAAACGAAATAATCTGAAGTATTGTTAAAATTAAATTTGACATGTAAATAAATGGAGTATTTAAAAGATGTTTATTGGGCAGTCAGAGAAACACAGCAAATAGCAATAGATGAATTCTACGGCAGATGTTTAGAATTTACCAAAAAAACATCTTATGGATTTTAGAATGAATTCCAGTTAATTCAGTACCAGAGTATCTGCTTGTAATCCTTGCTTTCATTATTGACATTGTTGTGTGGTAGATTGCGGCTTCATTCCAGCCATCTCTGTAGACGGGGGAGTTCACAGACAGTTCAGGTTGAGTGTGCTGGAAGGGGAGTCCAGGTGCCTGATGTGGGTGCTGCCCCCTGCAGGTCATCCTATCCATTGAAGAGGGCTACCGCCTGCCCGCGCCCATGGGTTGCCCCCTGGCCTTGCACCAGCTCATGCTGCACTGCTGGCAGAAGGAGCGCAGCCACCGGCCCAAATTCAGCGATGTTGTGGGCTTCCTGGACAAACTCATTCGCACCCCCAGCAGTCTGCTCACACTGGTGGAGGATGTCCAGGGGTAAGACAATTCTAGGCTTTTCTTTTGGCTGCCATTTCATTTGTTTTCATGAAACATGCATGTATGTATGTTACAGCTTATATGTGTATGTATATCACATTATGTAATGGGAAATGGTCCCACAATGTCAAAATAATACATTTTGTCACATTTTTGGGGAGACACTTGGTGCCCACAAAATAATATAAACATAATCCACACACCCGTGACCCAGTAGGATAAGCGGCTTGGGAAATGGATGGATGGATAATCCACACACGCACAGAAAATGCCTATATGCAAATATTATGCTACTTATTATGTCTTGTGCTTGCTCAAGAACACTACCTCATTTTCTTGTGCATGTGTACAATGACAATAAAGTTAACTTTGACTTTTACACTACATGTGACAAAAACATGCTTTTTAGAATTTCTAATTACGACCGTAAAAGAGTTTTGGAGAAACATTTGTCTACGTATTATTCTTACATGGTTCTTCCCCTAAAATATCTTGATTTTAGTGGACAGTTACATTTGTTTTCCAGCTAGACCATTTTCTAGAGAATGTCTAATGTGTCCTTGATAATATTTTTGTGCCTTCTAGTTTACCAGAATCTCCTGGAGAGGTCCATGCCTATCCTCTGTATATCTCAATCGATGATTGGCTGGATTCCATTAAAATGAGCCAATACAAGAACAACTTCCTTGCCGCAGGCTTCGCCACATTGGATTCCGTCTCCCGAATGAGCATTGAGTGAGTGAGCCTTTTATCAATAATAGTGATGGTAGTACAATGTATGGAATGGACCCAGACAGGAAGAAAAAAGTAATACATTTTATGTTTCTGCAATGTGACTTACAGATATCTGTTTTTAAATTTACTGAAAAAGACTTGGCATCTTCGGCAAGACCAGTGTCATGTCAGAGTAGGCCTGTGCGCTAACCTTGTATCCCTTGTTGACTTTGACCATGTGCTGTTTGTCTGGCTCAGGGACATCAGGCAGATCGGCGTGACTCTAATCGGGCACCAGAGGAGAATAGTGAGCAGTATACAGGCATTACGGTTGCAGCTGCTTCACGTCCAGGAAAAGGGTTTTCATGTATGAGACTCTGCCCTCCGGCCACCCAGGACTGTGCCTCAGTCACCCTGTCACAACCCATCTCTGTGCTCTCGCTGCAAAGGCCTCTCTTCCCCGTCAAATGACTCTCTGGCTTCCCTTGACTTCCAATAAACCAATGCAGTAATCAACCTTATTTAGAAGAACAAGTGTCCGCTTTTTCCCCCAGACAAAGGGCAGTGTACTACTGACTGTGCTTTTCCAAAAGGAACTGCTGTAATGACATTTCTCCACAAAGCAAAAAACTGATACTTAGAGTTGTTTGGTAGATTTGGGAATGTGACCTACACTTTTTCTCCATGTTTTGTGACCATGTAGCTGCTATCAGATGTGAAATCAAAGGACTGTCCTTGATATATTTATGATTTTTATAAGTAAATGTTTTATGGTGTTCTTCTTAATTTATTAAACTTCTTCCCAGAATATATTGTATGCAGATACTTGAAATCTTTGAAAAGCCAAGTCTTAAGTACAAATTGAATGTTCAACTTTTACATGTATAATCCATTTACTGATTATTATAAACCTGATATTTATCTATGTGATGTTCTGTATGTGAAAACCCTAGTCAATTTCAATTATATTTCCTTAAATATATAATTACAATTTTCTTTATCATAGCAATATATGCAGTTGTTTCAGGCAAAGACATGCATTAAAAGTGTACACTGTCCTATTTAACAAATATTCAACACTGTCCACCTCAACAATTATATTATGAAATATGTATGCTTTAAAAATGCAGCTGAAAAGAGCTGAAAATGGTTGTAGATATTAGATCTTTCTTTTGGACCTAATGTTTGCTGTATGAACGAAAGCTGGGTCTGTGTTCGTCCTTCATCACCAACGTGCGGGCCAAGTATTGTCCTGTTGTGATCAGAAATGAGCAATGATTTTCTCCATAACTGGGAAACTGAAATGATTGAATCAATCAACTGAACAAAATTAAAAATTATACTTAAAAAAAGTAGGGTTTCTATATGCAGGTTGTGAAGAATTGAATCATCCCATACAGATCCTCAGTACAAATTGCAAGAGGGAGAAGTGAAAACCTACTCTGGGATATACTTTCATTAGAATGGTAATTTCCATACATTCATGCCAAGCAGCACCCTTATCCATACCTCTTATTATGAGAAAGAAAACCGCCTTCTGGACAAAAATAGCACTCAACTAGTGATCTGCAGAATTTTGCAGCAAAATTTCAAACTTTCTCACACAGGACACCCAGAGACACTGGAGCTGGATAAACACTGTTTAGCATAGTACTGCTAAGCAATGGGAGGCAATCTTTTGTACAAAGTACAAGTACTTATAATTCTTGTATTTTATTTTTCTATAATTTCCAAAGAGGCATTGTCAGGTCTTACAGACTATATACGCCCATTTATGAAGATATTCATTTGCAAATAAAAGTAAATAGTTCTGGTGGTGACCTGTTGTCTGTGTGTACCTGTGTCTGTTTTTTCCCCATTATTTTTTATTATAATCATTATTATTGGTAATAGTAGTAGTATTAGAATTATTATTGACAATTATAATGATGACAACAATGATTATAATCTTCACACACTTCATGCTGTAGTGATATACCTAGTCTGTGTTTCTGGTGTCATAATTTTCTCTCTAATATGTTCTAGAATTCAATATACACATTTTAATGGTTAAAGATGGGAAGTATTTTCTGCAAAAGGTAAAATGAAAATGATGAAATGAAAATACAATCCACACTTCGCCATTTAGGTTTCAAAGTCTAAAAACCCAGCCAAAATTAAAATAAAGTAACACAATTTTAAATTTTCCACTCATTTATGAGTGAGATGTATTTAAATGTAATAAAAAAAAATGTTTTGTCTTCATTTTCCAATTTAACTTTTCATTTCCAACTTTTTAATTTTCAACTTTACAACATGCAAATACGGGTTAATTAGAGCTGGGCAGTGGCCGGCGCTATGCTTGACTGTTGCGCTTTCTTAGTGTGTTTGCTGACTCCATTGTCCTTGTGTTTCCCAACATGGTTGCCTGTGTCGTCCAAACTAATAAGAAGCTAAATGAACCAGAAGCTACAAATAAGTAGCTAACTTAGGCCGTATGTGACTTTGCCATTCGCTTGGGCGATGTTACCTTCAACCCCCCACTATGGTTGACAACATGTACAGTTTTGCAGAAAACAGTAGGGGGTTCTCTTACCATGTTCGTCAACCTATTTTTTTCTATATCACATTGTCAAAAAATATAGATCAGATTATAGTGCATATATTTTTATAAGGGGTATTTAATTTGGCTTTAATTATAGTTTTGGACAGAAGAAATTAAATTCATGTGTGGCTTGATATGTGAGAATAAGGAAACCTGGAAATACATATTGATTATAATAATTTATAAATATAGATTATATATATATGCAATTAACGTTTATTGACATTTTTACAATACCTAATTCCGTTAAGGCCCAGTAAAAAAAAATATTAGTTTATCATCCCCGCCTGCGTGGCAAGTTTAGCCAGCATCGATTTTTTTTAAAAAAATTTTAAGTGTATTTTCCTGTGTAAATTCCACTGCCGTGCATTTGGGGTTGAATAGCCAAAGATCAGTTAAAAAACGTTTAAAAACTATTTTAAAAATCGATTTGTTCAGACTTACGAATCGGTTGAGCCCATTTTCTACAAACACCAAGTTAAAAAGAACAATTTGTTCACAAATCAGCCATCAGTAATGCATTCTTAGGTACAATATCAGAAGGGATGGAATGGGGGGATGTTCGTTTTAGAAAAGGCATGATTTTGACTGTTTTTATTTCAGGGGGAATGATATCCCACCTCATCCCCCCTCAACTCGAGTATTGATAATAATAAAATCACTATTATCACGTTAGGCCGAGTAAAAATAATTATTAGTTTATCATCCTTTCAATCAGAAACAAGTGAAGTGATGAGGGCGATTTTTTTTATTATTATTATTTCTTAGAAAAAAGATAATGGAACATAGGTTTTCAACATCAACAGTAAACAAAAGGAACATCCATCCATCCATCCATTTTCCAAACTGCTTATCCTTACTGGGTCGCGGGGGGTCCGGAGCCTATCCCGGAA
>JABFDZ020000001.1:36786436-36798075 GCA_019775955.2 Pollimyrus isidori
GGAACTGCCTGGGATACAAACGTCATGCGTGTAACTAAACTCTTCAGCCAATAAGGGCAAAGGTGTGTCGTCATGGATCCGGTTCCAGTTTGTGCAGCCGTGTGAGAGGTTGCAATGCATCTCACTGTAATATATTGCCTCAGGATCAGAATGCGTTTGCTGTAAGCAAGTGGAACACACCCAGTGACCGGACTGGGGAAACAAACTGAAACACAGAATTAATACAGAGGACTAATGACAACAACCAGAAACAGCTGATCACTTGGGGATCCCACACGAGGTTAACGAGGAGGCGTGGCACAAAGAAGGAGCAGACCATCGGGGCAGGACAGGGGTAATGTTAGGATAAGATCTTCATTGATTTGGAAGCCATTAAGAAAAACATGCTCTTCTTGTTTTATCCTCTTAATTTTGTGTTTAAATGCTAAAGAAAAGAAAAAAACATATTTATGGTGTCATTTTGGGGGGCCGGGAACCAATGAATTGGTTTTCCATTATGTCTTATGGGAAAAATTTGATCAGAACTCAAACTTTTTAGGATTCAATCCGGAGTCCGGAATGGATTAAGTTCGAGAACCGAGGTTCCACTGTATTTACCGGTATATTAAACAGTGATAAGTCCTTCCAGATAACTACCTGTCAGTTCTTCAATGATACTCAGGATGGTGTCAGCAGTCCAGTCTTTGGAATCTGCGTGAAGCAGGAGGAGTGCCTTGGCCAGGTCCCACAGGGCACCCTGGGCTAGCTCACTATCGCCTACCTCATGCCAGGCAATCTTACCTGGGAGGTTCAACCAGTCAGGTTATCTCAGACAAGCAAAAAAGGTCACTAGTCTATGCTGAAAAACCAGGCAAGAAAAGAATCATAAAATATATACAATACAAACTATCTGGAAGAAGATCACCTTCATAAAGTGAGTACAACAGAGTGCTGGCAGGTGAACTACGTCTGCACAATGTGCAATGTTAAAATCAACAACGCATGGACATGCAATAGTTATATCGCTAGTACTGTGATAGTTGTCTTGAGACCAGTTACACTATAGCATTTTTACTCTGTTACTGGAAATAAAACTCCCAAGATTTGTAATTTGATTTTATTTTATGGTCACCTAGTATATGTTTGAAAACCTAAAGTTTACTTCCACTTGCATGAGCTTTGCATGTACTCTACAAGCCAGTCATAATCGTTCTCATCCTCGCTGTTGGACTCACTCATAGACAATGTAGTGCACTTGTGACAAATTTAATATGACGAAAACCGATCATTAAATGACATTCGTCTTTTGCTGTATGGGAATTTTTTTGGATCCCACAATGATTTTTAGGGACTGTTTTGTGTCTGTTTCACATTGCAATATGTGTAAGAGAAGGTATTTACCATGCTGCTGTTAATTTTTATATGTGCGTTTAGGTTTGTAGGGTTATTAAACTTATTAATTCATGTTCAGTGAAATTCCTTCATAAAAACATTTTAAATGTTTATGGTTAAAACTACTGAATTGCCTTTCCCACTAAAACAGACTACTGGAAGGTAAGTTCTGTTTGACTACAGTTTATTTGGGGTAAAATTTCACCCGGAGTAAAATTAGCACACATGGTAGACCAAGCACAGTGAGGCTGTCACCCCCCTTTACTCCTAACTGTATAACAGCATTGATGCTTTGCGAGGGTTAATATGCTGCAGACAATTAAAAGTAACCCTTCTACAAACAAGGCACTACCATTTGGGTGAAGCGGGCCGTAGAGGATGAAGAGCAGCCGTGCCTGACTGACCATAGGCCAGGGCTTCAGGATGCAGGTGAGCCAGAACAGTGTGTCCCGTCCATTCTGCCAGGGGTCCAGCAGTACATTCCTGCAGAAGAGTCTGATCTGCAGCTCCAGCCTCGGTAAAGCTCCTGCCAAGACAGACAGCCTCAGTCTTACACAGCATCACTCCTTCGGTTAGCAGTCGGGGAATGCACTACGAACCTTTGGTCCCACCTGGCTTTCCTGTAACAGTGGTTTCCATCTTGCGGGGTAAGTTAGTGAAGTTGGAGAGGAAATTAAAAACCCGGTGACACTCCAGCTCATCCCATCCAGCTATCAATGTCTGAACAGATAGAAGTTTTTAACCACACATTTTTAGGCTGCAAGGGTATGTCCTGGGAGTGGTCAAGTGGTATAGCTAAATCTCACGTCTTCAATTCCAACTATATCATGTGAGAGTTATCACCTGCAAAAACACCCCATGGCTGGCGAAGCCCAGACAATTTGCGGGTGCTGTGCAGCCCTCCATCATGAAGCATGGAACCTGAAGCAGAGTAATACCATCTATTAAAATGCACTAAATGTTGTTTTAAAGACAAAGAACAAGAGTACTAATAATGCTCTTTATTGATTTCTGTTGTCAGCAATACTTTTAAAATATGGCAAACCGATTCTATATTAATACAAGGATTTCATAATACATGCCTGATTATAATAGTCTGGGCTCAAATATAGTATACACAAATGTTTCTAGGTAGCCTTTTTTTCTCTAAACTATTCTTACCTGTGAAAAACTGCTATATATGAATTTTAGCCTGTCCTTTGTCGGGAATAAGAGAGTACATCTCTTGAATAATAATCCTGAGACAAAAGTTTAACAATGGTTAAAAAAACAATTATGATGTGTCATATCATCACACAGAAAAATGTGTGAATCAGTAGATGTTCTTACCTAGACATTTATAGTGATCTAAAATACACTCTTCTTTTGAAGATGAGTAATGAAACTTCTGTAAAATCATTCTGTTTCTCCAGGTATGTGTGGAAATGTAGCTCACAATGTAACTGTTGATTGCCTTGGACACCATGCTGAACACACTTGTCTCCATTACTGTCAGGGGGCACCGACATTTTTAATATCAAAGCTATTAATAAACCAGTTATCTTTTAATAAAATAAATAAAACTTAAATCAGCAGTCCAAAAAAATCAGGAAAAACTAATAGAGGCACTAATTTATTTAGAGTAACAGAGGACTGATAATGCAGAAATATATAACCAGTTCCAGCTGCCCGCCTACAGGAAAGGAGCTCCAGCACCATGTCGAAGACTTCTGCAGGTAACCTTTCAAAGAATGCCTGTGTGGACCGGGACAGGCGGCGTGTGGTCGCAGTTTTGGCCGAACATGGCCGCTGGGCCCTGCGTCTGCAGTTGCGTTTGTTTGTCACTGTGAACTTCCCTGAGGTGGACTCCATCAGGTCAGGGGCTCTCTCACCTGACACTGTGGGAACAAAAGTGTGTGCAGTACATCCATAGTGTCACACTTAAGACCATTCCCTATAGTTCCCAGCTTTTAACATCATGCCCAATAGTTTAGCATGACAGAATGTAGTGTAGAGTGTAGTGAATATGTAACATTTTTTAAATGGGTCCAGGTACCTATTATTTATACTACAAGCACATCCAGGAGGCGCCAGTTTGGACAAGGGTTCCTCCGTTTGGCAATCTTTATCTTTTTAGAGAGGACAGGCCTGGATTTAGAAAAATTTAGGAGTTTGCTTAGTCCTTAATCTCAGGAAATGCTGCTACAGTCAGACATGCTTACCAGATAAACACACGGTAGGCCATATAAAGGTACGACTGAATCGGTAGAGAAACATTTAAAAGCCAGTGCTAGCAGCGAAGAACAGCTGAAGAAGGCCTCATTAGGGCCGCGTTTGTTTTTTTATTAACACTTAAATTATTCTATCCCTTAAAATGCATAATACCACAATACCGCTCCCCGGAACCACTACCTCACACATATTTTAGACGAAAATGAATGAAGTCACTGTAAGCTTGGACAATAAGAGCGTAATTACGTTTATGAAAACGTGTTATACCGGTGGAGGTAATTTACAAGTTTTTATTATTTTTTTTTATTTAAACCTTGATTTTACCAGGCAAAGCATTAAGAACAACTTCTTATTTAGTGCCAGCCTGGCAAGTGCCCAATCGCACTTGATGAAACAGCAATAAAACAGAGACGACTAACAAAAATTGTATACAATAACAATAACTTTACATAGACATGTAACATTCAAACAAGAAATAAGAAATAAGTGTAGGTAATGACGCGAGTCGGTACTCGGTCTGGGCCCCTTACTCACACGTGTAGCACGGCGACGGCCTACTCACTGCTGCCTGAGGAGGCGAGCCATCACGGAGCCTGCGTGCGAGATCGCGCGTGGGGCAGACGGTGACGTAAGAGGCGAGTTGCTGCCCGAGTAGCCGCGCTAAAACGATAGAGAATGTGGTATGCAGTGATAAGTACTGCTGATCAGTAATACTTAATGAGATCCTTGGCAAACAATCGATTACAGGACATTATGTGCCACCTTTGGCCATTTAAAAAGTGTAAATCTTTGAGTGATCTTGATCTACCGTTACTTTTACTTTAAAATAATTATCTGATCGGATACTCATTCAGGGCCCGAGATGTCCCTGCCAGTCTACCCTATGGAGTTGACTATTTGTAATGTTTGCCTGCGATGTGTGATGTTTTGGGTACTTATTTCCTAACTCAAGCCCCAGATATGTATTTTTAGTTGAAATTGTGTTTCCAAACTGCCGGTGTGTTAGTGTTTGGGATGTAAACAAGACGGAGTGGAAGAACCTGCTGTTTTTCTCCCTCAGCTGAGCTAATCATCGCCGTATTTAAATTAACAAGGATCACCTTAGTTAAGCGATCTTCTTATAAGTACTGAACGATGCTAATTTTACAAATGTCGAATTAAAACTTGTGTTCTAAAGCCACCTCTTTCTGTGCACAACACAGGCAAGCCCAAGATGACTTTTTAGAGGATTACCACTTCACTAACCTTATTAGGCTCTATATTAAGACCTAAAGAGCCTCAGGGAGAAGGTAGCCTAATGACCGCAGAACGGTCACTCTAGCCGGTTTGTTTCGCTGTTTTCCACCGCAGGGGTCGTACGGTTTCTGTTTGTTTTGGCTAGTTTTCTTGTTGGGGATTGTAAAATCGCTGTGGTCTGTATATAAAACCCTCAGTGACACCTGCTTCCGAAAAGTATATAAATACTGGACTATCAGGTACTTTAGGATCTGAAGTGTATATATATTTATGATCAGACGCAGGTATTTTCGGTATGACAAGAAATCCGGTATCACCTGTGCAGAAATATGTAGCCGGTTCCAGCTGCCTACAAGAATGGACCTACGGCACCATGCCGACGTGCGGGTAACCTTTCAAAGAATCCATGTGTAGACCGGGACTGGCGGCATATGGTTCTTCATCTTGTTTATATTTACTGTACCTATCACTAGTCTTACTTTATTATGCTTGAGATCTCTTGCAGTATTGTGCGGTATTTGTTTAGCCTACATTTTGACAGGTTCCCCATTAAAATTGTAGCAAGTACATGTAGCTATGAATAATGCGATTATTAAAAAGAGCTTAATATATTACGCATAAATGGAATGCTTCTACACGAACAGACACTGCATGATTCTTTTATAAAACTGTAAAGCTAATTTAAATTAAACTACAATGACAAATATGTCCGGTTTTTTGTTTCCGACAGGCAAGCTTTTTTCGGTCAGCCTGTTTGCGATATAATGAATTATGGCAGTGAAACAATGAGCATTAATGTCTCAGTAATCTGTGTCGTATATCTAAAGCTTCAGAGGCATTTACTTTTGCGGAGGTCTGAAAAGGAGCCTTTGTGTGAAATGTTTGTTTAACGCCGCATCTCGGATGGCTCTGACACCGCAGGAAGCAGTGTGAGTGATGTGTCAGTGTTGTTTGCATCTGCCCCCCTGACGATACAATAACCTCCATTCGCAGCTTCGTTCCAATGCTGGCGATCGCAGCGAAGCTTCGCGCTATAACGTAGCTCCTGCGAGTCCGGAGTAAATGCATGGTTGGCATTGCTGGGGATGAGGAAGACAGTGTACGTATCGCAATAGGTAAGACGCTGGGTTTTCCCTGCGCTAGTGTTCTGGCTGCTGATTTTTGTCCACTTTTTCCATTTAAGTTAATTTATTAAAATCGGAAAGGAATAATACTTTTGTGAATGCGAAATGTAAACTAAAAATTGGAGCTGGATCACGTTTCTCAGAATTTGTTTCCGGCAATACAGTATGTGGTAAATTGAGACCTTTTATACAGTTCTCATCAAGATTTTGCTTGATTTAGTAATTTCTGACAATATAACTATAGGCTACGATTATTCTCATCCTGCAGTGTGCAGCTGGCAGTCACACTAAGAAACTCATTCATCATTTTGTATTCTGAATGTGTTACAGATTCTAAAATGCAGTGTGCATGCTGTGTAAAACCACAGAGCTTGGTTTTTGAATAAAGCATTGATCTGAAAGGACACTGGGTGCACTGTTGCCCCAGGAAGAAACATGAGGTTAGCAGATGGCATGGTTAAAAATTCTAATCTTAAGTAAAATCACTTAAGGATCAGAAGAATGGTGATGGCAGTGTGTATCTCAAGGTTACCTAACAAAGATTGCACAGGTCTGCAAAAAAAGTTTTCAAGTGCCAAGGTTTTCTGAATGGGTTGATATGGTATTTTGAGGGTACTGAATTAAATCCCATTACTTTTGGTGAATTGGTTCTATTTTTTGAGATAATGGACATCCATGAAAATAATGCATTCCCCCAATGCGACTTGTGCGTGATAAGAAATGCAATACCTTTTGGTCTGTCTCTTGACTCTAACTGTGCCTTATGTAATGAAATATCCCATATAATTATTTTGTATTTCAGTTTTTTTGTATGATGTTAGACTGTTTGCTCAAATATTGTTGCAATTCTGAATGCTTTTCAAAGGTGTTGCATTAATTAAATATTTCAGAAACTAGAGCCAATCTGGCAAAACTGAAGACATATTAAGTTTATGGTACTTAAGAATATAAAACTGTTGACATCATTGGCACCAAAATCACTGTATACCACTGTTACAATACTTGTATTAAAGTACCGGGCAGGAATTTATATATTAGTTAACGAATTACTCACATAGTTGAGAAGTTCAGGTCTCGTTAAACATGCTGTTCCAGTAGCCCTATAAAACGAAGTTCTATAAATGCTGCCCAGATAACTGGACCATTGTGACATTTTGTTAATTTCCACAATGTGGATTTAGCAACAACATTTACTGTATTAATCGCAAGTCATGTACCTAATCCAGCTCTCAATCAGAAATTGAGTTCTTTAAGGCAGCATAAGAGAGAATGCCCTGTCTCCTGTTTATAAAAACAAAAACATTATATATAAAAACATATATAAACTGTTTTTGAAGTTAGTCAGTGATGAATGCTTTTTTTAATACCATCCTTTGTCCTGCAAGCCCCCTGTCACATCTCTGCTGAGCAAGCTGGTGCCAGCAGCACCAAAAACAATGTCATCGAGCAGCCTCTCTGTCTCCTGTCTTCCCATCTGATCTCGCATGCCAAACACATTGGCACACCCGTCTAAACGTGGTGAGTTGCTGTATACTGTATTTTCTCCTGTTTCCCATAGAATGGATATGGCATTTTGTTTGCTTTAGTTGATTTAAGAAATATGCCCACTTAAGTAATACTCACTTATAGTACACCTCAGTATTTTGCCCACATGGAAAATTGTATCATGAAGAATTCTTATCGAATGTCAAAATGCCATACCATACCATACACTGCTGCATAATGTCTGTATAGTATGAATGAGATACTGCTCAAGCTCCGTGACTCTAGGAATGTTTCCTTCCTTCCATAGGGAGCCTTGGATACCAACGTGGAAAGTATCAGATCGCAGAGGCTGTGAAACGTCATCAAACAACAGCTTAACTGCTGGAACAGAGAAACCCTTGACTGATGAGACTGACTTGCCAGACAGTCTCACTTGCATGATTACTGGGAATTTATTTCAAAGTGAAGAACTTGAGTATTGTAAGTCAAATGTGCATTGTCATTTTTACTGTTCGTTAAAGATCATTTAAAGACTATTTAAATGTTTCTTTGGCTTTCTACAACTTCATTATTTATTATGTCTGCTTACCTGTTGTCCTGGCCATGAGTATTTCCTGAAAACGTTTATACCTCTGGACATTTCTGAAGACTTCTGGAACGTTCTGCAGTGATGGCCCTCATGGCGCTCCAGCTGCTGGGTTTTCTCTTGGGCATGCTGGGGTTTTTTGGAATAGTCATCGCCATGGTGATGCCTCAGTGGCAATGCGCTGACTACGTGGGCCCCAACATCATCACGGCCATGGCCTACATGAAGGGGCTGTGGATGGAGTGCGTGTGGAACAGTGCGGGCGTGTACCAATGCGAGACCCATCGCTCCTCGCTGGGTCTGCCCAAGGATCTGCAGGCAGCCCGGGGCCTCATGGTTATCTCCTGCCTGAGCTCCATTCTGGCCATCACCTTCGCTGCTATGGGCATGGAATGCACACGCTGTGTCCACCGGGCCCCAGCCAAGCGAGCCCTGGCCATGGCGGGAGCTAGCAGCTTTGCCATTGCTGGCCTGCTCTGCCTGGTAGCTGTGTCCTGGACCACCAGTGAGGTCATGCAGAACTTGTCCAACCCCCTCCTGCCTGACGCCTTAAAGTTTGAGGTGGGACAGGCTGTTTACTTAGGGTTTGTCTCCGCTGTCCTCAGTCTCACGGGTGGGGCAGTTCTTTGCCTCTTCTGTGGCGATTCAAAGAAAAACATCCCTCAATCCCATAATGCCTTTCAGGCTCCTACCTACCATCCCCCTGCAGAATGGAACCATGCCCTGTCTCATTACTCCACCTCCAGCAGTGGCTATAGGCTCAGTGATTATGTGTGAGCAGTAGGGTATTTCGCGATGCTAAAATGTTACGATATGTATCGTAGTGTGTTGGCCATCCATTTACGATATGACGGCAGTTTAACCCTTTAAACCTTATAATTCTAAACAGGTCGCATGGACATATGATTGTTTTAGCTGTAAAAGTGTGATACAACCTGCTGTGAGTATGTGCTTTTGTCCCATTTTTTTCACCTAAAATGTCCGATAAAATCACTATTCTGCAGAGCTCCTTCTCACTCACTCACTTTCTCCTCCGGCAAACAACATTCAGATTCCTGGGGCTGCAGTGAAGCCGTGCGGTTGACTACCGTAATGAGACTAATATCACTGTAAAGCGCAGCTTCACTTCTGTCTGAAATCATTGTATTTTTTTTCCATTGCGCAAACGATTTGAGAGTTATGGTAATAAAAAAACATTGAAAAAACCTGTCTGAGGTGACAGCTTCGGTTTTTTCAGTGACAGAAAGATATATTCAGTTGTTACTTTGAATACAGAAGGTTTTTTATTAATCCTCTGGGGTCGGCGGTTTCTGGCAGAAATTTTTGTCATATACACATTTTTAATAAACCCTCCGAAACCTTGGACTGTCTACTTTTCAAATAAATAAATAAATATACAGGTATATATAGGTAGAAACTAATATTTTCTGAATGCAGCGAATCTCATACCAGTGTTCATGGCTTAGTGGGCTAAGCCTGTGTGTCTGTAATCGTATGGTAGCCAGTTCAAACCCAGCCTATTTATAACGTAAATAGCGATCTTCACCTGGAAGCAGTACTACACACTCCCGATGCAAGTCAGTGTTTCTTCATGATTCTACATTATGATTTCAGCGAGATATAAACTGAAATACACGAGAAAGATACGCGGTCAAAAATGCCCTCATACCCAGAGCGTTAATAAGAGTGAAATATTTTATTTCCGTCAACTCTGCATAGGCACTGCATCATATTTATATGGTCACAATGTTTAATTTTTCATTCCCTCTACCAAAAAAACTGTGAAAAGGATTTTATTGTTGCTACATTTCTTGCGTTTCAAATGACCTTTCCTAAGTGATGGGTGTGTGGTGCAGTGACATTCCAGACTGATAGGCCATTGACAGTATGCAAACTATTACAGGTGTGAGGACACCTATTTATCAATATTCATTGTGAAGGCCACTGGCTTTCAGAAAAAAAGTGTCACTTTAAAGTTCTAACACTTTAGTAATCAAACCACATAACATTTCAGAATGTCTCTTTCACCTATGTCCCCTGACTCCAGACCATCGCTTCAGAGCTCAAAAGTCTTGGCTAGAAATGTCTATAATGTGATTTTTTTTTAACAATTTCTCAGCATTTCTGAAAACAGGTTTTTGAAAACTATATGTTTAAAGTTGATTTTACACACAAAAGAATAACAGTTTAAGTGGTCTCAGATTGTTGGTGCTGAGATTGTGCTGAATAAAAGCATGTAACACTTTGGGATAAATGTTTTTTACATAGGTGAAATATTTTAAAATTGGTAATGTTTTTTAAATAAATCTGTTATTTGAATTTCAGTTTCATTTTTAAATTTTGTTCAAAATATTATGATACAATGATACATATCGTATCGTCAACCCGGTATCGAGATACGTACCTGGGCATATCGTTACACCCCTAGTGAGCAGGGCACGAGATCATCCCTGGTTTTTGGTTCACTGATGTTATTGTCAAGCTTGAGACTTGGGCCCAAATACAGACTGATTCTCATGCTAAAAGATACACAGCGAAAAGGGGAAATGCTGGATCTACAGGTATGATTTGTTCGGTTATACACAATGGAAATGCTGTAGCTAACATTGTCTTTACTGGCCTAGGTGAATTCATCCAAAGAAAGGACACTAGAGGTTTTTAGTGCATGTCACCGGCAGAGGGCTAGTATTCTGTGTAGAAAGTGCTGGGCGTTCTTTGCGAAATCCTACTGATGCATACTCTTTGTTTTTTTCTTTTTTTAAAAAGCAAGCTTTCACAAACCATAACTTTAAAAAAGAAGGTATAACATACTATCATCTGAGGCAAACCACTGTGAAAATTTACAGCATAAGCCCCCCTTGCTCAGACACTGCCCAACTGTTAGTTTAATCTGTGGCTTCCTGCCAGTCACTGCAGAGAAACTTTCCAATATGACACTCGTGTTAATTCCCACAGACAGTTTTCATGAAATGAGGAGAACCATATAAAGTTCTTTAGGACAAATTAGCTGGTGTGTTACATAAGCAGCCATTGCTTATTGGAAGCAATATAGATAATATCACTCCTTGTTTGTAAATAGATTTATTTTTATTGCAAGTTTAATTTGGCCATTTTACAGAAACTAACTTTAACATCCACTTTTCCATGAACTTTCTTTTGAAACTCAATGAAATAATGCAGTCTTTGTAAAATGTTTCTCCGTAATGCATTTCCTTTATCTTGCTGTATTTTCATTTTAGCTAAATGAATAGCTAAAGCCACAGTTTACCTTATCAAAAAGTGAATAACATTAACATGGGCATCATGTGCCATTATAGCAACTGTACAGATGGAAGTTGGAGGTCCAGTATGTATAAAGGAACATGTATTAAAATTAACATTGTAATTTCATTCAGTTGTGTTATCGGATTGATTGAATCTTTGCTATTCTGAAGGTACAGTCATGCCCAAAAGTTTACATACACCTGAGAAAAATATATTCAACTTCCATTTATATATGATTTGCTGTTTAATATCTGACATTCAATACATCCCTATTGTTGGAGAAAATGATCGGCTTTCCCCAAACTATTGACCCACAAAGGATGAGACACGCGCTTTTTACTTGCAAGGGTAGTCACACCGTC